>BMAU01001131.1:0-76549 GCA_019973935.1 Trichonephila clavipes
TAACAATTGGCTTTGAGACCACGTGTCCCAGCCCACACTCAATCTCCAGTTCTGCGGGACGCAGACACGTCATACCATTATCCAGAATATGTTTGATCGAGGCATGCTCACCTGTAAACATCTCTGGTGCAGCATATTTTTCACAACCTATATCTAATGAGGCTTCTATATCCTTAAGGACAGGCATCTCAACCTCATTCTCCTTACTTTTAATAATACAGGTATTAAGTGAAACACTTTCGGATTTACCTTTTACTTTATTTATAGTTTTAGAGTTGTATTTCTTTAATTTAAGAAGTGTTTTTAAAATTCATTAGTGCTTAAAATATATATTTCATTTAGATCAAAATATTTACTGACACGTGACGTGCTAGTTTTTAACCTTTTCTCAATTATCATACTTAACATTTCTCTAACGAATTCTTCGTAATTTGGGCTATTAACAATAAGATTTTTAAGGTCTATAATTTTTAGATCGTCGTTTACTTTTTCACCTAATTGTTTTGCAATATATCTTAGTTCTGCTATTCGACCTTTTACTAAATAAGCCATTTTTAGCAAAAAAGTTTTTACTATAAAAATATTTCAAACCTCACAGTTAAAATGAATGCAGTATCACTTAAACACTTTTTCTTAGTAAAATAATAATAAAATAGTAAAATTCAAAATTGGTAATCATTAATAGCAAAACTCCAATACGTATTTGGTGGCCGCGGTAGCCGAGTGGTATAGGCATCGGACTGTGGCTTGCTTTGTCACGGGTTCGAGCCCAGTATCACTAAAGACCCGCCGTGTTGGGCAGCGATGCACGTTAAATCTGTCGAGAGCTGAAACGTCCTCCCGTTGGTGTGGTGTGGTAGTTAGGAGGGAGGTGCCAGCTCAGGTGTCGTCCACGTCACTTGACCATGGTTCAAAATTACGTGGTCCGTCGCCAAAAGCCCTCGTGTAGCTGAACAGTGCGACGTTAATATTCAATCAATCAATCAACCAATACGTATTTGATAAACTAATATTCATAAAGAACAACAAATTTCAAATTATCAAAAGCAACAAAGCCTTCTATTTTTCATACAAAATAGCTT
Source organism: Trichonephila clavipes (assembly GCA_019973935.1). Classification (NCBI taxonomy): domain Eukaryota; kingdom Metazoa; phylum Arthropoda; class Arachnida; order Araneae; family Nephilidae; genus Trichonephila; species Trichonephila clavipes. The sequence continues at coordinate 1,083 of BMAU01001131.1, forward strand.
AAAATAAATATTTAATATTCATTTATTTTTTTGAAAAAGAATTATTAAGATTTTTATGAAACCTTTCTACCAGTAACTTACGCAATTCTAAAAAACACACCGGAAATACAATGAATAAAACACACAGTATTACATAATCATGCTATTCGCATACAAAAAATTATATGTACTTAACTAAACAATTTCCACTATCACAGGATGTGACTCATGCAAATTTAAATATATATATATATATATATATATATATATATATATATATATATATATATATATATATATATATTCAAATACAAAATTTGCTTCCCTAAATTATATGATTATAAATACAGAACCAATTACAACAGCATTAAAACACTATATTCTCAATACATGTAATTCAGTTTAGTCACCAAATTTTAATACTTCAAAACACAAAAATATGCACAAGATATGATTTAATTCATTTGGCCAGATAGGGAAGGAAATCGTACCTGAAATATATTTTTGTTGATCCACACTACGTAGTTAAGATTTTTAGTTTCCGGGCGGTGCTTCCAAGACCAGGTTGATTTTATATCTTCTTTCTTATTTCAGGAATTCTTTGTTGCCAGGGCGGCGTTTCTTTTAAGACTAGGATGGTCACAAATCTTTTTTCCTCTTGCAGGAATTTTTTGTTGATAGGGCGGCGTTTCCCCTAAGACCAGGATGGTCTAAACACTTCTCGATTGCCTAAGTGGCTTCTCTTCAAAGACCAGGATGGTCTAAATAATTTTCGACAGCCAGGGTGGCGTTTCTTCATAGACCAGGATGGTCTAAATACTTTCTTCAGTTCTGTGCAATCTGAATTCATCCATTATATCTCTAGCCAAAAATTACATTTGAGTAATTATTTATCTTCATCGGTGCCTCCACTATATAGTGGCCGCGGTAGCCGAGTGGTATAGGCATCGGATCGTGGCTGGCTTTGTCACGAGTTCGAGCCAAGTAGCACTGAAGACCCGCCGTGTTGGGCAGCGATGCACGCTAAATCTGTCGAGAGCTGAAATGTCCTCCCGCTGGTGTGGTGTGGTAGTTAGGAGAGGGGGTGCCAGCTCAGGTGTCGTCCACGTCACTTGACCATGGTTCAAAATTACGTGGTCCGTCGCCAAAAGCCCTCGTGCAGCTGAACAGTGCGACGTTAATCTTCACTCACTCGCCTCCACTATATAGACTGTGACGTATTGGGTACGAAAATTCACAGCCAGGCTAGAGATATAAATATGTACAGTTTATTTATTGAACATTTTTAAAAAACAACTTACATACAGAGCACGCTTATGCCGTCTGCCTCCAGTCGGGACCCCCCAAACCGGTCCTCCACTTGTCCTTTCCAGACGAGTCTATCCGGAACGTAGGGGAACGGGATTCTAGTAAACCCTTCTCCCCCACTTCCACGGAACATTCGCCACACCCCTGGAGGGCATGCCCCAAGGTTTGAGAAACACTGGTTTAATGTCGAAACTCTGAAAAATTTCGTATTAATATTGAACTAAATTGGTAATGATATAAAATTAATAACTGCACAATAAAAACTAAAAATATCCAACTATGACCCTATACTTGAGTAAACAAACAAAGTGAGGTGCTAAAAAGTATGGTCCCAGTCTGAATATACACAAGAGATTTTTTTCTTGTTTTCCGAATCTGTCAGTCAACAGCAAACCGCTGACGAGTGATTAAAGCTTAAATCACCGTAATTTGAGCCTCATAATTGACAAAATTGCGTAAATATTTGAACGACGCTACATTGCACTTTTATAATACTAGGACTTAAAAAGAGTAGCAGAAAAACCTTAAAGTACTGGGGGGAAATAGGAGCTACAAAATAGTCATAACCATAGTGTAGCGGTGTGTCATCGAAGACTTGCCATGTAGAGGGGGCCGATGCACGTTAAATCTGTCTAGTCTCGGTGTCCTTGAGGATTGACTCACCGAGGTTCAAATTGACGAGGTCCGTCATCCATAAACATCGCGTTGCTGTATAGTGCAACATAAATGTAACTCAACTGATTCACTATGAACGCAGTGATGTTGGTTTTCATAATGATTTCCCTCAATTGAATGACGGTCGCTTCGTATCCACAGTGGATCAAATTTCTTGAAAATAAACTTTGTACGTAAAGGACTCTTGAAGAAATTTCTCCTTTGTTTTCTTCTGAAATGCGTCATGTGTGCTTTTTTTTTCAATATCTTGGAGAATAAAATAGAAACAAGCAAAGAGACGCGATGAAGGAGAAATTGAATTTTTTGGCTCCTTTTGCGCAGTGAAGGTGCATTAAATTTTCAGGAGGTGAGTGGAGACAAAGGATGGAAATACTTGTTTCGCTGATCGCCCCAAAACGAGGACCCAATTAGAGTCAACGGCAGGGTAATGCGCTGAAGCATTGTGATCCGTTCCAGAGCCTTTCTCTGATGTGGGATTGGTTGACATTTTAAATGCTTACTCTTTTGAGTCATGCAGAAGTTCTCTTCTACTTCTCTTTCCCCTGTTTTAGAACGTAATGTTCGTGTCTTACAACCATCTCCAAAGTACTTTTAGTTTTAACCGAATTCTCTCTCAGGAGCTGAAAGAAACTGAAAATTCTTCGTAAGTGCTGCAAGATGGAAGTAATCGTAAATTTCATGAGCTTTTTTATTGCATGGTAGAATTGTTAGTAAGTGAAGATCGTTGAATAAAAAGGAAATAAGTAATTAATATAAGTTTAAGGCGCTTGTATAAGTCATCAAGTTTATCTCTCTCATTTAAAACCTCTTTTAAAAGTGAGAATTATTTTAGTCAAAAATTTAAAAGAAACTCATAATTGAATTACTTGTATTATATTAAGGGATTCAGAAGATTTTTTTTTATTCTATTGTAATGATTTTGTAAAACCAGCTCTAAATTTACTAAAAGGGAGTATCTTTAGCTAATTCAATAGTGGCAATCCGTTTCTAATCAGGTCGATAGAATAAAGAAAATATCGATTTCAGAGAAAAAGGAATGATGCACAAAGAACCATCCAAGAAATGAATTGGGCAGTATTTTCCCCAGAATCAAAAAGAAATGAAGTACGAAGAATATATAATGATTTATGTTTTTAAATTGAACAAATTCTTTTTATTCTTCATATCTAGTGATTCACATATTTCAAAGGACGGCTGCTGTGAACTCATGATTGACTTTGTCAAGTCATGGATTCAAGCAGTGGCACACACAGGAATTTTCAAGGGGGGGGTCCTCCGAGGTCGAAAGTTCACCATTCTTGTATCATGCTCCTTTTGATTTTGTCGATTTTCGGGAACAAAACACAGTAAAAACTAATTTTTGAATAAATAATTAGCATTAATTAATAAAATTAATCATTAATAACATGTAATTAATTAAATTTTACGTACTATAATCAATCGGAAAAAAATCAAGGGCTTTGGGGGGTCCGGACCTTGTGTGCACCACTGGATTCAAGTCCTAACTCTCCTTTAAACCCACCGTGTAGCAGGTCTAATGCATGTTAAATATAGCAAGGCAGCGTTTCTTAAATTGTGGGGTGCCCCCTCCCTAGAGGGGCTCGATAACTCTACGAAGGGGGTGCGAACATATTAACAAGTTGAAAACAAAATATAATTTTGAAAAATTATTAATTTGCTGAAAGTAAACAAACAAAATGCATACAGACATAATAAGAAATAAAATTAACAATCACACTGATATAATACACTTAAAAAAGTATCAGAACTGCACAAGGTGTTTAATAAATAATTTAACACTACAAAGTTAAAAATGCAAGATTAATAATTACCAGTGACCCCTTGGGCTTGTCATACATAAAATTATAAACAAGAATTAACACTTATCTTAATTTCTATGGTTTGTAAATAATTCTTTAGCTGCTGATTATAAAAGTTACGCAATTCGCATCCCAATGCCACCGTTTACTACTTTGGAAGCGCGTATGGGAAGTATTGGGGGGCGAGAAAATGAACAAATAAGAAATCCTCTGATATAAGTAAGTCCTTCGCAAACACTGTCAAAGTCCTTTCATTGCATTCCAAAGCCTTCAGAAGAATTTTATGGATAGCAGTGCACAGAAATATTTTGTAGAGCACACACAGAAGGAAATAAAAAATATTCCTTTGCCGCATTCGAGAAATCACTGAGAAAAATGTAAACTTTCCGAGACGGTGAAGATATTTATGTTTTCTACGATCGCCTAAACCATTCCGGAATGCGCAGATGTGGAATTTTTTTTCGACAGATGCCCACAATAGCAAAGGGAAGTTCTCGAGCCCTATTTTTGCATAAATCACCAAATTATTTATGAAACTTCACGAATAAATTTCCAAGGCAGAGCTTCTTCTGTTTAGATTTTTTGATGGGGGCATTTTTTTAAGTCGCATAACTTAGATTTGATTTTGTTATGTTGATGCATCAAGTTAGTTTTTAATTGTTCGGGAGGAATATAAACTGAAATACTTTCTCGTACGTTATTAGATATACGTATATAATTCTTTTTAAAAGTTTTACACATTTTTAACTTGCAACTTTCTTAGAAATTTATATTTTTCTGTAAAAAAAAATAACATCAATTATACAGCCTTCCGACTAAAACAGGAATTTTCTTTTGTATTCCTATGCATCATTTTGTAAAGGAATGTACAAAATAGGTTTTACAAGGATTATATGTGCTTGTAATTTTAAAAAAGTATGTCAAACATCATTGATTATTCTTTGATTCAACTTTATTCTGTTTTATTAAATTCATTTCTATGTAATGCATCATTTCTATTTTTTTTTTATTTTTCTTATAACTTTTCTTAGGAACCTTTTGCTTACAACTTCCAGCTAACTGAATGACCACAGATACCCATTTAAACATATAAAGGAAAAAAGCAAAATCGGTCACTTACTTATCAAGATATCACCAGAACTATTAGAACTAGACTTGAAATTTGGCGGGCTTGTTTCTTTCCTGGAGTAAAGTTCCGCTAAGAACGTGCCTTACGAAACTCGACTCCTATGGAAAAAGCGGAGTGTTACTGAGGCAAATAATTAAAAAAAATCAAGTTTTCGAACCACTAAACTTACGGTCATAAAATCGGTATGCATGTTTTTTTATTGTTGTTGTTGAAATGAAATAAATCCTTATCGAAATTAGCCTTACGACAACCGATATTAAAAATTTCTATTTCTTTTTTTCTTCTTTTTTTTGACATTCTTGCTTATTTTGTTTAGAGAAGATGCTCTGAAAATAGGTTTTGTGGAAATCCAATTTGGGGAAGGGAGGTTCAGCAGAGCGAATCCATTTTGATTTTTAGAGGAATTTTATTTCATATTGCATCTTGTTTGCACAGAAAGCAAGAATTTGAAACAGCTAAATAAATGTAATGAATGTGTTCAAGATACTTTTATGGTAAAGAATGATCAAAATTGTCTTTCCATTTAAAATATTCCCATGTGTTTATTCCTCGCTTTCATCTGAACTTGATTCTCTTTCCAGTATACGCGATTCATATGTTTTGTTCGCAGCATTGTCATCATCCGAGAGATCACTAAGTTCTGATTTAAGTTCAATCTGATTTATTCATCAATTGAAAAATTTCTTCGGTGAGAATTCTCCTTTTAGACACCTGAAAAAGATTTTGACAAAAAGTTAACACAGTATTCCATGAAAAATAGTAAAGTGTATAAGAAAAATTTTATTATTTAAAAGATATGTATATTTAAACCACACCATACTAACTCCCACCGGAAACCTCAGATTTTTTTCGGGGGGATGGATGAAGATATCTGTGGAGAGGATAAAAATGCCACATTCCTCTACAAATGTATAAAAAAGAAAATTGCAAAAGAGAGAGAGAGAGAAAAAAGAAAAACAAATTGACTCATCCATTGAGACCCCCAAGAAAATTTGGTATTAATTATATAACTATATATTTCATGTTTATGTAGGCTTTCATCGAAATTATTGAAACAGAAAAGAAAATTCGCGTGGTAAGTATTTATCTTTACAGCTGCAGTGACTCAAGTAACTCCCAACCCCCGCATGATCGTGCGGGTAACGAAATTCCGAGTCCTACAAGCCACATTAATGGAGTATAAGCAATATTTTTTTTCTATTTTACAATTATTTAAACATTAATACAAAAATTTGTATTCAAGAAATTAGAAAAATATTAATAATTACCTTTTTACGACAGATACAAAGAATACGTGTCTTCGTTGTATTTGAAAACAAAGCTAGATTATCCAGCTGAAAGTAAAGCATGGACCACAACCATGGTCTGTTGATAAAAAATAACAAATTAGGCTTTCGACAAACCGGCTCAATCGTTAGATTCGCGATTTTCTTACAAAAGACTATTCCAGACGGATAAGAATATCTAACCCGCACGATCGTGTGGGCCGGGTCTTAAGGGGATATCTGTTCCTTCTTGCTGTTTCCATTTTGTATGACCATCAGTGTATATAATATGTATACCAATATGACAAAGCTTTATTGTACAACAAAATGTACAAGTTTACAGCATTCGGATATTTTATAAAAATTGAAACTATGTACGTTGAATCTTTGATGATAAAATGTGAATTTTTAAAAGGTGTAGTTGACACGGTAATATGAAATTCAGTTTTAATGCATCTTTCGAAACCGAAAATGCGTCGATTTTTTAATAAACGGTAAATGAAATTTATTTTGTTTAATATTCGAGAAATGGAACGTCCGTCGGAAGTATATCTAAGTATGTTTCTATTCATATTGCCATGAAAAGTGTGCGTGTTAACAGATTTTCTCTTTAAGGTAATATGATAATTTCGGACTATTGAAGTCATGAATGGTGGCATCATCTGAAATTCTAATTCAACACTAAGCTTTATTTCCGAAGCGAAAAGATTACTTTCAAACTGCAACTTAAGAAATTAGGTATCGGACACTTTCTGACTTCGGAATTTGAAATATGCTTCATTTTGCCTTCTATATAATTTGTCAATTTCCATTTCTCACGCTTGCTGAAGGAGAGTTTTCTTGCAAGGAAGCATCTCGATTGCAAATTAGAATTCGCATGAATGTTGAATATCATATTGCCAGGAGAGAATAGGGATTTCCTCCGATAAAATGACGTCATTGAGAGAGGAATTTCCAATAACTCGTGCGTAGATTGCCTTCTAAATTATGTACGTGATTCTTCTTATGAAACCAAATCAAGCTGCAGTGTTTAGGCGAAAATATTATCCACCACAACTACTCCGGAAAATTTGTTCGACCGGAGCTCGTGCTCTTCTGTTTCATACTGGATACAATTAAGTATTCACATAAAACTAGAAACCGAGTGAAAGAAATTCACTCTTGTATATTAATGCAATAATAATTTTCTTTAAATAAAAAATAAGAAGAGTATACTGTGAGTAAAATTTCTGCCAATACTGGTGATTTATCATAAATCATTTGGTTTCCAAGCAAGGAAAAAGTAACTTAACGAAAGAGGAAAAAATGAGCGTGTATATACGGTTTGAAGCAACTATGGTGGCTCAAGTTATAGTGTCAAAGCATAATTGTTTTAAAAAAACGAAATATTACTTAGTAACATTTCGTGCCGGTCAAGATAATGTACCATTCAAAAGTTTAAGGGGGTCACTTCACGAAAATCGATGAACAAATCGATTTTTCAATTTTGATTGAAACATAAAATTTCATTCTTTTTCTTTCTAATGCAGTTTAAATTTTTGCTCTAGCTGAATTAGAAGTATTTTTAATATTTTTTTAAAAAAGTTGTTTACATCTGTCAAACCCAAAAACCGCTGATTGCCACGCCCTCTTAAATCAAAACAAAAGACACATGCTACTTTTCAGCCTTATCAAATGGTTTAAATTGATTAAAAGAATTTATTTCGATAAGCAACTCATCCAGGAAAGAAGTGAAGTGAATAGTTGTAGATGTTTGTTTACTTACAGCCTATTTTTTACCTCCTTAAATGCAACGGATTTCTGCTATCATGCGCAAGTGTTTTACATCAAAAACATTAATAAAACGTTTACAAAACGTTTTTTAAACTCGGTGAAGTAATAAAATGTTTAAAAAACAAAAGAGTTTGGAAAGAAATGTACAAAAACCCAAACTTTTATGGATTTAAATGTTGATAAGTCAGACAATTTCAACATAAATAAATCAGCTTTAAAATCTAAGTTAGGTAAGTTTAATAAAGAGTATGTTTTTTTTTAGATTCATTTGAATGTTTCTGTGAAATTCCTGACATTGTACTATTCTTTTGTGCTTTGAAACAACATTAATTACATAAAATTATTGTAAAAACCAAGGTATTCACATAAATTTTGGTCGCCAAATCTAGGGTTTGGCTAGAAAATTGCTAATATGTTGTGACTTTTGTGGTCTTATTCAAACATTTCTTAATACCAGGTTTACTAAAACAGTAGTTGATCAAAAAGATACAAAATTATATGAAGTGAACACAATAGAATTTTATATGCTATGAGGTCTATTTAAAAGAAGCAGTTGCAAAAATATTTTGCGGTGTTATGCATTTGTCACTTACACCATAGTGGTTTTACGATTCCATGCATACATTAAATAATGCGACAGAGAAAGTAACCAAAGTGTCTATGGCTTTAGCTGCTGCCGAAACAATATTTAATAATGGATAACCAAATGTACCAGTGGCTATCAATGGTACCTGGCTAAAAAGAAGCTATATATTTCTAAATGGTGTTGTTACGGCAGTTAGTTTGGACACTGGGAAAGTTGTTGATGCTAAAATATTATCGCAGAAATGTTCATGTAATTTTAACAGCGATGTACATAGCAATGAGTGTTCGGCAAGTTACATTGAAAATAGTAGGGGAATGGAAATTGAAGAGGTGCACTTTTTTGTATCTCTCATCGCTCGCAGACATTACACAATTTACGATATACACAATATTTGGACTATATGGGAACTCTAAAGCATACAAAGCAGTTTTAGAATCTAAAGATATGTCAATATTGAACAATTAGAATGTGTTGATAATGTTGAGAAAATGATGAGGACATGACTTAGGGCCTTAAAATCAAAATTAAAAGACAAAAGCTTGAAGACAAAAAATCTCTAGGATGCCGTAATAGCTTGACAGATGCTGAAATAAATAAATTGCAAATTTACTATGTTTTGGCTGTTCAAAACAACTCGGGAAAATTTGTCAGCCATAAGGCAAGCTATATGGACTATAATTTTTGATAAAATGTTCACAGGTTTGAATCTACGACACGGTTTATGCCCCATGGGATGTGACTTGTGGTGTAGATATAATATGTCCATACTGAAAGGTTACACATACACACACACAAGCATAAACACGACTTACCTATTGCAATTAGGAGAATTGCATAAACAAAGTATTTAGAGATCACTAATCTTGAACATTTATCTGGATGCTTGCTTGATAAAACTCAAAATATTAGTGAAAGCGGAAATAATTTTTGGTCTATAATTCCAAAACTGTATTTGTGCAATTGGGACCTTCAAAAACTATAGTACATGAAGCTATATACTTATATAATCAAGGCTTCATTACCAAATTAAAAGTTTTAGATGTATTAAACATTCAACCCCTGAATTTTACAAATGTCGAGCATTGCAAAAAGTAGATCATCCGTTTATTAGGTAAGCAGAATAATCATTTTTACAATGAACCAAAGAAGCTAGAATTAAAAACAAACAATTAAAATGTAGGCAAGAAGATGATCTTGCAGATGACACTAGCAATCCAAGTTATAGTTCTGGTATGCATTAGTTAATAGTTAGTTTTTACTTTAAATCACTATTTCTCAAAAGTGTAAATTTCAACACAAAAGGAACATTTTTGAAAAAACTACTTATTTTACAGCCTTGAAACTTTGCACATATGTTAACACTATACAAATAAATATTTTAATGAGAGATTTTGTCAAAAAAATTATTCAAAAAATATTTATGGATTAAAATGTACAAGAATTTTCATCGTTTTAAAAAATTTTGACGTGTTACTCCACATATGAATTTTTAAAAAAAAACTAATTAAAATTTTAAAAAATGCTCCCATTAAAATAATAAAAACAATGCAATGAATACACACAAAAAAATTCATGACTGTGCAACCAGCCAATTTTTAAAAAATGTTCCTTAAACTTGGTCATTTTTAACATTACGGAGATAGGGAAAATGCTGCGTGAAGTGACCCCCTTAAAAGATTTTTAAAGAAGTTTACAAGAAATTTCAGAAAATTTTAGGATTATTACAATTAATTTTTTAATGCTTAAAACAGCCATAATTGATGTAAGCAGGTACACCAACAGTCTAACAATTCATTTATTTTAAGATTTTGATTTATATAGTCTGATTTATACAGTTTGATTTGATTTATATAGTCTGATTTATACAGTTTGATTTGATTTATACTGTCTACGACAGTACAAACTTTTTGATTGAAATTAATGAACATCGAAAGAAGAAACGAAAACTTATTTTACAATATAACTCCCCCATTGTGTTGATAAGTCCATTATTGGAAACAGAGCATTCAAATTTTATAAAGAAAAATGTCGTGGAAACATTACATCAATTGATTTTAACAAGGAATAGGTCCTTCCCTTACTCTGCAGCATTAACTTTTCAAGCTGCCAGTTAAGTTGTCAGACTGTTCCGGTTCATAAAATGACCAACCAATGTAGCCCAAAATATGGTCTATTCGATTCAGGTATGGAGATTGAACGGTAGAACGCTAATTGGGGCACTTGATCCCCGAACAGTTTTTAACAGGTTGTTGACATTTACTGATAGAGCTTGCCATGATAGATTAAAGTATTAGAATTAAATAAAAATTAAAACGAAATTTGCAAATAAAAAATTCAAAAGTTAATAATCGCACACTTGAGATTAAAATAAAATTGCTTGAGTCTATAAAATGTTTCTGTTGTGTTGGATGAGAAAAGAATTTATTGAACAAATAGAAGAATAAAAGCATTCTGCGTCAGCCGATATCCAATCTCCAGAGAGATTTGGATGCAGCTGACTTGATCTTAATATCGCACCGGTTTGCCATTTTAAAAAGATAATGATAAATAAATATTTTACATTAAACATTTAGAAGTATTATTTTAAAAACACATTAAAAATAAGCAAAAAGCTCTTTTAAGAGCTCAAAAATTTTACATCAAGAAGTCAGAAAGTGGGCGGATTTAATGTGGCCAATCCGGGTACAGCAAGAAACCAAAGACCAGAAAGCGCGGGAAAATTATCATAGAATAGGAGTTCGGATCAGGATAGTGAAAGGGAGCGTTCCGATTGGCCGAGACAAGAGTTTGGCTAATAGGGTACAAGTAGTTTTTGCGAAAGTGTAGAGCCAATGAGAGTGCGATTCAACCGTGTTGAATCGCAGGGAAAGGAAGAGAAATGATTGAAATGATATAAAGTTAATTAAAATCAGGGTTGACCAGGACATCTCTTGGTCTTCTAATTTCGATGCCAGTTTTTGTATCTAGTTGTGGGAATTTTAAATTCTGCCCTAAGGTCAGCGTTTCTCCTACACAAATGAGAATTTGTCTTATTTTGAGACCTTTCGAGGAGACACAGGGGAAGCGTTCAGAGATATTGTCAACGAGAGGAGTGTGTTGAGCTTTTGTGTCTGCTCCTTAGAGCCGTATCATCTGCAGACATCCAAAGCAGTGCTTTTAATAATATCATTTACGTAGAGATGAAATAAAACAGGCCCGAGAATTGACCCTTCAGCAATTCCGGCCTTTACATATCTTACTTGAGAGAAGGTACAATTCATTTTAACAGTTCTATTGCTAATGTAGGAATTTATAAGAAGAATTAGTGAGGGAGAAATTGTACATTGACCTCTCATCCCTAATATACTCAACAACACCGAGTTATTGATGAGTGGTGGAGAGAGGAACTCGTGCTGCTCCAGAATTGGAATGCTTTTGCTTTCTATGTAATCATTCAGTCTGGCATGAATATATAATTTTTTCCGCCAGTTTGTTAAGGAAAGGAAGTAATGAGATGGGTCTATGAGACTCCGCCAACTTGGGGTTTTTCCCATGTTTTATTATCGGGACTACAACTGCAGTTTTCATGCATTTGGGAAGTATCTTAAATTTTACATGTTGTTAATTATGTTAGTAATTTTGAATGCTGTTAGTAGTGGAAGATATTTAAGCATTTTTTATTTGTAATACCATTTCTTCACAGACTTTTCCGAATTTTAGTCTTTTGAATAAATTTAATAATTTCAGATGGAAGAGCGGGGTAGTGGGTGAGTAGTGTTGATATTAGTAGTGAGGAATGCATCAACGATGTTTGTAATGACTTCGTCTTTGTGTGGGTTCTGTGTATCATTTAGTTGAAATTGACTCTCTAGCGATTGAGCCAATAGTTCTGTTTTGTTTGTATCGCTGAGAGCAGTACCGGTCGGGCTGAAATAGGGGCTTCTGAATGCTTTTTCGATTCCCCAAAGAGAGCCGTCTTCAACATCCAGAGAAGATCCTCCCATACCTGTTGTCTGTAGAGGTTAACTTTTCTTTTAAGGGTGTTTTGTAATATGTTGAGTTCAGTTTTGTGTTGTGGGTGTCTGGTGAATTGCCAGAGCTTTCTGGCTTGGTTCCTCTCCTTGAGGAGGTTTTTGAGCTCACCCTGCACAAATGGGAGCTCCGAATAGGTCGTTGGTTTTGAGGCACTGGCGTGGGCGTTCAGAATTTCATTTGTGACATTGCTGACTTGGGAGTCGATCTTGTGTAATAAGCTGGCCGTATGGAGATAGAGGTTTAAGCTGTTTGCAAGAATTTTTGTAAAAATACTCCAAATAGTATTTAGTTGAAATGGGGGGAAATGGAGTCAATGGTGCAAGGTCAGTTGAAATTTCTGATTAGCGCATAATCGATAATGGAGACTGAAGCAATTCCAAACCTAGTAGGGTTCGGTGGTGCAAAAAACATAAATACTATTATTTACAATATAGCTGTAGAGCATATTACCTCTGGTGTCGCTGCAATGACAACCCCATGAGGTATGTTTAGCATTAAAATCTCCCAAGAGGACTGTCTTATTATTAAAATTAAAAATGGTGTCGAAGGTGGCACCAAGATTTCTCAAGTAGCTATTTATCGGTGGGATGTAAATTGAACCGATAAGAATGGGTTCGTGATCAATGGGGATAATCATGATGAGAGTTGCCTCGACATCTGTAAGGAGCGGCAGGGTGGGAACGTGATAGTGGGAGATGTAGTTTTTAATTAGGATCGCAGTTCCACCCCGGCCAGGGGCTGGGTGGGTCCTGTCGTTTCTATAGCAAAGGTAATTTGGGATGTTGAAAGAATGGTCTTTTCTCAAATGTGTTTCTTGTAATTAAAAGATATCTGGGGAATGCTTATATATGAAATCGCGTATCTGAACAATAAGCGATCTCACGCCGTCCGCATTCCAGGAGAAAATTGAGAGTCCGAAAACAGAATTAGACATTAACAGATCGATTGGTTAGAGAGGAGCAAACTCCTATAAGCGGACAGTTGAGCTTGTCTGCTGGATTGAATGATTTTTCATTTCGCTTTCAACAAATTAAAAATCTTTTGGATTTTCAAGATAGCTTGGAGAAACCCGAACTCATTAGAACCATTTTAGATAGCATAAAGTGCTTCCATATTGTACTGTTTCATTTTTATTATTTTTAGTTTGAATTGACGCCGAGGAGGCAATCCCTCGTGCTGCCATCCATTGGCTTTTATCGGGGCTTAAAACTTGCGCATAACGAAGCCCGGGAATTACTTGGGAAGAATTATTTTGAGCGTTTTCGTTACGCTTGTGGTTTTCGTTTGCAGATTGTCCCGTTCCCTTTCTGGGTTTGAGAAAAAGGGGGCATTCAGTAGAGGAGGCCATATCGCCTTTTGTGTTGCAATTAATGCAGAGCGGATTTTAAATTTTTTTCCTTCTTTGCGCATTGGCCTGTCCTGTGGTTTTCACCACATTTCAGACAACGCGTTTTCCTGTGACACTTTTGGCTCGTGTGATGGAAATTATTGCAATTGTAGCATTGCGTGATCTTGTTTCCCTTTTTAAAGAGGTCTAGTTTGATTTGCATATAGAGGCAACTACGTATCTTGAAAATGTCATTGACATTTTCATCACGAGTTACCTCTATCATGAAGATTGGGAGTTAAGCTTTTGTAACGAATTTTTTTCAATTGCGTGACTTTTTCAATTTTAATGCCTTTAGAAATTAAATCATTCTTGATGTCTTCAGGATCCACATCAGTGGGTAGTCCTTTAATTACTAACTTGAGTGGCCTGTTAGCTGGCGGTTTAGTGACGTAGTATTCCATTTTTTGCTGAGTTAGGTAAGTTGGAATTTTGCGGTGATGATCCTCTGTTTCCACTTCGATTTTAAAATAGCCTTTTGTGTGTGTGTGTTAGTGGCGGTGGGGTGAGTCCTGTTTAACGCTTGAAGTATTAAATTGTACTCAGGGGTTATGAGCATGAAAATCGTTTTAATTTTGAATGGGGGTGGGGGGGACGTCCTTGATGTCTTTTTTTGCAGTGCTATTGCAAATAAAGACATCATGAGTTGCAAAGCTATTGCTGGTATTTATTTACTCATTTTTCTCCGTAGGACTATTTTTTGCTGTTTTCTTAGGGAAAACAAAATCGTTAATTGAGTTTAAGTTTATATTTTTATTGACTTTGGCCGTAAATTTAGCCGGTTTAATGACCGGGTTGGCAGGTCTTTTGACCGTCTTAAACTTGTAATTATGTTTGCAAATAGCAATTAGACACGGTAATAACTCAGTCATCTTACCTTCTAGTGTCTTTATCTTGGCATCAAGATTCTTAAGCTCCTCTTCCAGCTTACGTGTCGTTTCCGGCGTTGCGCTGAGAATGTTTTTTTCTATCTCTAGCATTTCATTGATAGAGTCCTTTCTCGCAGTAAAGATATGGACTTCCTTGTCTAAACAATGAAGGTTTAGGCAACGCTGTTCATCAGTGAGTGGTGGTGGAGGATTTATATCCTCCATCGTAACGCTATGGTCATTGACCTGCTGTTCCATTTTGCGTCCTGTTCGTACGAGGTTCAGAGCTGCAAATTAGGAGAAAAAATTTGGGAGGTGAGGAAAACCTCTCTTTCTCCCTATTGGTCCAGCAGCTCGCCTGCTATTGGAGGACTGAGTTGCTCTGAATGTTTGGGCATTAGTGAGAATGCAAAAATGTGAGAGAATTTAGAAAGGCAAGATTAAACTAGCCGAAATAAAAATTAGAATAAAATTAAAGAGGGAAATTACGTGGTCTGTTAAAAGAGGCATCAGGGTCGTAGATTTCATTTTTTCTTAGCGTTCTATTATTGATCAGTGGGATGTTAGTAAAGAATATGAGAAGTTGAGATGTGTTTTATTCTGGAGATTGAGTTGGCCATTCTATTTCCTGCAAACCGTGATTCTCAAAATAATCCAAAGGAAGCACAGTTCTGGGAGCTCACTTCACTGAATCTTCGAGAGGGAACGCCAGAGTCATTCTTTACTGGTGCGAACTGTGTAACAAAACGCGTGTTGGCCTCTTTGGCTCTCTTTTTCTTTGCATTAAATCATATTGTGAAAATTTCGGGTCCTTTTTTTGCTTTCTAAATACAATTTAAGTTGATTTTAATTCTAATTTTACTCTTTTCTGCCTCACAGGGGAATACGATCATGTGTGTATGTTCAATGGTATTGATTTCTATGGTTATTATTTCTATTTTACATGTCAAAGTAAAATTCATTTTTGCTCATTTTCCCTCTCATAGTAGAGTCGAATACGTTTTTTTTTTTTTTGTGGTGAATATTTTAATAATCTTTTAATCCCCGAAAAATCCTTTGTATATATCACAGCAAAAATTATTTCAGAGATCTGTTGAAAGTCAAAAAAAAAAACGTTAAATCACTAGTATGACTAGCTTAGGATTAGTATTTACACAAAGTTTTCTTTTTTCAACCTCCAGTTTCGTACCAATGCAAATGAATCACAACTGTTTCTTAAACTAGAAATCGCAAACATAAATGGGTTCATCAAAAATTTAAAAATGTTTAATATATTTATTTGTATAAAGTAAATATAAGCATTTATATGGTTTGCAAAACCTTTAAAAAATTGCTATTGAAAATATGTTTCACCACTAAAATAATGATAAATTGTTGAGTTATCGACAGATTCAGGGTTACAAAATGATTTTAACACCAAGTCTTTTATTTTTAGAAAATTTTTGGCTAGTAGTAGTAAAAGAATTTCCAACAATTTCTGAAACTACAATGCAGTATATTTTCACCTTTTTCTACCATTTATGAATGTGAGACGGCATTTTCTTCTTCTATCACCATAAAATCAAAGTTTCGATGAAATATGGAGGATGTACTTCGTCGAGTGGTTTCGATTATTATTCCAAAATTTATATATATATAATATATAACATAACTAAAAATAATCAAGAACAATTAACTTAAAATGACTAAACAGATTAATTTATCGTGTAATTGCATGGTATATTGTTACTTAAAATTTTTCTGTATCATTATATTCAAATTAAAAATTATTTCGGATGTTTACAACTACAAAATAAAAAGTACTACAAATAAAGCACATATAGAAGTACCCAAGCGTGTGTAATCGTAGCACAATGTGTTTATGGCGTCACATGAAATTTTATTAGCAAGTAATATATAAAAAAAATTTTTAAGTCAATTCCTACTAAGATCAGCAAAGAAAAATTTTGTTTTAGCTACTTTTTATTAAATAGTTACAATTAATATAAATATGTATTTTCCTTGTGATGGAATCACTTTATTAAGCGGTAACTAATTTTTATTCATTATCATTAAAGTACCCTATTGTCATCCAAAATAATCGTGTATGTAAAATTTTAGTTCAACTAAATGCTTTAAAACGTGAGAGAAAAACATTTTCAAGTTTTGACACAAGTCGCCAAAAATGATGCCAATGTGCTGTATTTGTAATTATTTAAATAATTAGTTTTAATAAATAAATTTTTATTAATTATAATTAAATTATTGTATTCTCATCCGAAATAATTATGTATATAAAATTCCAGCTCACTTGAGCGCTTTAAAATGTATTTTATTAACGATTAAAATTCCACCAAGATAAATTAATAAATGTATGTGAGCTAATAGTAGGGATTGAAAAAATGGGGTTAAAAATATTATAGACCTCTGTTTTAAAGCAATGCATATTTACTAAATGACGGCATCCCTTTCAATGGATATAGCATGTCATGTTGATAGATTTGATACATCTGACTGTTAAAACCAAGTTCAGAAAACCGTGACTTCTATTTGTTTTTTTGTTTTATCCAATATGTTTTGATTGTACTGTTGAAGGCACCGAAGTTCCCGGGCCAACCGTAAAAGTCAGCCCTGGATGCGTGTTCTTTTGGAGGTCTCCTCTTTCAGCGAAGATTCGAGGTGTTTTCTAGCAGACGAGGACCAGAGATTGGTCTCCGTGGATAATGCCCCCAAAACACATCTCGGCAACAGAGTTTCCGCAAAAAAAAGATGTGGTGATTCTCGTGTACTTTTTTCGTTCTTTTGAAAATTGAATCTTTATCGGCAGAGTAAAACGTGTTCTCTCTCTTGGACCAGAGTGCGATTCACGATTCATTCATTTTTATGTGCGATGAAAATTATATGTTATTTGAAGTCGTGTTGAAAGCAAGCCGTAAAAAGTTTACTTCGCTTTTAAAATTAATGTGAGATGAAGAGTTTCCATTCAACTCTTCTAATGAAGAATTATAAAATAATACGAGGGCTATTGAAGTGAGAGTAAAAATATTAACATCACATTCTTCAGCTACTCGTGCTATTCAGCTTTGGCGACGGACCTCGTAAATTTGAACCATGGTCATGTAACGAGGGCGACATCTGTGCTGATATCTCCTCACCTAATTACCACAATACACCAACGGGTGGACATTGAGCCGTGACAAATTTAAAGTACATCACTATTCCGCCCCCTCTACATGATGGGTCTTTAGAGACTACATGACACTCCAGCCACGAGTTTATGACTACCGTAGTCCCATATTTAGCTCTAATAAGACATCCAATTTTCTAAGGACATTATTCTTTTACAAAAACTGCATTTCACAGCATTTTTCTTCATCAAGTTGCTGAACGTAAATTAATGTAAATAAAATTGAGAAATTTTACGATCGTAGATTACTTAAACAAATTCTGATATCTGCGAAAAGAAAGAAAACTCACCATAATTACACGAAAGTATTAAATAATGAAACAATCTTCCACTCTCCACATCACACAAACCTCTTTTATAGTGAGTGGGATACATTCTAAAAAACGGGTTGGCGAAAGCGCCAAAGCGGTAAAAATTAAAGAATTGTTGGTCTGGGGGTGTTTGAACCCACAATCCAACTTGCGTGTGCCGCTGATATCTTTGCCTTGAGAATCAGCGATTTATACTAGGTTGTGTCGTAATCGTATCTGAGCTAATCAATATTTTACCACTGTTTTGCTCCATCAGACGGACAAGACAATTTTTCTAGATCAACTTATCGGTGAGCCAGACGCTTCGGATTAATTCACGTAAATTCTATTTGGCATATTTGGATTGGCCCCGCTCGCCTCGGTGAGGCTATATACACTCTATAACAAACAAAAAAACGACGCACAAAGAACAAGTTGTCCGATGTGGGTGGAAAGATTGTGTACAGAATAGAAAGTGATTAAAACTTGAGAAAAATTGAGTTATTTATTTCATAGTTACAAAGTAACAAGCTCCATAAGGTATTGAGCCACTTCTAGGATGGGTGCCACACGACGTGGCACCAAGTGATCTGATGGTCACCTGCCACATTTGCTCCCATTGTGATCAACATTTCCCGGTAGACTCAGTCTTCTTTCCTTCATATCCCAGACATGCTCGGTTGGAGAGATATCTGGCGATCTGGCTGGTCAAGGAAGTGTTTGATAAGTTGTAAGACAGTTCACAGTAACATGTGCCGTATGTGGATTGGCATTATCTTGCCGAAAATAAAGTCAGTTTACTGCAAAAGGAACGTTATCAAAACGGTTCTCAGAATGTCGTCAACGTGCAGCTGTGCTGTAAGTGCGCCTCTAATGACGCCCAAAGGCTTTCAAAAGAAACGGCACCCCAACTCCTGGTTGTTTGGCGTGCAACAGTGATAGCAGGATCGGCACGCTGACCTCGGCCTTCACACGTCTTCGATGATCGTCAGTTGGAAGTAGGATTCGTCGCTATACGTCCCCAATCAGCATGATTACAATCTGATCGAGTCAAGCACCACTGGAATCTGTCTTGACAATGTGAAGGCGTCAGTGGCAGGTTGCGTAGCGGTTGGTACGAGCGTACATTTCTCTCTATCAGCCGTCTGTGAATGTGCCCACTGGTGTGCAGGTTGCATGTCTGATGATTGATTACGATGAATCAAGCGATGTGACAACTGATCTGACAGTCAATCGATCCGCTTGATTTGCTGTGGCCTTAGTTCAACCCCTACCATCCTGGTGTTGGAATCTGCCACTGTCAACTCATTCTTACCAGTATCTTCTAATAGCCGCTTCACTTTGACCCACATGACGAATGATTCTCCAAATTACCCTTACGGCCTCTTTCAATCCAATGATACGATCTCGTTCAAAGTTTGATAGTTGCTTGAGGTTGCTTGAGTTGCGGTGAGGCATTTTTTCAGTCGTTGAAAGGTATCTTAAATCGCAATGCAACAGAAATTTTGACAATCGGATTGAAAATCGCTTCTTATCTTCTTCTTCTCTCGCATTACTTGATCAAGACTGCAGAGTGCTTAGTTCCGATGCGCACAGTAGCTCCCGCTGTTTATTCATTAGGCATCAAATTTTAATCATTTGCATGTTCGGTACAAATGTCTTTTCATACGAAATATCATTACAATTGGGTAACTCCTTCTTGATGCTCGTTTTTTTTCTGATGGGGTGCATTTTATACTGTATTGTAAGTGGTTATATATATATATATATATATATATATATTATGTGTACAACTTTGCTTTCGCCGTTTTACAATGCATGGCTGTAGCGGTAAGTGGAAGTCGAAATAAATAGATCGTAGATGTCATACAATAAGCTTAGGTATTTGTAAACATAACGCCATCGAAATATTAGTCGATTTGTGTCTGCATCATAAAGTTATTCTCAATTAAACATGTCAGCTTACGAGCCAAATTCTCGTCATTTGTGGGAGGTTTTAATTTTCTGCTTTAATATGAAGAAATCTGCAGCTGAGGCTCATCGAATGCTCTCAAATACCTATGGTGAGGCCGCTATTATTGAAAGAATGTGCCGAGAGTGGTTTCAACGCTTCAAGAACGGTGATTTTGGCGTCGAAGACCAGCATGGCGGTGGAAGAGAAAAGGTTTTCGAAGATGCAGAATTGGAGGAGGCATTACTTGATCAAGACTCGTGTCAAATGCAACAAGAATTGGCAGAATCATTGGGAGTGACGCAACAAGCCATTTCAAAACGTCTGAAAGTCACGGGAATGATTCAGAAACAAGGAAATTGTGTACCGTACGAGTTGAAGCCGAGAGATGTTGAACGGCGTTCGTTTGCTTGTAAACAGCTGCTTGCAAGGCAAAGATGGAAGGGATTTCTGCATCGCATCGTGACTGGGAACGGAAAATGGATTCGTTACGATAATCCCAAGCGCAGAATATCATGGGGTTATCCCGGCCCTGCTTCCACGTCGACGGCCAAACCGAATATTCACGGTTCCAAGGTCATGCTCAGTATTTGGTGGGGTCAGTGCAGTGTGTTATGAGTTGTTAAAACCGACTGAAGCAATCACAGGTGATCGTCATCGAACGCAATTAATGCCTTTGAGCCGAGCATTGAAAGACAAACGGCCGCAATACAACGAGAGACATGATAAAGTGATTTTACAGCATGACAATGCTCGACCCCATGTTGCGAAAGTGGTCAAGACATACTTGGAAACGTTGAAATCGGAAGTCCTACCCCACCCACCGTATTCTCCAGACCTTGTTATTTTTATCTTTATAAAATAGTGTTATTAAAAGAAAAGTTAAGTGCGTTTTTGTAAATTTATAAAACGAAAAAATAAGAAAATGCTACCTTAAATGTTTTACTAGTATTTGGAGAATACTGAAACTAGTATTTGAAAAATATTTTCTAATACAAAAAACCTTTCTAAAAGTGATATGCTTAAATATTTCAGCTAAAAGTGGGAATTGAGAAAGAAATTTAAAATTATATATCATAAATCTAAATGTTCAATTCTTTTTAAAGAAAATATATGCCTTTGTTCAAAGGAAACCATATTATGTGATAGATTTATTATGATATGCAGGATATAGACGCTTTTATATATATATAGGTTGAAAAATAAATATTTTATGGAGGTAAAGAATATTTGACACAAAAATTATACATGAATAAAAAAATTTGTTCACACGAAGAAAAATTGAACCAAGGTTTTTATTTTCATTTTTTTACTACATTGTGTTAAGAAAGAAAGCAATTTAACCAATAGTTGATAAAGTTTAATGTTTATGAAGCAAATGCAATGTATGAATACAAAATGGAGGGGGACTGCATTTACACCCGAATGTTTAGAAACAAATGCCATTACCACGAAAATTACAATTTCCAAATTTGTTTTTGAACATATAGTCTTTACTATCTTTTTCCTTTTAAGAATGTTCATACTATTTATGTACATTGGGACTTAAAAAGAAAACATTCGTTTGCCAAAGAAATTGTTTTTCATGCCTATCACCCAATCACCATCAAATATCACATAAATCAATGGTTTCCAAACTATACTTTGTTTATATCTTTGCTTTCTTAAAAATAATAAAACTTTGGCGCCCCTCCAAGAGAGGCGATAAAAAAAAAAACGAAATCAGAGTATGATACATAAATACCTTTTAATGTTATATTATAAAAGCTTATTTACATGGGTATAGTTTTTATTTTTGCTTATTATGTTGGGAAAACTACATTTATATTGCATTTCTCACCTCTGCTTGCGCCAATCTGCGCCTTCCGGTTTGGCTTTAAGCAATGTTCAATTTTTATTCACAAACTTTTATAAATTCAGAAACTCTTTGTCACCAAGGGGGAAAGCATCCCAGAAATGATGATTCTTCATTGTAACCATGTTATGTAAAACACCCGTATATCTTTCTCTCTTTCAAAAATTTAAGGAATCACGAAAAATGCATCAACTACAAAGTAAGTGATACAGTCAAAGAATTATTTTAACAGGTCAAACGTAGTCTTAAAGTCATAATTTGTACCATGATAAATGTTTGTTATTTAATTTTATATTAAACTGTATTAGAGTTAAATGGACTAAAAACATATAGAATTAAAAATTAAGGGGGGGGTCACGCATGTGATGGGCTCAAGAAATCAAAAAAAAATCATAAATTTCTTTCTTAACATATACACCAGTCAGTGATATTAGGCACACTTTACCTTCTCTAACGACCCTTTGACAGTCGATTTCCGAAGGACCCATTCTTAGCAGATTTCAACATAACAAAAGAAACATGCATATCAGATTAAAGTCCAGTAGTTCGAAAACGTGATCTTTTTTATCAATACACCCCAGTAACTCCCCGCTTCTCGTATAGTAGTCGAAATCCGTAAAATCCATTCTCAGAAAATCTCTATTCAACAAAAGAAACATTTCAAAAGCACGTGGGTCTAACAATTTAAAAACAGGACTTTTTTCTATAACTCCCCTTGACCCCTGTAGAGGTCTATTTTCACAAAATTCTTTGTTAGAGAAACTCTATTTCATGAATGGAACATGCATATCAATTTTCAAACAGGTAAGTCTAGTAGTTTAAAAACAGAAATATGTATCTATTACTCCCCTTATGTTCGATATTTGCAAAATCCATTCTTAGCGGATGAAAGAAACATGCCTACCAAAGTCCGTAGGTTCCGGAGATACCGTGATGAGTGAGAGAGTCGCTTTTCTCCTTTATATATAGATGTAAAATATTTTGCATATTGAAGAAATATTTTTATAAAAAATTGTGCCTAAATGAAAATATGTTTCACACACACACACAAAATATGTTCAGCTATAACAAAGGAAAAAAAAATAATTTCAAATTAATTTGTAGTTCTGGAGAATGTTTTAAGTATCATTATGAGGTACATAAAAATAGAAAGGAAAGTATTAGTCAATAGAGTGATATATGAAAACATTGTTATTTTAGCTTTTTTAGAATTTCTCCAAAGCATAAATTTTAGGTACAAGTTTAGAAAAGCTATTGCACTATATGGTGGTTCCAAAATTTTTCTATACAGGATACCTATGCATATGATTTAATCTAACCTAATTGTTTGTAGTATAAGTAGTATAGGATTTTAAAAAAAATAATTTTATCCATAAAAAAAGGGGAAAAAACTAAAATTTTTTAAAATTATGAAGTTTTATAATTTTTTGAAAGAAACTATTTTAATATATTTCTAAAAAAATTCATTCATTGTATTTTGTGCAGTATTTTATGTATGAGGAAAAATATTTTACAAATTTAAGAGGTATCATTTATAGAATGGTAACCAAACACACACACACAAGCAAGTATTATGCGATCTCAAAAATTATGTCCAACTTTAATTAAATAGGAAAAAATATTGAACTAAAATATTGTTTTTGTGTTTCTACAGAATTAGTAAAATATCTTTCTTAAGATCTCAAAAAATTATAAAATCTATTGAAAAAATTTTAAAATATGTGTGTCACATGAACAAGGAATCTTAATTTTGGCCTTTTACTCTCTGGAACAGTGGTCGCCAAACTCTCTCTCTTTTTTTGACCTCACAGACCAGTCAATTCATAATTTAAACCCCGCGGACCCAATAGGATTTATTAAGTGTTAAATATATTTATAAAAAAATGTAATCTAAGAACACAGAAAATGCGCCTATATAAAATGAAACTATCAATTGTAATCAAATTACGAAAGCATTATTAATAAACCATAACAAAAGAAACAAAATTGTATAAACAACAATTAAAGAGTGGTTTAAGTATATCAAACCTTTAGCAATATACATTCCTAGTGTTCCTGATTAGTTGAAATAAGATCATGTATATTTGGATCCATGTTGATACTACAAGACTGCATTCATATTTCAAGCAGAGATCGAACCCGTGTTTTGATGGTTGTGGCAGATGAAAAGGCACATCAATAAGTTGTGGAGAATTGAAGCAGAATTTTCATTGTAAGTTCACTAAGAAAACAGTGGACCACCACTTTTTATGAAAGTGAGATCTTGATAAGGATGAATGGAATTTAAATTTTTGCTGGATATAGATCGATGAGCTTAATTATTATGCTTAAATTATTATCCTGAATTTTCGCTGCAAACGGATCCACATATTACCATGTCTGAGATCTTCATTCTTCGGGTAATAATAAGCAAAAGATTCTGTACGTGATTCCTAGTGCTTTTTTCAACTAGGGTTACTACTTTCTTGTTAACATAATTGTCTTTACGTATTCATCAAAATTAGAAAACATTTGGAGATGGTCTTCAACCAGCCGCGTTTGCCACAGTAATAGTTTCTGTTGAAACGCATCCATTTTACTTCGTAGTGTGAACACGTCCTTAAGTTGTACTTGAAAGGGTTCATTTTACACAGGGAAAAATATTTGCCAGGTATGCAAGCTTTGCTATCCATTCATTGTTGGACAAGAATTTTTGTAATTTTGGATTGTTATGTTCGTGGAAAAATAATTTGACTTGTTCCCTTAAGACATAACTTAATATGATGAGCAAGTATATTACATATTTTTCTGGGGACCAGTGAAATTTTCTCATGGACCATCAATGGTCCACGGAAGACCTCTGCTTTAGAGCATGTTCCGGTACCCTTAATGAAATAACTTGCATACGAATCAATGATCTACTAATATTGAAATGCCATTCAGTTTCGTATAGTCTGCTTTATTTTAAAGTTCGTTGTATGGGAAAGGTCGTTTTTCATACCGGAAGCCAGTTTCAGGAAAAACATTTTAGTTAACTAAGTTCGGATTATCATCTTGGCTTTTACATTGGGTTGTACGAATAAGATAGAAAGCTTGTGACGGGCTCATCGCGTTTTCTACTAAAATCTCTTGGGTTCTTTGGGGCCGAAAAAGGCAAATTATTTCCAACCGAATCCAGAAGCGAAATGTGAACATAGCAGAAGTTTAACGTATGACCTATTGGGAAGAGATTGTGCTAGTCTGGTTTAAGCGCGTGAACTGAAGGAAGAGAAGAAAGCCGTCGTTGAGTGTGAAGCTATCCGTAACAGAGCGATCGAGTCAAGGTGGATCCAATTCCACACGAGTTATTCTAGAGATATTGAGGATCCGAGAGGATTGCGATTAAACAAGATTCTAAGGTAGGATAATTCTGGTATCCATTAGTAACTGCGATATTAGCAGAGATTAGGAATAGAATGGAAAGTTAAATATAGTGGTTAAAATCGCGCTTATTTGATAATACGTATTGCTTGTTTTCTCACCTCGGATCCACTAAGTTATAATATAAATATTATCATTGTTAGTGTTAAGTTAAGATCTTAATAAAGACATTTTAAGATAATGGCAACGCCTTCATTCCATCCCACCCCTCGAGAAGTTAACTTAGGAGGGAGGCAGAATACTTCACAATCTTAATCTTACTAATTACGAAGCAAGATGGAATTTTTGAAGGGGTATTTAAGAAGAAAGTTTTGGAACAGAAGCAAAATTCATAAACACACCTGGCAAGAATATTTATTTACATTATTCGATCGCTATGAAATGTCAATAAAGATGAAATTTATAACTAAAAAATACATTTAAACTACGTTCGGGCTCTCCTTGAAAAATATCTTCCAACTATTGAACGAATTGAATAAGAAATCGATATTTACACAAAGTCAATACATATTTTGAGAAATTTAAAGGTGCTTTGAGAGAAATTATATTTAAAAGCTGAGTATATTTCTTAAAAAAATTTATAATCTCACATTCATTATATTGGGGAGCTCTTAAAGCTTGTTTTCGAAGTTAAAAAATACGTTTAGAAAACACATCATAAAAAGTTTTTCGAAATTTTCTCACGAAATGAAATACGCATATAGTCCACGCATGGACCATTTACAGCTTTATTTTTTACAAGAAATAGAAACTTATCTCTTTCAGAGTTCTAGTTTTAATTCCAAGGAGGACATTTTTTGCGTGTCTGAGAAACCGACATGCTGATCACTGGAATGCAGAGATCGGCATATCCATCGTTTCTGTCTCTTTGTTTGCACAGTTTATTTGGGGGAGAGGGGGCTAATGTTTTACTGTTTCTGTCCTCTACACACATTCAAATCATCTAGATTTAAACCGTTTTTTCTTCTTTTTCTCCTCAAATATTAGAGTAAACTTTTCATTAATTTAAGCCTTGGAAAAGTGGCACTTGGTAGCGTAGGAAAGGTTGCTTTGCTGTGACGGTATATTGCTTTTTAATTTATTGTTTTGGGATTACAAAATGCGTTAGTATGTAAAAATAATCTTAAGAATTCCAATTTATTGAAACATGTTTTGAACATGTTAGCCTAGAACACAAACAACCAAGAAAACAATCGCATCGTTAGCTCCGGGTTTTTTTTTTCTTTTTTAAATCTGAGTAAACAATACATTCTGATGGAATACAATTTATGCCGATGCAACATAAATCTACTTTATTCAAAATTTCGACGGTGATATTTCTATAAAAATTTTCTACAATTTTTATAATTTTTTTTATATAATATGCATTTTTTTACATAAAAAATTACATTTGATAAAAATTTTTGCATCCTTCCAGGTTTCAAGCGTAATGGAAGCACAAATGACAGTTTGTGTCTCGTGAAGAATAATCTGCTAAAGCAGCACCATGAATGTCAGCGAGTCCAATTTCACCGTGGAGGATGATTCTCAGTACCACAGAAACTTTTTGCTTTATACGCGTTTCTGGGTGCAGAGGATCCTGGTGCCGTCCATCATGACAATCGGCATAATTGGTAACGGCATCACCATTGTGATTATGACGAGAAGGCGAATGAGAAGTTCGACGAACAATTATCTCGCTGCTTTGGCGATTTTCGATATGATGTACTTAATCTTCACCTTCATTCTGTCTCTGAGCCATTACCCTCGAGTACCAGACAGTGACCATTACGTATACTGGAGACTGAAACCCTTTATTTTGATGCTGACCGATACTTGCAGCAACACTTCTGTGTGGTTGACTGTGACTTTCACTGTGGAGAGGTATATAGCTGTGTGTCACCCCATGAAAGGAAAAGTATTCTGTACAGAGTCCAGAGCGAAAAAGGCAATCGTGGCTGTTTTTCTCTTCTGCTTTGCCTTCACCATTCCTACACCCTTTGAGTGGAAGGTCATTGAAAGGGTGAATCAAGAGACAAACCACACCACTCTAGCATTGGACCATTCCGAAATGGGCAAGAATTACCTCTACAGGACAATATACTACTGGTTGACGGTCGTTTTCTTCATATTTGTACCTTTTATTTTGTTGGCTATTTTCAATAGCTTTCTTATCCGATCGGTGCACTTGTCTAAAGTCCAGAGATCTTCTATGACCAGAGAGACCAACGACAACAGTCAAGAGAATAAGATTACCATCATGCTAATCGCTGTGGTAATCCTGTTCTTTATCTGCCAACTCCCCACAGCCTGCCACCTTCTGTACAGCACCCTCCACGAGAACTTTGACGCCCAACAGCTGAATCTCCTGAGAGGCCTGGGCAACATTTTCAACTTCCTCATGTCTTTGAACTCGGCGGGTAACTTTGTTCTGTATTGTCTCTTAAGTCAGAAGTACAGGAGGACTTTCCTTCAGATATTCTGCCCTTGTCTTCGCGACCAGCGCACGACGATGTACTACCAGAGTACTGTGTGCAGCAACGTAGACACGGATAGTCCTGGAAGCAGCTCCGGCCGTAGATTGAGCAATGCCCGGATGGGAAAGCTTAATTCTCCACGGGGCAGCAGCGGTGACGTGAACCCAATGAGGAGGGACAGCCCGGCTGGTACATCTCGAACAGTCTTTTTACAGGTACCCAGACACTCGGCCTCAAAAGTGGTCTACGATGATGGTGACGAGGACAGTTTCACGGAAGATTCTAGTCAAGGCCAAGCTTCTTGCACTGGCCGATGTAGAAAAATGTTTCGAGGCCCCTGGAGACACCTCAAGTTGTCGATGGGTATCCCTGAAAAAAAGACGAGAGAACAGATAATTCCTCTTAAAGGTGGTGGCAACAAGTGCATCGTTATAACTGCCCCAGAAGGAATGCCAGATTCATCGTCACATTGGACATCGAATTCTGCTGTTTAAATCCAAATATGTAAGAACATATACTGTCATATCTCAAACAGGTCCTTTTAGTAAGCAGTGGACACGTACCTAATATAAAAATACCTAAATATAATATCAGAATTTATATCTTATGAAACTCAAAGTTATTTATAACTTTGATGAAATCTGCAGCAACATTTAATTATTTTATATTTAAATTTCGAAAAGAGAAGATAGTATCATGAACGTTGTGTGGTGGAAAAATGAAGGTGAAAATCACAGTACATTTCTACTCTTGGAATGGTGGAATGCTTTCTAAAATAATGTCAAACTGTACTTAAATCCATGTAGATAATTGCATTGGATGCAAGACTTGCATTGCTATTAATATATTTATTTCAAAGTGTGTTTGAAACGTGATAACGTAGGATTTTTTCTTACTGAATGTACTTTCCCTATAATTATAGAAAATATGTGTCAAACGCATGGAAATGCATTTCATATGCTAATGCCGAGATTCTGTAAATTTCGCATTTCCTTAAAATTTGGCTAAAGTGCTTGAGTCAATGTGTATGCGCATTTAGTTATTTTATATTTGTCTTAAATATTACATTTGTCTTCATACAAATTGTTGTAAACAAAAATTGTTTGTTGGGAGTAGCATAATTTATTTCAAAATCAATTTTCTATTTAGTCAAGAGTTTCATAAGTTCGACTTTAAGTAAAAATAGATACATTATACATTATATGCTCTTATACATACTCTCTTATTACATACATTACATGCTCTTATGTATACTCTCTTATTACATACATTATATATATGCTCTTATACATATTCTCTTATTACATACATTATATGCTCTTATACATATTCTCTTATTACATACATTATATGCTCTTGAATCTTAGATTTTGACGAGTGATTCAATTCATTATACGTTGTGAATTATTTATAAAACTAAATCTTTCAATTCGAAACCACTCAAGAAGTGTGAGAAAATTTATGACATTAAATATGTTTCGTACTTTTTGATGTAACTGAACTCATCAGAATTTAAGAATTCACGCTATTTGCGAAAACATGTGAAGGTTTTGTTAAAGGTCATTTTATATACCCCATGTATATTTATAGAATAGTATTTAACAGTCACAATGATTTATGCATAATTTCTAGCTTTAAAGCCTTAGGTGTAATGTTTACCTATAAGAAGTATAAAAAGCTTTTGGATCTTTTTTCAAACATTTTCTTCCTGCCTATTGATGATTGTTAAATATAAGATCAATATTTTCTCAAAAAAACTACTTAAATATTTTTGAATACGCTGAAAGATATACAAAACTTTTTGTTTTGTGTCTTGTTAAAACACACTATTTAATTTTTGTTTGTGACCCCAAATATCATCGCTGTATGTTTCCTGCCCATACTCAGTTTTTGTTTTCTTCACAAAATTCCTTACTCAGTTCTAACTGTAATGATTCAGAACTATTTGGTTTGTAATTTTACTTCAAAATAGCAAAATAGTTTTTGCCAATTTTTTTCAATTGAAAAAATAGAAGAAAAGTTTTGTTCTTCCTTCTTGTAGTACGCAGAGGTCTTTCAGGTATATGTATGAAAAAGTATGAAAGTGCGTTTTTTTCTATTTAAGGTGTCTGGTTATCTTTTGATCAGATTTCGTCAAAAAGAAAGAATTAACATAAATATTTTATAATTTAATTAATTTTTAATGTAATATTAGATTTGTTTTGATCTTTAGAAACCACTGGCTTATTACAGACGTCACATAAGCATAATAAGCGTTCTTTTTAGCGATTTAACATTGTGACTAAGATAAGCTGCTGAATTTTTTCTTATAAGACCAAGTATTCCTTATCTTTTAGGCCATTAAAAATTATCGGAACTGAAACCTAAAAGTGAAATTCATTAACATATTTTTGTTAAAAGTAAGTCACATTTATATGCAATTTTTCATAAAAAGTTTCAGAAGTGTTTTTCGTTATTATTTTTTCCTTTTTTTGCAATTTTAGATTTTTTTCTTTTACAATTTACCGAACAAACTAGAAATCACTAAAAAAAACCTCATTACTCGATTTAAAAAATATTTCTTATACTTTACAGGGTACCTTAAATTAAAATAATACTATTCTTTTAAGTTAAGACGAGTATAACAATGTATTTAAATATGAATTCTAGTATGATTTATATATATTACAATTTTAATTAAATATGAAATTTAAACTTCATTCCAAACCATTTTAATATATAATGTTTATATTCACGCAGTGACGTGCAGTGATTCATGAATAAATACATATCTTCAGAAAAAAAGGATAAATATATGTTTGTTTTTTCATCTATATATTATTTACGAATTCTAAAAATCAAAATCTCTTGGTCAAAATTTGGAGAAAAATCAGCGGTATTAATATCCCCGTACTAGTTGAAAGTTTTTTTCTTGCATCATCAAAATCATATTTATCAAAGAACCTCATTTCAGACATATATAGAGAAATAATTTATAATACTAATTGATAATAAAAATTTATAATACTAATTATTTCAAAACACCCAGTGCAATATAAAGAGTGCATAAAAAGACTTTTTAATATCATACAAATTAATAAAACAAATTAAAAAAATAAATGGAATAAAAGAAATTAAAATCTTCGTTCAAAACATCTCTCAATAGTTTGGCAAAATCTTTCCAAACCGTATACATCAGTTATAATTACAGTGATTATAATTCGTAATTTGAGTTATAACTAAAATTTATTACTCAAATTACGAATGAATCTCATATCTTCATTTTGTATTGTGGAAAATGACGAAAATTGGTTTTGTCAGGCTGTGAGGGACTTCACAGAGGGGAGGGGGGCGTGCCTAAAAGTTGGAACTTGGTAATCCGCACTGAAAGAAGCCGCACAAAGCGAGATATTTCTGTTTGTGTGCTTCATCAGTTCTAAAGACACGGTCCAAAAATTATCAGCCTGTTTGTGAAAATCCTAAGTTATCGTGACATGACGAATGGAAAAAGACATTCTTAACTTGCGTAACTCTTTATCATCTGATTTCTCGTGAATTTTTCCAATACTTAGCTGTACCAAAGTATTGGAAAGATCCGGGGGAATTTTTGGCGGATGATACCTCAAATGCTCAAGGAAGAGTTAATGACTTCCATACTCGAGAAGTATTCATTCTTGACGAAGTCATTTCTAAGGGAACTTTTCCTTGACTTCCATAAACCAAGGCTTATGATATTCCTAAATGGAATATCTCGACTTTTAAGCATTAAGGATTATATGTAATTGCAAAAAGAATAAACAAGGGTGATTGTAATTTTCGGCTCAAAAGTATCTTTTCTTAGACTTATGATTAGATTTATCGCCAGAGGTGGAACAGAAGAATATCATCTATGTAGAATTGACATTGTTAACAGTATCTTGTTGATATTTTCAGAGTAGGAGTGGCCATGAAGCTGTGACATTGGCTACAGAAAAAGAGAAAAAATGCTAGGTATGCGTTAGGAGAATTATATCTATTTCTATCTTTCGAATCTCCACTGAAAAAATAAATAGATTCTTGGAGCCAACCTTAAAGCCAATAGATTCTGGAGCCAACCTTAACCTGAGTATTAACAAGCAAATGTTAACTTTCAGGATTGCTAACATAATTTTTCGTTAATTTTTGCCAAGACAAAACTTTACAAAAGCTCTTTTTGAAGTGTATACGAATATATTTCAATTTTTTTTTAAATGGCGAACTCCTGAAAAACCTCTATCGTTGCTTGTTAGATTATTTCCCTGTTTGGAGACCTAAACTTTAATGATGCCTTTGCAGCCTATAACCAAAGTTTTCCTCGTGCCATCTACTCTGCTGCATCTCTACTGCTGTGCTCGTGAAATGAATCGGACATACTCTTAAGGTGAGCATTTATTTTTAGGTGTATGAACAATTTTAAGACTTTTTGAGAACGAATTTAATTAACTTTGCAAATATATATATATATATTTCAATCAATCTTCTGCACTTTTCAATCTTATCGATCACACGTGTTTTTTGTTCATTGGACTCAATTCATTTTTTTACTCTGTATGCTTAGTTGTATAGTTTGAATGCCATCCATTTACCCAATAGGGCAGTATAGTTTCCACTATGGTGTTCATATATCATTTTATGTGAAACTGCACGCCTTAATCTATCTCATTTCTTCTGTAAATATGATTGTGATAGTTAGGTATATTTATATAGTTAGGTATGTCTATCGACTCTTAGAGGGCATACGCTACACACACGGCTTTCAGAGAGCTTGTTAACACATTCCACTGTGAAATTCTGATGAGGCTAAAGGAATTCAAACTCTAAGCTTTTATAAGGAAAAATAAAATTCTTATTGGGGAAACAAAATAATGTTTCAAAGTATACGGAGTGGAAAATAGAGAACGGAGAAACTTGCTTTATTCGAATATTTTCCTAATATTCTAAGAGAATACAAACACATGTGAGTTCACGAAATATTTCAGATTACAGACAAAATAATTTGCTCACAATATGCAATCTAATCTATAGAAATAGCTAAACATTGAATTCTCAAAATTTATCCTGTCAAAATATGTAATATTTCTTTTCAAATCGGCTTTGCGATGTAACGGTGTTTAATTTTAATATAATCTAGTTTTAAATGTTTCAGCATAAAATTATAATACTCAAAATGTATAAAGTGTAATTCCCTTTATTATTGCTTTTTTCAGAGCAAAGAGCAAAGCAATAATTGATTCATTATTGAACTAAGCATATTTCAAACACCCCAATTTTTTGACAATTTAATTTTTCTTCAATATTTTCAGTTATCTATATCTCAGTGTTTAATAAATACAAAATTTGTTTATTAATATATTATTACAATTTATTATTTTACCATCAATTAAAGGGAATGAAATCAAATTAATTACTTCATATTAAATAGAAAAATTATTCTAATAATTTGATACCAAAGGGAAAAAACAGTTTTATCCATGCCAATCAGAGATTCATTCAGATGGCCTTTAACTGTATACTAATATTTCGAATTTTGATGTGCTGTTAAACTTGTATTAATTTCAATTTAAACACGAACTATAGTGTTAGGTGAATAAGTAAAGGAGGAGTTCCAGAAAGGTGCATAGAATCTCCTCTAAAAGTTGCAAACTGCATGTAAAATTACATTTTCACATATGTTTTTCTCATTAACACTAAAAAAACTGAAGTTTAGTATGTACCTATATTGCCCAAAAGCAGTCAAAATGGCTGCATTGTGACAGAATAAGTAATGTGTAAAAAATGTATTTGAAATTCATTTTTAATGTTTCATATCATTTACAGTTATACAACAAGATATTAGTAAATATTAAGAATAAAAAAAATTACTTCACTTGACAAAAAAAATTTCCAAAAATCCTAAGAAATTGTGTCATTATATACATAATTATTTTTCTAATTGAAATTAAAAAGCAGTCAAAAGGGCTTCCTCGGACAATCTAGTGTTTATTCGAAAAGCAAATTCTTCAAAAGAAATTTTCAAATTTATTTCGAAATAATAAGAGATTATATTGTTTCAAAATTAAGATAAAGCATTACATTTTGTATTTTTTGAATTTTACTTTTAAAAAATAGAGGGCACTTACATGCATTCACTCTTATGCATTATTTATGAAAACTCGAGAAAAAAAATTGAATTTTAAATTTGTAAACAAATGTGATCCAGGTAAACTTTCTTAAATTGTCTTTCTTTAACCTGTTTTGTATACAACATAGATTGTGAATTCCTGTATTATAAGTTCAAATTTTATGAGAGTTTTACATTTTTACAAAAATTAAGGAACATTTAAATGAATAGTTACAAAATTTAAAAATAAAGCTTTCTTTTTAAAATTTTAATTATGTCTAGTTTTGCTTTTATAAATACTCAGTGTACTTAAATTATAAACGAAGGGTTAAAGTGAATCTTGAAAGTTATCCTAAATTATTTACACAGCTTGTAAGACAGTCATTTCTTTATTCCAAACTGCTCATTGTTAACATTTGGATACACATAAATAACTATTTATGTTTATAACTTTAAATGTGAGTTCAAAAATATACTTTATTTTAGGTAATTTTAAACAACAGAGTTTTTTTTTCATTTAAACTAGTCATCAAATTAACTCTTTAAAATCATCTTTTATAACAATAATTAAATATGTGAAAGAACTGTTGTAATGATGATGATCAAATTGAAGTAAAAGTACTAAAAATTGCAGGCATGAAACGTTGGTATTATAAATGGAAGATGTAAATCGCCGATAACACGCGTATTACAAAGGTTTTTAAATAATCTAGAACTGAAAATATACAATTTAAAAGCTGAAAAAGGATGCAGAGTAATCCAATTAAATATGATATGGTTTTATATTGTATCAAAAAATATTATTTTACAAATCATAGATGGAAATATCTTTATTTGCAATTTTCTCAAAATGCATTTGAAGGTGATTCCGGAACACTTTTCTCAAACTCTACTGTTCGTATGTTTCTGATATTTTACATATTGTAAAATTCACAAAATTTAAATAGAATGTAAATCATAAAGTTAAATTTTTAAAAAAAATTAAATATTTGTTTTTTTAATGTGTCTTATTATATGGATTGTTATGTTTACAAACACTGAAAAATCTAAGAAAATAATTCGAAAATAAAAAAAAGTATTTATTATTAATTGCTCTTACAAATTTATCTATAATTAAAAATGGGATTTTCTTACATTAACAAGTAAGAAAAAAATAAATGAAAAAATATTACCTCCATTGTAGTGTTTTTTTACGCCATTTAAATTGTATGTAAAAACAGTTCACTTTTCCTCGTCGCAGTTACCTTAAATTTCATTGTAAGGCTTCTCATAAAACTCAAAATACATTTTTAATTATTTGTAAATAAAATATAATATTTTTTCAAAATTGTATTAAATGCGTTAAAAAGGTTTTTTTAAAATTTTTTTAAAAATATATATATTACAATATGTTATCATTTTAACTTGTAAGCTCTTGAAACTCCCTGCGTAGAAAACTTCATTTACTTGGTTTTTCTAGAGATAAATATTTTATAGATTTAACATACATGTTTTTATCTAATCGAAATAATAAACAGCTGTACTAAGGAATTGATCATTTTCTTAAATGAAGAAGTAAATGTTAACTTTGTCTAATGGTTATTTACGTAATTTTTATAAATATAATCTCTATTATAAAAAAAATTTAAATTATATTAATTATCATGCAAGCATATTTGATAGGGATTGATATCTATACTAATGTTTCCCAGTTGTTCAATCGCACTTTCTCCCGAAGTGATTTACGTTTGTTGTTATTCAACATTTTCGATAACCAATGGAGAGGTGTGGGTATCGGAGGTCATTTTCCTTTCCTCGAACCAATTACTCCGAAGTACTTCTCTATCCAACACTTCTTGTAGCACCATTAGGAGTACAAATGGATCTAGTCAGATATGAAATGAAACATTTTCTCTCTTTATCTGTGTTAAGCGTAGGAAATATAGCTCCTCGTCTCTGTGGGAAAGAAAAGTTCTCTCTTATTCTATGTGCACGTGACTTTTGCTTTCTGTGCATGTTGAGAAGGAACACTTAAGGTGCCATATTTAACAAACTCTTTGATATCAAGATAAAAAAAAAGACTTGTTGCATTTTTCCTTGGTCATAGATGTAGAAAATGAGCAATGTTATTTTTTGTTTTATATTCTTTTGCTTGTGTACATACTAATGTCTCATTTTGAATTTCATGTATACTGCACATGTATCGTAAAACTATGTGTGTAAATTGTGTATTAAGGACATAAATTATTTCGTGTTATATAAAATAAAATATGGTTTGCATATAAGCTTTTGGTTTCTTTTCTTTGCGTGTGTTTTTTTCTGTTAATGGAAAATAATTTACATCAAAGATTTGGCAAATGTAGAAATAAAAAAAATTATTTTATGGCTTTTAAGTCTTCATAATTATATCCAATAATAAAAAATCATAGTAATTAATGCAAATCTTTCTATCACGAAATAAGTATTAAGGTCTCAATAAATTTCTGTCAGGTAAGTTTGGATTTGATCAAGAATGAATGACTGCAGAGTGGACCTAGTTTTTGAAGGACATGTCCTTTAAGAGGACTTAATACAAAAAATAGGGTGGCAAGTAAGAAATTTAATGTTAACACATTAAACTAATACAATCAAACAAAAGTACACATTAACATTGCACATTGCAATAAAGAATAATGGGCATGATGAGGAAAGAAGTGAAAAAAGGCAACAGAGAGTGTACGTGATTGTGGGGGGTAGCTAATATTTGACCAGAATTAGTTATTGCCTCATTCCGAGTCAATAGCAGTTCGCTGGACTCATGTTGAGAAAAGAGCTCCGGAGGCATCAAAATAACTTCGTTTGTGTGAAAACATGATTCCTTCCTTCTTTTAAGTTTCCTTAAACTTGTTATGAAGGGACCTGTAGAAACCAAAAGAGTTTAGAGGGATCTAGAAACTGCTGCTGGTTGAATTTATAAGAGTGAAACCTTATAAGCTCGCGCTTATATCCCCGAACCCTTGTTCCTGGTCTCTATCACCTATTACGATATTTGTCCTATTGATACTTTCGATATTAAATAAGATAGAAGCATCAACAAGAAGACCGTGTATCAGCACTTTTTAGATTTTCTGGGGTTGATAGGTATGTTTCTTGTTAGGACCAAGTGAATAGGTATTGTTTTATTTTTAAAAAATGGAAATGCATTTGAATATTTTCCCTTTTCAGCTGCTGTTGTGGTTCACATGTTAGCAAACGCTGAGAAGTTTTGAATTTAGAGCACATGAAAAAACCCAATAGGGGAATTTAAATTTCTATTTAGGTTTTTCTTAGAAAATATCACAAATTTAACTCAGATTAAAAGGATGAGTGTTATTTTTTTAAAAAAGTAAATTTCAAAAAATAATGCAATGGTATTTTTGAAATTTAAATTATTTTTAAATTAGATAATATTATACACACTGTGCCAGGGGAGGGCAATGGTGCCCCATTGAGGAAGTGGAGAAACTCACTTTTTAAAATGATTGATTAAATTTGCATCTCAGAAAAGATGTAGAATAGTACAAAAATCGATAAATATGTTAAACAAAATAGGAGCACTTAATTTATTTACTGTGCTCATTCCATATCTACTTGTAGAGTAGCAAGCACATTTAATCATAGATATCACCCAAATTGCAATCTATCTTTATCCTTTTTTATTTCCATGCAATGAAAATTTTGCTTTCAAACACATTTTGACTCAAATATAGTAAACACTTTTCTGGAGGCCGCAAAAAAAAAATCTTTGCTGGCCGCACGGGGCGCCATTTCCCAAGAGTAGAATTTGTGTGTCGGTTCAAAAATCCCTCTGGATTTCATCCCCCAAATGAAAGTTCAATGAAAGCTTTTGAGTACAACAGAACAAATTCTTTTTATCACCCAGACATTATTACCGTATATTTTTCAGAAAGTAATATGATATTTCTCTCATAATATAAAAATATCTTTCTCTATATAAAAATAATTAGAGCAAACATTTTTATTTATGGAAATCAAAGATTTTAGCCGCTTTATAAATCCTGATAAATGTCCGATTAAAATTCTATAAAACAAAAAATCACATTTCTTTGTAATATTTCCTTAACAATAGAAAGATAACATCTGCCGAGTGTCATCCAATTCAATAAGTTAAAATCAACGTGGGAAAGCCCTCTGGTTAATTGTATTTGCTAAAAGTTTCGTTGCTAATTGGATAATGACAGTTGTAGATAAAGAGGTAAATGCTGAACATTTTGGCAAGTTTTAACTGACCATAAAAACTTTTAACTCAATTTGAAACAGAGATATGTTTTGAGTCTGATTTATTGAGTATGCCTAATCAGTGATTTAATGGATTCATTTTCACGACATATTCCCAAAAATATTATTTAAATATTGTAGTCCAAACTTCCTTTTTTTGTAGACGGTGATTGGACGGTATATGGAGGGCTAAATGTTAAGTTACACATATTATTTACAAGACGGTTATTGTTTCATAAACAATAATACAAATAAAAAGGTATGGATTCGGCTGAATAAGTGTATCTATGCTTTGAAGATAAACCAAAACAAATTTGGCATTTTTTTTAAAATTTAAACTTTATTTTATAAATTTCTTTGTTATGTGTGTTTGTGGAGAAAAACATTAGAACTCATTTATAATCTAATTTCAATCGTACTTTCATATTTTTTGCATTTTGATTTCCTAGGATTTGATTTATCAGATTTAAAACAAAATTCTGTAAGCTACTTTTATTTTACTTAAGATACGAAAACTTTCATTAACATATATTATGAATCAACCCGTGAGTGATTCTAGTCATTTTGAGCCCCGATAAAATGACAAGGACGACATCTAAAGTGACACTCTGGTCTCCAAACTTCCACACAGTCAGCCGTCAGCGTAAGGGCTAAAAAAAGGGAATATATATATATATATATATATATATATATATATATATATATATATATATATATTAATGAAATTAAAATCCCCTTGCATGATTTTAATCAGAGTATCCCATTTTATCGTTGAAAATAAAATCTTTGGGTAAAAAAGAGAAAAACCTAATAAGCATCTCAAAATTTTCGTTTTTATTCTTGTAATGAGGGCTCTAAATAAGTTTCAGAATATTTATTGTAATGACTGTCAAATTCACCAACGCAAAGAAGCAAAAGCTGCAGGAAATTACTTTTAACACTAGAACCGTGGCAGTTTCGGTTTACCTAAAACCGCGGGTGGGGTCAAATTGGCCCCAATCAATAAAAACCGGTGTTATGCATAAAGTACGCTGTAATTATTTGGCAATGACATTTATTAACTTTTAACATTAAATTTTTTGTAATAAATGATTAAAAAATAATAAGATATTGCAATATGGAATATTGTATACCATTAATAAAATATACAGACAACTTGAATAGAAATAGGATTTAGTTTCTTACCAGTCGAGATTTCCTACACAATCCATGCACATTTTGGGTAAATTATTTTTATGTATTTTGTACACTTTCCATTTATCGGTATTTTACAGTCAGAACTAGTATCTACACTTGACAGCTTGGAAAGAAACCCTTTTTCGCATCTGCGCTGATTCTTCAGTAGCATCAGCTTTTGTCTGTGTATCTGACTTGCACTTTCTTTTGTTCGCACTACACAACAATTCAATGAGTTGCTGAAGATATCCTATCCTCGTAAGTTTTTTACCAGTTACTTCTTCGTATAAAATCCTTGAATTAATCCCCGCAAGATTAAGAATATTGTAGAATACATGAACTGTGCGTGGCCACCTCCTTTTGGTCCTGTCTCTTCACAAAATAATTCCGGGCCATTTGATCGGCAATGTCTACACCAAATTTTTTTGAGTTATAAAATGATATTGTTTCTGGAAGCTTTTTTGGGCGATTATTGACGATGGGATGAAGGATCTCAACAATAAGACATTTTTTTCTGGATTTTTCCCTGATACACTGTCAAAGTTATATCATCATGCTCCAGTAACAATGTTTCGTATAACGGCATCTTTACTTTTTTCACAAATGCAAGCACTTTTTTACGATTTCATTTCATCGCCCAGTGTTCTTCGTTTTTAACATTTGGGACAGATTTAGTGTAATGAAAATATTATCTGTAGTGATATTTCTTGCTTTATTTTCGAAAGATTCTATTGAATGCCAAACGATGTATTTGGAGAGAAATAGATTTACAGTACGTTCCTCAAAATTACATAAATATGGAAAACCATTGAGCACATATTTATTTTTAATATCAGCGGCAAACTGAACTTGATACCAAATTTATCTGGTGTACTTGGCATATATTGCGTGAAACGACATCTAGCTTTAGACGTAAACAGTTGTTTATCAATAGTTATACATCGTACTGATTTAGAGCAAATAATCGAATTTTCAATAAATTTCTTCCAAACTTTAGAAATGAAACAATTTATCTGTTCAGGTCATGTAGGGTGTTTTGCCGAATCGCAGAAATTTCTCTGAATCTATCTCTCGCCGTAGTATCACGGAAAAAAGGTGGACCCCAGACCCCAGACTATCAAGTTCTAGATTATTTGCACTTCGAGCATTCAAAATTGATATAAAAGCATCTGGTTCGTCTTAAGTTGTTGGCCATTCATTTTTCCTAGTTACCGGTGAGCTTCTTACTCTGTACAATTTTTGATATGACGAAGCTCATCTAAAAGCAGCCTCCCTGAACTAATTGCATAGCCATTTTCAATAACTCGCTTTGTATAACTGGTTGGGCAACTTTTTTCTTTGAAAATATTATGTTCAACAATTCTTCCATGCCCTCAACTTCCAGAGGTGATGCTTTCCCAACCCGTTCCATCATTTCTAACAAAAGTTCCAGGGTTCATTTCATCTGGATTTGAATCTGATAACTTTTTTACGTTTATTTACACGTTTTTTTTTTTCTTTTCAGAAGTGGTTTTTCTGCTAGTACATTTTACAGGAAAATTAGATACGGTATCTTAGAGGACTGAAAAAGTTTTTCTCACTCCAGGAATCGTTGAATAGCAAAGTTAGTGCTTGTGATTATAATGGGGTCGAAATGACCAATTCCGCTGTTTTAGGTATAAGTATTATTAAAATTATAAGTATTTCACAATGAGTATGATGGCAAATGATAAGTATATTTTCAGAGGTTATTATTGTTATAAAAATAGGAAAATTCAAGAATTTTTTTTCGATTCCATTAATAACTTTTTGAGAAAATCGAAAACAAATTTGCTTTTGGGTCAAAATAACCCCATTCGCGGTTCTAGTGTTAAAAAAGGCTGTACAGAGCTACATTTTCGTAAAACTCTCATACACACGTGTGGGACGCGCAATCCGTATTGTGGAAAAAGTGGATACAAACTCCACAAAGAAAATGAATTTGTTTAACGCTTTGAATTTATAATTTGATTTACTATCACTTTTAACTTGAGAAATTCTGTGTTTGTGAACAGCAGGGAATTGTTTGAAGAGCACTTCTGGAATTCAAGTGCACTCAAATGATGGCCACAAACTGCGATTCCATTGGCGAGATACTGGCAGTGGGATCCGCATAGAAGCTAAGCCTTCGTATCGAAATGTACTCTGGTAACCCGATGCTCCAGTACAATAGGCAAGAACTACGATGTGGGTCCTCCCTTTTGGGGTGGGAAGAAAAAGTACTCAGTAGAGGCTTCCCTGCGTGGCACACACATTTTTTGTTTTCAGCTATTTAAAGAATCCCTAATAAGCAATACAAAACATCGAAGCTCTTTGACAGAATTAAGTGCAAAAAATAATACAAAGTAAAAACCAAGTTTGACATTCCATTAACTTTCAACTATTTTATTTATTTGAATTTGAATTAAATGAAAAAATTTAAAAAGGAACTCATTTTCACAGGAGTGCGATAATTAATATGTGATGCATAATTATATATTATATAAATTATTTTTCACTTCTTCCAGATAATTACTAAGCCAGCGTCTTTAACAGATTCAAAGTGCACTCGGGACAAAAAAAACTATAGACTTAAGTAGCGCCGATATTTCTCTTTTTAAAATCAGTTTTGTACTAGAGGCTCCATAATAATATAAATCAGCCAACATGCGTCAAAGTCACCTGAAACATCCGAAGAGTGTTTGCAAAACTCCTATCCTTGCCAACTCTCAGTCAAGTGAACCATCGGTGTCTCGTGTGGCATCCATGACTTGGAACACGTTTCCCCATCAAGGGCGGTGGTTTCCATTTCGTAATTACTTTCTGTCTGGAGAAGCATTGGCCCCAAGAGAGAGTGGCGAAAAACCATGTGGTTTTCTTGCCACACATTTGGATGAGCCGAGAGAAAAAATACTCCATTTCAACTTCCTTGCTTATTCTCAATTTATGTGAGTATCGTAATAAGAAATGCAGTAAGATTCCCATTAAATTCCCACAATCCCTTTTTCGGATAATCTTTTTAATAAATTCTTTATTTATTTTAAAGATCGTATAGTGACTTTTTTACATTTATATTTAGACACAGTTACACTGTTTTTGCTCTATTGTTTTTTGCAATACTACTTTCCTTCAAAAGTAATTTTATCAAAATAAAAACTATATTTAAAAAAAATCATTGCTAGCAAATAACAAATATGAAAAATTACATTTCATTTATAATAAAAGCTCTCTTTATTTTCAGGTTATTTAGGCATTGATTAATTGTTATTAAGTTTGCGACACGCGGGCTGTTGGAGACGGACCTCTGCATTTTAAACCCTAGTTAAAAGAAGGGCACTCCATTCACCGAACTTCCACACCATCGGAGCCTCGACAGATTTCAAGTTCATCAACCAGGCTTCTTGGCGGAAAAAAGGCGCTGGTGCAATAAATAAAATATTTTGGTTGGGAGAGGAGAAATCCAAAAGAGACGAATATTGTTTCACGTGAATTATTACTGAAATTCTGATGGCATTGCAGCAATGAAC
This sequence comes from Trichonephila clavipes, assembly GCA_019973935.1. Classification (NCBI taxonomy): domain Eukaryota; kingdom Metazoa; phylum Arthropoda; class Arachnida; order Araneae; family Nephilidae; genus Trichonephila; species Trichonephila clavipes. The sequence goes on from BMAU01001131.1 coordinate 44,038, forward strand.
GTAATCTTTCTGCTCATTCCTTTTCCAATTCCATAAATAATTTCCAAATAGAAAGGACTGAGATCGATTACAATGCCGATTTATTAAAAAGTATCAAGTATTTTGAAATCAAGTTCAGCCAATTGAAATATGATCGTGCCATTTCGATAATCAGAACAGAACAAAAATGTTCTATTATTTACGCGATTACCCATTCCCTGTGATGATTATTAATCGCTAAGCGGGAAAGGAGATATATGGACGAAACAAAAGTTGAACTTCAGATTTACTCCTTCTGAGGAAATTGATAAAAGTGGAAACATAAATTGTGATATTTATAAAAGCGTGCATTATAAATAAATGTGCTTTTTCCATAGCACAAAGCTTTTATTGAAATGAATAAAAAGTTAAACTTTTTTATAATGCAGAAAGAAAGAGTTCTTCTCTAAAGTGGCTCATATTTCAAGAGCAGATTGTTTTAGCGCTATTTCACATCATTTTAAATGCAAAAAATGGAATATTTCTGCAAAATTTCAAATAATAACTATGAACGCAAAAAAAAAGGGAAAAACAGTCTGAAAAGAAAATTTAGATGGTATGAAGATGCCAAAACAGAGATTTAAACAAGAAGGAAATGCTTGTAAAATTAAATTTTGGGGGTTACTTCAACACTTTAAATAATCCTTTAAAATGTCTCAAAGAAAAAATGAATTCAAAAGAAATAATTTGCGAAAAAAGTAATAAGCGATTAAAAAATATGTTTTGGCTTAATCCCATCCAAGTAATTTTTTTTCACGTATTTTCATACTGTTTATTTTCTGTTATAATTTTACATTATGTGAATATAAAACAAGTTTTTCAGCATAAATCTGTTATTTCATGCAGCATTTAAATACAATAGATTTATAAAGAGTGTTTTTTTCAGGTATAGAAGTTTAAGTTGGCATTACTTTCCAAGATGACGACCAATTTAACAGCTGTCAAGTGATTTATTCTCAGTTTGGTTTGGCAATTCATCAAAACGATCATCAAGCAAGGCGTAGATTCGTCGAATGGGCCCAAAACGAGATTGCCGTTGTTCCCGATTTTCATAAGCGAATTTTGTTTAGCGATGAAGCGCACTTCTGGTTGAATGGCTACGTCAACAAACAAAATTGCCGCATTTGGAGTGAAGCTAATCCACAAGTGTATGTCAAAACACCGTTACATGCAGAAAAACTGACTGTTTGGTGCGCTTTATGGGCAGGTGGAATCATTGGTCCGTACTTCTTCAAAATCGATGAAAGCCACAACGTTACAGTCAATGGTGATTGGTATAGAGCCATGATTTTACTAACTTTTTCATTCCTGAATTGAACAATCATGATGTTCAGGAGCTGTGGTTCCAACAAGACGGCGCAACATGTCACACAGCTCGTGCCACAATCGATTTATTGAAAGACACGTTTGGTGACCGCCTAATCTCACGTTTTGGGCCTGTGAATTGGCCTTCAAGATCTTGTGATTTAACACCGCTAGACTATTTTCTGTGGGGCTATATAAAGTCATTGGTCTATGCGGATAAGCCACAAACGCTTGACCATTTGGAAGACAACATTCGCCGTGTTATTGCCGATATACAGCCACAAATGTTGGAAAAAGTCATCGAAAATTGGACGTCCACTTTGGACTACATCCGAGCCAGCCGTGGCAATCATATGCAAGAAATCATATTTAAAATGTAATGCCACAAGAATATCTTTCAAATAAAAAAAATTCATGTCAATCGAATAATACATCGTTGTTTTATTGCAATTTAAAGTTCTATACCTCTAAAAAAACACCCTTTATAATACTAATCGTAACAAACATTTTATTTTCCAAATTTACATGTGTCCTTTTTATAAAAATTTTGATCTACTTTTTCATGTATTTCAAAGAGTCCGCAGTAGCCAAACTTTATTTCTGACGAATAGATATTATCACTAAAGGTCTGCTCCGCAGATGAAGCAATGTGTATTAAATGTGTGGAGGTTCAACGTGATCACGTTGACGTGGCGTGGAAGCTTGAATAGTTGGGTGTCCTATCAGGTTTTGTCACTTGACTGAAGTTTTCAATTGCAATTTTTGTCACCAATAACCTTTTGTTAATTATAATTCTGACATCAATAAAATATACTGAAAATTTTTTTTTGTCGAGCTGTTACTTTGAAGTAAATTATTTCATGTAAAAGAACGATAAGAATATAATACTTGGATAAATTCTTCATACATGGAGATTTCATATAGTTGTTAAGTCTACTTGATTTTTTCCAAAAAATGTATCACAACTAAACAGTTATTTGTAAAAAAATGCAACACCAAGAAGGAATAATCAGAATTAAAGGAAATTTAATGCATAAACGACTTGCATTAGTACAAATAAATGACAAAATTTTCAAAGTAAAAACGCAATATTAAATGTCCAAACTCAGTATTTGATGTTGCCACCGCTGCAATAAGTGCTCCTATACGACATTGCATAAAGTCAAACAGATTTTGAGTGTCTGCTTGTGGAAGATTATTTGTATGCGCAGCAAAAGTTCGTCTTTGGAAGCTGCAGGACACGGATCACGAGCGAGGCGCTGATCAACTCAATCCCATACGTGCTCAATAGGCGACATATGCGGTGAATAAGCTGGTCAAGGAAGAAGTTGCATGCGTTAGGCTGAACGGAAGTCTCGAACAGTCTTTGTATGTGGGTGTGCATTACCTGGCTACCATTACCTCCAGGGATGCCTTGAGCGACTTCGGGCTGTAACACTACACGAACGTACCTGCTGCTATTGAGACTACCCTCAATTCGTAGCAAATTGGAACGTCCATAATACAAAATCACACCCCAAACCATAAATCCGGGTGTTAGGCCAATAGGTCGTTCGTTAACGCACTCTGTGGAAGGCAGCGTTCACCGGCATAGCATCTAACTTGAATGCGACCCTCATGGTCCCCCAAATTGAAGCGTGATTCATCTGAAAAGACAACTTGGTGCCATTCAGCTTGCCAGGCTCTTTGCTCAAGAGCCCATTGCAGACGCAGCCGTCGATGGTTTGCCGTGAGGGGTATCCTATATAAAGGCAACCTTGCACGCAATCCACGGTGGAAAAGTCGAATCAGAGAGAGTTGTAGATTGAAAAAGACGGTCCGTTACTAGCTAGCGTGAGGACGTGCATGATAAACGCTCCGAGTACGAATTTCGTAGTCAGGACCACGTGTTTCAACTTTGGCCGACTGAAAAGTTTATATTTCAGTCAGGCATTGCATACTACTACATTTAGTAGGACTGACAATGGCCCGCAAGAAAAGCAAATATATTCAACGGAAAGGCCAAGGAACTCCAGGGTGAATTCTTAACCCTGATAGGCCACCTAGCACTTCGACGGAAAGCTCCTGCTCCATATCACTGCTGATCGATGGAACTACCAGGATAACGATCGACGAACCGACGGATTTGGATCTACCTCCTTCATTCGAACTAACATTAACGCTACAGGAAAAAGTCTGCAGGAAACGAGTTCTACTCACGTCGAGACTCACAACTATGGAATCAGGAAGAGACGATATCATCATCAACAACTACAAGGAGAATGGACACGACGCCTCCAGTTTCCTGATACAAGACCAACTCAAGATAAAGGAACACTTCGAAAAGGAAAGACAACAATTGTGGTGAGTGAGTTATCCTCTCTTCCCCCATGTAACATCCCTATGTGCAATACATCCTAAATCTCCAGTTAAACTAATTTCACAGGAATTTCCCCCGCTTCCCACTCCAACGCAGGCAAAAACGTAAATAAAATTCAGACGGTTTCACCAACCCCCCGCTAAGGAAAATAACCAAAACCTCTAGATCAAACTCCACCTCGGAACTTAACTTTAATATCGAACTCGCAAATAAATTTACCTCCTTAGATAATTTAAATATTCAATCTCAGCCGATAGCAGACACAACTAATCTTGCACACCACCCCAACATCGCGACCACCACAAACACAGTAAAGCGGACTCCCAACACCGTAAATTTACCACCCCCTACTATGCTTAAGATCACGGACGATCTTAGAAACCAAATGAAAATTTTAACAACCAAAATGCCATATCTAAGAAACAAAAAGGCCGGACAATACATAAAACTCTACACGGACACTTTTGAACAACGCGACGCACTTAAGCCATTCCTAGATAATGTAAAATTCCCTCACTACAAAATCACACCGAAAACGCAAAGGCCGATAAAAGTAGTCTCATAAAAGGGTTACCTCGCGACACCAATCCCTCCTAAATCTCTAACGACCTGGCCGATCTGGGATTTTCAATAGATCGGGTTACCCAACTGAAAGGAAACATCTCTAAGCAACTCTTGCCAATTTTCTTAATTACTCTACCCAGGAATCTCACCAAAGCTAATTCAACCGTAAAGGAGCTACGCAATGTTTCAAATGTAATTTATTCAACCATACGGCAGAAAACTGCCACCTCGCTCCTAGATGCCTAAAATGCAATAACGAACACCAGACTCGAGAATGCCAGATCGTTAAGGTCGATTCCCTTTTCTGTATAAACTGTGAGACATACGGCCATTTGGCCAACTATTCTAAATGCTCTCTCTATCCGAGAAACCCCGTAAGGACACAATAACACAAACAAATTACACTACGAAGGTTAACAGCATCGTAAGGCCTAACATTACCTTCGCTCAAATTGCGAAAACAAATCACCCCGTGACACCTCGACAGATGGCAGCACCCGCAACACTAGTGCACTAGAACACAAATCAAAACACACAAAATACCGAACTATGTCAGGATCCTTCCATTATCGGCCTGACAGCTTCCCATTGATGAACTGCTCTTCTCTGATACCGACGAATCATTCCCGATGACATCATAACTAACGCAAGAACTCACTTTCAAGGCACGCGTCGACCAAAAGACTCCATGTCAGCAAGTTCACATCATCAATCATTAGTGACAGCTCATCCACTCCAGTGCAAAAGAACTACCCGAGACTCTACTCTGACGTCACGGACTGTCTGACCAATAAGGAAGAGACTCTAAAAACTGTCTACAACGAACAAGATACTATGTATCAATCACGGACTGATTTTGTAAGTTTTAATGGACTTTAAAAACGACATAAACGACTCCTTAAGGTCTCTGTAACATAATTAGATATAGGACGGAGGGTTTATTAAAACCCAGTTTCCCAATGACCCCCAGCGTATAATTCACGGTGCAGCAGACGTCGACGAGTTGACGAAGCCGACATTAGTATACCTGTAGCAGTAGAACAATGTGCTGTCAACTGTCTGGAGGAAGCTGTACGGTCATTCACCGTCATGCGGAGCAGGTGTCAATCGTCACGCGCTGACGTCACCTTCCGTCGTCCACAGCCAGTTTTTCAAGTTGCTCGGTGCTCGTCGGGCCATTGCTTCCAAACTCGTATCACTGTTTCTCCAAACTGCACACGAGCTCCTATTGCGTGAGAGGTAAATCATCCTTTTCGAAAATCTATAATCCTCTTCCGTTCAAACTCTGTAAGCTGTTGAAATTTCTCCTTATTTGGTCATGGAAGCACTAAACGTTCGCCACTAACAAATAACCATTAACTATTTTCCGCTACAGCCCTCTATTTATACGCTTTGAGCATCAATTCAGAGGGCGTTACGGACGCCCCTCATGCGCGGTGGCTCTGAAACTATAACATATAATTGCTATCGTTATATAACATAGTATCATAGCGAAATTTATAATAAAATTCTGTAGAACTGTATAGTGAAGAGAGTGTTATTGCCGCCATTACAAATGTAAGAGAATTGATTCAATATATATTTTTATTTAACATACAGCATTTTTTAAAAATATATATTCCTTATCACATAATCTTTAAAAAGAATCTGTATATCAGTGAGTTTTTACTCCTGATTATGCTAACAAATAACAGAGCTATCGGGTAACTAAGCGAGGGGGAGGGGGGAGGACTGTAAAAAGTAAAATTTATATAGTCGAAGTTCAACCATTGTCCCGGCTTTAATGTCGATCTAACAATTTATTGTGAAATGATGGCTCTTGTCGCTGTGACTAATGCCACCTTTCTGACGAAGCTCGCGAAATTCATTGCGGCTAAAGGCTAGAACCTGAAATTTTTAGCCTTAGATTTGAGCACCATGCAGGTGACAGTACGATTTTTCTCGGTTCCACCCCAATTTAGAGGGAGAAAACCCTGGGGTGGGCAGGGGCCTCCCACCTCTCTTCTCCTTCGTCCAACCACAAGAGAGGACTTGCGGCTCGACGTCTTTTTAGAGTACCCCCATGCCGCAAAGGCATTTACAAACATCCATGTCTTATCCGGGATTCAAACCCAGTCCCTACAGCACCACAGTCGGCGTCGCTAACCACCATACTGGTTGAGAGACATAATGGTTCTTTGACACAATAAAGCACCCTTTATTGCACACAAAAAATCAGAGGCGATCCAGACTATTTAAGAATGGAAATGTCTCGTGATTCCTGAAAACGCGATTTAAATATCATACAAATGTTACAACTCAATAATTTATTACAACTTAATTCTCTCTGAACTTTCTTTATAAGATCAAGTTTCAAAGATTTTAAATAGATTAAAAATATTCGATGTGGAATGTAGTTTTAGTGTGTCATAACTTTCACCATCCATGTTGAAAAATATTGATAAATTTAATTGTTGAAATTAAAAACTCGATTACCTTAATTTTTTCCTACGTTTAGTAAACACACTTTTTTCTATCACAAAAGAAGGAACAGAAATAAAATTCTGAATTAAATCATATGGTTCAGGAGTTATTTAACATAAAAATTATCTGCGTGACTCAATCTAATTTTATATTAATCTCTCATAGTTAAAAGGATAGATGGTAACATATGATTTAGAATGTGATTCAAAAAATTTTTTAGACAAAAAAGTAACAAATTTGGAGCAATTTTTAACTCGAGCTGTCAGTAAAATTTATTCTTTTGAGTATCACTGGATTCACAGCCAAAAGCTACTCAAATCAGCACATCCGATGTTTTTCACTCAATGCAATTAAACATATCTTGCTGATGAACTTAAAATTTTATGGAATAACTCATTTTTTTTCACTTGGAACTCTTGCACCCAAACTACATTTTCATCAAAAGGATACGAAAGCCTTTTCATTTTTGTAAAAGGAAGGAATTCTGCATGCAAATCAATTATTTTCCTTCAAAATTCTCACTCATTTTTTTATACTAAGTAATAACATTTCAACAATAACTATTTAAACGTCATTGGATTAGTAAATTTTGGAGACATCTGGAAAGAAGAAATCTATTTACTTGCGTTTGTTTGACATTTGTTTACTAATTAGATAAAATGAAACACACGATAGGAGAGACTTAACAGTGAAAAGCTTAAGCTATGCTCAGAGTTTTCATGAGCAATTAAAAATTTCAGAAAGCCAGATTGGCAGGAAAAAAAATTGTTTTAATTCTATTCGATTAACGTTTATCTAATCAATACTTTGAAGAGCTTCAGCACTTCGAATTAACTTAAAAAGGGCAAATTGAAATAAAAAAGTAGTTTTTTTTAAATATGATTTTACCTTTGTGTATAAAAGGGATCCTAAAAATAAACAAAGAATTCGAAAGAAAATTATGGGTACGTATTAATAAGATTTGAAACTTTAAACGCGTTTTTTCAAAATTGTGTTTTTTAAACTTTCCCCCATCATATCTCAAGAACGGTTTGACCGAATGACTTCAAATTTTTAGGGTAGTCACACCCACCAAATGGAATACGATCATTTAAAATTCAAATTAATTCTATTTTTTCAACAAAAAACAGAAAAAAACATTATTTTCGAAACTTTTTCTTCAGAGGTCAAAATCCAATTTTTGATATTTTCAATTGAGTATTGTCCATTCTGTGCATTTAAGCTTATAGAGAAAAACGCCGTTACTTTTTTTAATTTCAGATTAGCCAATAAGCCGGAATTGTGGAGGAAGTGAGTGTCCATTTTTTCGAGGTGGGTATGTTCAGAGCACTCACGTTCTATTGGATATTTTTGGTTAAACATTTATATACATATTCTTAAAATACATATAAATAAATGATAAAATACTTAAAGTTTCATCTTTTTACTGATTGCCAAAAACATTTTCTAAAAATACTTAAAAAACAGGCCATTGCATGGATGACCCCCCTTATGCATTTGGAGCTTTTCCCTGCAGTTTTGTGAATATTGCATTAAAACAACCAATTATCCTGTTTTCAATACGAATAACTTTTCATAATCGTTAAGATGATTCCTTGAGATGAAGTGTCGTTGACAGTTTTGAAGCTGACCAATCTCAAGTAGAGGCTGAGACTTTTTCTTGCCTCGAAGCTGCGAGATCGACTTTCCTATGCAGATGACATTACTCCACTAATAATCCCTAAAATACTGCAGGATCCTCTCATCACTCCGACAAGCGATGACCATGAGAAAAACAACAGCTGGATTTCCATCTGCGACCAAATTTCGAGTGAAATTTGAGGTACAAGAAGGGATGCCACCTAAGAGAGTGGTGGGAGCAGTCCGTTTCAATCACTCGATATTGCCTCCTCCTCCACCAATAACATATTCTGTTTTAATAAAATACACCATTACTTGAATAACTTGTATCAAAATGTAAATATATTGAAATTAATAATTGTAGAAGTAAAATAAATCAATAACTTAATTTCTCATGTGACTCATCAATTTTCCGTCACAACTGCCAAAAATGGGGCTAACGCTAGGAATTTTATAGTATTCAAGATGAGGAACGGACGAAGAAAACAGGTGGATTTCTCTCAGGGGTTTTATTTGACCCATTTTTGAAGCAGAAACTGTTGCAGTTGGAAAGAAAATAATGGATAGGAATCAACTGATTCAAGTGAAGTTCAAGAAGATTGAAATTTTATGTTGTGAATTAAGACAAAAGAAGATCCGAATAGAATGAAACTTATTCGAGGAAAGACCAAACTGACCATTGGTGCCAAATTCCTGCCGAATCTGAGAGCTTCAAAAGGGGTTTATTTCTTGTACTGTTATATTTATTGAGTTGTCTGAATTATGCAATTTTATTAGAAATTTTAGTTTAAATGTTCTTCATATACATTAAGATACTTATAGTATTTTTCTTGAATGGGAATAGTGTTATTTTGTTTCTAGAGAATCGTAAATAGGAGTATTTTGTGCAATTGTAGCTTAAGCTTTATTGTGTTTAAAGTCTCTTGACAAATTTTGTTTACTTCAAAGTGTTTTTTTTTGTGCATGTGATCAGTGTTATTTTGTTTGTACAGAATAGTAAACATTGTGTGAAATTGTAACTTTAGATTTATTTTGCTGTTTGAAAATGGCTTTTCTCGTTAAAGGAAAAAAAGAGTCTTTAAGAGTCTTTTATGATACAACTTTCTGAAGAATTAAGCGTAGATGCTAAATCAAATACGAATGTCCCTAGAATAAAAATTACTAAAACTAATAGTGATAGTTACGAAGAAGAATTTGTAAAAAATATATTAATGATAAAAAAGGGGAAGGGTAATCGGGATGGGCGCAAAAAAAATTAAGATTAGAAATGGAAAGTGAGAAAACATTGAAATTAGCGGAGAACAAACTAAAAGAAAAGGAACTTGAATTGAAGGTCGATTTAAAAAAAGTTTAAGGTGGAAATGGGACTATGGGTAAAAGATGAATTAACTATTTCTACAAATCCACATTCTTCAACCTCTTACTTAAATTTTAAAAAAAATTAATTGCTATCCAAATCAATTTAAGTTATATCTCGGGATTTTTTAACTTCAGGCTAAAAAAGTATTAGTTTAAAAGGAAGATTCAGTAGGTCATTTATTAGGTTTGTTCCCAATAGTGCAATTCATTGGTCGCGAGCTGGAAAAACAACTTGAAAATTAAGTAAAAAAATTGTTACTTGAAATATTTAAATGAAGTCAAAAATTATTTCAACATAAGAAGTCAGATAGCCCAGGGAAAGACTTGACTTTCGAAATTAATAATTATTTAGAAGAATGAAAGAAGAGTTGAGACATTTGAAAATCTTAAAGATAAAATGATTACAGATGAATTAAAAAAGCGCGGAAATTTTTATATGAAAAATTAATTTTTAGAGGATTTGCAAACTTTTTTTTAAATATCTACAAAAAAGCGGAGCCTTTTGATACTAATGAAGATGTTAGGGAAGTATTGAAAATCACCGATAGAAAAATAGGAAGCCGACAGGTTTCCCAAACCGACATCTCTGAACGCGCTAAAAATCCAGGAGCTGTTGCTCACGGAATCCTTAATTATGGAGAAACTATTTGTTGCTATCAGTATCCTCCTTTAGTCATGTAAATTAAAATGTATTTGTTACATATCTCCATCTTTTTCGGGAATGGCAAACGTTTTCTCAAGGTACTTTTGATGACTGACGTCCACCTCTGGTCGAAAACACTGTGACGTCTTACGCGTCTTTTCTTTAACAAGTCCTTTGGGTTCTTTGGACCAGAATTAATGGCAACTCTTTTCCAACCAAATCCAAGATACGAGAAGTGAAGAGATGCAAATAATATAGAATAAATATAGGATCTTAGAGTAAGCGTGATGGCAATGTAAGGACAATGTAAAGGAATGTTAGACAATTGACGTGCGTTGTGGCAGTTGATGGTTATTGAAGTTCGTCGTTCAAGATTTAAGCTCTACGTGTCGTGGATAAACATATTGGTGATCGATTAGAAGTTAAACGTACAGCTACATACCATTGTAGATAACGACAAATTTATTACAGAATAATATAAGGTAGGATTGATTACTTATTATTATATTTGAAGATTAGGCGGTTCGATTATTGAGATTGATCTGAATTATATTGTGTGTTGCGCAATGCGTCATCGGAGATTCTCTCATTAATTATTAATATTATAGTTGTTCAAAGTTTAAGTTGAATATCTTAATAAAGTCATATTAAGATAAAGTTTGATCCTAGATCTTTCGTAAACCCTACACCTCTAGCTCACGCTGATACTTCGAGGGATGTACTTCCAAGGGGAGGTACATCACAACACTTTCTATGCAAAGTCTACATTTTTCCTTAGCGGACACCTGAGTAGTTTTCATTTCTGTATTGTACGACTCGTTATGGTTTATAGTTAGCAGAATATAAAATGTAAATGAACAGAATACAAAGAACGAATTATGTGTGATTCTATTGAATCAAGTTGAAACTGACTAAGCAAGAGTAAGACCTGATGAATCCTGTGATAACGAAAGTAAATTTGAGAAAAGTGAGGAACATAAAACGTTTGAGTTGAAAGGAAAGTTTTTAAATTCTACCTTAAAAGTTTCATTAAGAAAGATATAAAGTCATACAGACACACTCAACCCTGTCAAGAAGACACGCGTGATAAAAAGTTCTGCGTCTATTCGCTGGACAATATACCTACAATAACGTAAACAGTTTTGCCTGAAAATATTATTTATTTAATGTTAACGAGCAGATTTGTGTCTTTATTAAGGTCACGCGCATTTGAAACATTTTAGTTATCGGCTTTTTTTCAAATTATCCAAAAAAATTGACAAGTCCTTTAAAGTAGGTAAGTGTATATACTTTCTCTTCATTAAATTATTCGCTGGAATTACGATTTTTATCGTGAACAATAAAAAACAATTATAAAAAAAGATAGGAGTGACTCAGTCACCCCGCGAGACCATTAACTTTATTGTCGAGTGTCCCCTTGCTCCCAGGTTAAAGATGAAGATTTAGAACTTGTTTTTCGGGAACATTTAAAGCAAATAAATTGGTAGTAGAGTGGATAAGTCATGGTACAACTTTTAAAAATGTTCTGAGACTAAGAAACTATTTAGTAGAAAAACACCATAGTTTCTCTGATTTCGAGGATGTAATTCAGACCAACGAGTTAAGCAAAAGCATAAATGACTCCAAGTTAATCAACTGCGTTAATTACCAAATAAACTTTTTAAGTGTTTTTCAAACAAAGTTTACCTGATCTCTCGTAGAACACGAAATTGAATTAATTAATGGTAAACCAATCAGAACGAAGCCATATCGAGAGAGAGAATGTCCCATCGACAAAATGAAATTTTAAAATGGCACATCGGTCAGCTAAAAGTGGCAAAAGTGAGTCTCAACACATCAGTGGTAGATGATGACTAAATACTAAATATTATAAATATTATTCAGTTATACGCTTTTGCAAGATCACGGTTCCGAACGTAGTCGGATACCTTAAAGCATTCAATTTAATTGAAATTTTATATGCACGATTGTTTTGATAATGAATAAAAATTATTTTAATGATAATGGATAAAAATTATTTACCACTTAATGTTGTGATTCTGTCTAATGTAAATACATATTTCTATTAATTTTAACTATTTAATAAAAAATAACTAAAATAAAATTTTTCTTTGTTGATCTAAGTAGGAATTGACTTAATTTTTTTATATTACTTGTTTAATGATACTTTCTTATCATTGATTATTTGACTTGTAATATGAATTTGTGTAATGATGTCTGAATATGAATTTGTGTAGTTCTTTTCAGGGATGAGTCGAGATTCACCAGATTAAATTCCTGTTTAGTGTTCATTTGGAGAGAAACAAGAAATCCCTTTCAACCCTCCTACGTAGCATACATCGATTTATTCGGTGTCAACCTTGTCACGAGTGGAACACTTGTCAAACTCCATATTAGACCTTGAGGAGTTAAATTATTTATCTCCGATTCATGATTTCACACTTTTTAATATCCACTGTATCTTAATTCAAAATTAAACTCCTTTTCATATTGTAATAGTGCCAAATTTCGTGGCAACACAGCAAATAGCTTGCCAGTTCTCCCAGATTTTATGTTGATGACCTTAATTTTGGTTATTGAATGATTAAAGTTAAAAATGAATAAAGTTAAAACATGATTTACTTACAAAATGATTTTTTTAAATGTAGCATACGTAGTAGAGTTGTAAATATTTACCATCACAATTAATGATGGTGGAAGTTCAAGCTTCTTTTTTATTCATTAATTAGACGTCAGAATTAAATAAAGTGAAAAAAAGTTCTTGAAAACGAAAATTAATGGTTTACAGGTAATTTTAATTAAATTAAATCATGTTTATTTTAAGTTAGTCTGTTGTCCAGATTACCTAATTAGCTGACTCTCCCCCTACCCTGCGCAATAGATATTTCAACGAATTCTTAAAGGACTCATGATGTATATTTTTAGGAATGATAAATCAAACATCTCTCAAACATCAGGATGGTGAACAAGCTTCCGAAAAGAGAGTCCGTTGTGCCCTATGGAACATTTTCGAAACATTTATATTTCTGTATACATCCTACTCGGCCATTTCTTTGTATAAAATAGAATCATTTTATTTTCAAAATTCGAGACTTTAAATTTTTAAAACAGAATCTATCACAATCTCTAACATTTTTTTAAAATTTTCATTTCCAAGTCAATGTAAAACAAAAACTTACACAGAAAATAATACGCTTACAAGGTTGTTTCACGCCCCCCTGAATTTCGTAATTTCAAATTTTAATTCACCATTTGTTGTAGGGTTAGCAAGAAGATAAACCTGAACGTGGCAAATATCATATAACACGTAATTTTGGGAGGAATTATAGTCTAAAATTTCAATATGAAAACATAAGTATTGTCCATTATTTTTTCCCAGTTTAATAACAAGTTTTTTTTTTCTTGTTCAGCAAATAGTATTCAAGATGTTCTTCAAGCTTTCCGATCCCCTAACGCTTTTTTTGTGTAAAAAAAGAGATTTGAAATTGGAATTGTGTTTTATTCTTTTTCAAAACATTTTTCTGGCGAATACATATAAAATGGTGTATTTTCCATTCTTTTCTGAAGTATATTGTCAAAAGGAAATATTTTTTTGACTCTGCTTACATTAAAATATAAACGGGAAAAAATTTCATATTTATTGAGCCCAAAGAGATATTTTTAAAAAAAATTCACACTTCTTATGGAATTTTATGTGGGTCTTGAAAACATTGCTTAATTGTAAAATACATTAATATTATGTTCGTTCCGTTTTAAGCAAAGAGGCCGTTTTATTAAAAAAAATTAAGCGAGAAAATGTCCTATTCTCTTTGTATTATCAAATTTGAGGAAATGTACGCTTGCATATTTACAATTCCTGGGAATATTCTTTAATTGATTTATTCTTTGACTACCAGAAAAACAACTCCACTTGTTTCTGCGTTTAAAGAGAAACGAGATGAAATATTTTTTTTTCTTTTTCTTATTGCGTAAGTTGCGAGGGTGTGTTGTTAAAATTTGGAGAGGGGGAGGCTTGAGCTCGTAGGAGTATTATATTTCTCTTTATTTATTTAGGTGTCACACTGACTCAGATTAAATCAAGACATAATAGAAGTTTCATATATTTTATTCTTTTTTTTGACAAAATATTAAAAATAGAACGTGATTTTTTCTAAGTGAATCTCAATAAAATACATAAGATGTATTGTTATTTATTAACAACTCAAGTCACCAGGCAACTAAGCTTGAAGGATGCATTACTTTCTGCAAGTAAGTAGACTTTGGATTTTCCTAAATAGACCATTGCTCTGAGACCTTAAGTTTTCTTTACGTATGTTTTTTCTCTCATTGACTCAGTTGTGTTATCTCTAGCTGTCCAATCAGCTCAGTGGCATAGAGAGAGTGTGCCAGCTTCATGAGCCCACGGTTGCACTTTCGATACTGGCTGGAGTCAATAAATTTTCTGCATGCGAATATTGAAGGCACGCATACCATACGACAATGCTCCATGTAAAGAACGCCTTGAGTATCTCTATTAATCATGGCAAAATTAAATCACGTCAACATTCAGCATCTGATGAGAGCTTGAAATGAATAAATCGAAATGTCAGAAATTTTGTAGAAGGAGCCACCACCAGCTACCAATGAAATGGTGGTCTCACTTCCAAAGGCGTGGCTGCTAAAGGGCAGCAAAATAAAAAAAAGTTGTATTTGTATTTCAATAGTAATGCTCATTTACATGTACAGCGCTTTCTTCAAAAGCCATATCAAATGTCATAATATAGCCGCTGAGGAAAGGATAAGGATACGCATGTGTGAAGGATACTAAAGAATACGCATGTGTGCAACAAGAACGACAATTATAATGTCGGTGAAATAACTATTTTTAATTGTGTCGTAAAGGATCAATCGATGAACCATTGGGTAAATTTTCATGTCGTAATAGAAAAATATAATTTTGTCGGCTTAATAGTTTGGAAATGAATATTAAATCTTACTCCGGTTTACATGATAATATCAGTTTTAAAATGCTGAGAAAAAATCCACGATCTATTTTGCGTTCTTTGTGCATAATAATAATGCGAATGCTTTAATTTTTTAGTTGCTTGCATAAACTGTTAGACAACAACAAACAGTTAATTAATGAAAAAAATGTTAGCGCCCGCAGAATTTCATTTTACTACTGCATTAAATTTTGTATAAAAGTGGGGGATTTCTTTTAAACCTGAAAACAACCAGGAATAAAATTTAATAAGAATAATGACCCAATATCAATTCAGAAAAGGCTCCATGCACAATCCCACTCAAAAGAGGCCTTCCCTTTCTGGGACTGTTATGCAATCGTTGACACAAGTCTGAGAAGAGGACTACTTTTTGATAGTATTGCAATACGACTAAGAATGATATTTTTCCACAAATATTCATTGTTTTTTAAACACATTTTCCAACCTTTAGAACATTTCTACTAAGTTTTAATTAGAAATTTAATTAGTTTCTCATAAGAATTTTCTAACCTTAAGTTATGTTTACACAGAACACTTTTGCTATTTAGTTTATGAGATGATTTTTCAATGAAGACATACTGTAACCAAAAGGAAGGTCTTAATTTCAAATGATATGCTTAAAAGTGACGTGCGCTAGTATTTAATATCACAATATTATTTGTAGAAACAAAACCATACCAAGAAGAAACAAACAAAAACTAAACGAAGAGGAAAAAATTATGTACTTTATTTTCCAACATCTGCCATTCCAAACAAAGATTTTGTTATTCCAGCGCTCTCCACTGTTAACGTCATTTTGCGTCTTAGGAGAGACATGACAGGAAGCCAATGTTTTAAAATGATCCCGTAAGTAATATGAAGGTGTTAGAAAGCAAGAATTCAATAACCAGACCCTGTTAAACTTCTGGTCACGTAGTTCGGACCAAAGCTGTGTCTCTTGCATAGCATCCAAACATTTTTTCCAAGTAGAAATAAAAGTGACAGAAAAAAATTGAACTCCATCTAAATGATTACTCCTTAACCTGCATTTTAATCATGGACACTATATGATTTAGAAGAAAATCAGTTCCTATACTATAAACAAACTCGGTTGAATAGCTGTTCGTTCCTCATATTCAAAGAATTGTCAAGACAAAAGATGAGGATCACTTGGAAAAAACAGTAGTGACCCCAAGATAGAGCCAAAATGCTCAGGATCGACTTTACTTCCAAATGCAGGTGTCTCAAAAATAGAGCTCAAATCCTATGCAGCCAGATTCCTCTTTCGGAGTGGATAAGAAATTACATCTGCACCCACGCAATGCATCGTTTACGAGAAAAATATGAAAAAAAGAGGATGACGTCACAACGGTACTAAGGAATATACATAGATAAAATACTCCATTTTGAAAAATTTAATCCGTTACAACTAATTACTTAGATTGGTACTATAAAGTACCGACAGTACACAGTGGTTTAGAATATTCTTATAGTACAAAATGACTTTCTTAACTGAGTTTTAACTCTTAAAAATGCTAAGTAACCAGAGAACACTAATATTTTAGAGCATAAAATATTTATTTTTGAAAATTATAAAATTTTTAAAATTTATTTTTTTACACATAAAAGCAGGGTTTGCACATAAACTTAATCTGATGATACTCAAAGAAGCAGTTTTTCTTTTTATTAATAAACAAAAATTTGTTATACGTTGTGCATTTTGAGTGAGGTTCGGATAGAATGTTTTTTAAAACACTGCAACCTGGGGGGAGAAAATACTGCATTTTCTAAACATAAACTCAGCACCCTTCAGAATCTGACGAAAATTACAGCAGAATAATTGGCCAGGATTTTTTCATCTGCAGAATCATCTGTTAGTGCATCCTGCTTTCAAATGGTAGGTTCTGGATTAAATCTAAAACCTCTTGAAGACTGGGCTTCTTTTTTATCCAGACACTCTAAAAAGAGGAAATAATACTAATAATATCACCTTGAAGAACTTCTATCATTGTTCAAATAGCTATCTCAGCTACAAAGAAATTAAAATGTTGCTAATTTTTGAATAAAGAATGTATATTTCATTTACTGTGTGGCAAGAAAAACAAGCTCAGATTAAAAGTTCGAATTTTTTTGAAACCTTAAAATAAATAAATAAAAAATCTAAATGAATAATTTAAGTTAAAAAGAAATGCCAAAAAAAAGCATATTTCTGTTACACTATAGAAATGACTCTACACAACACACATATACAATAAAAATAATAATGAGCCACACACACAGAAAAAAAACTAAGTTCTTGCTTTAACATCCAGTATACTGCCGTTCAACATCAGAATTAATTATATACACTGTTCACTTAAAAAATAAACTGTCAGATCGTTTTCTAAGGTCTTAACATACAAAAAAGACACTTTTGACATTAACTACTTTGTCGTCTAGTTCTGTTTTAAAAATATTCACCTTTTCTTGTCAAAATACTCATCATAGAACCTGTGCTGCCATATATATATCCCGGAAGAGTGGAATTAAAAGAGTCTTCCTGCTAAATATTGTCAGAATATTCGTAAAATGGTTATTTTATGTAATTTTAAAGCGAACTCATGATCGGCGTGTCGCGGGTTCCACACCAAGTGCCATTGAAGATGCACCGTGTACACTCGTGAAATCTTTCGAGCTCAAAAGCCTCCCAGTAGTTTGAATATGGGGGCAACTCAGGATTCACCCTCGTCACTTGACAGAGGATCCGAATTACTAGGTCCACACACTTCGCTATTAGTCTTCCTGATGTTTGACGGCGCGACGTTAATAGAATTCTCACTCTCTCGGAAGTGGACTTTGGATCCTAAAACGTTTACATTACGGATTGCACATTTTTATTTTTGTCATTATACTCTTATCCAATAATTTCTGTCAAGCTACGTCATAAGAATCATTACATATAGAGGGTTATGCCTAACTACTCCGTAGTAAGAAGCCCTTTAAAATACTGGAATTTTTTAATGTTTGATATTGAAACTTGTGTATGCTGAGTAGACACAAATGCATCCTGCAATTGATTCGGCTTTTAAAGCTACCACTACATGGAGGTATACTCTTTAAGCCGAAGACTCCCATCTTCCCTACTGACCACCATTAATCTTCATGAATGACAGCTCCTGCTACCAGACGATTACGTCATCGCTTCACCACCAAGAGTACAACTATCAGACGCGTGCGCGTCTGCCACTTTCTCATCAACCAACCTCACAGATTGCACTGTTAGGCGACGCTCGGCTCCTTGTCAGCCAGTATTGACAGTCAAGGCTCATAAACAATCACCAGCGACAGGAAATTCAACTGGATACATCTAAGAGACGTTTACGTCGCCAGATTTCCTCTTTTCTACAAATAATGAACTAATTCTTAAAATTTATGTGAACTGTAACAATAGACTTCAACGTTATAAGGACTCTGACACATCAGATAAGGGACGGAGGGCTTTATAAATGCACAGTTTCCCTGAGACCTTTCAGATTTCCAGGTATACTCTTTTGAGGTAATCAATGAATTCAAAGCTGTTGAAGGTTTCGGTGCAGTTTTGCGGAACTGAGCATTTTGATTCGCGCGTAACATTTAATTCATCTGTTTTTTGTTTATATTTCTCATCCAAGCAAAATATCTTTTTTTTTCGAATCTTGCGAGTTGAGATTCCTCAAAACTCAAAGTTTAATCGCATCATTACAATTCTTAAAGCAAATCCTGCAACCTGGAGAGGGTGGCTTGTACCCCTAGTGGTCATGGTCGTCATGAGATTGAGCCCAGTGCCACTGGAGATCTGCAATGTAGCTTTAATGACTTCTATTTCTTAAATCTGCTTGTATTGCCGCGGGAATTAAATTCCTGTGGCGTGCGGCATTCTAAATCCCGTGGGTAGCTTAGTTTAGACACCGTTTTTCCACACCGTTAGAAGTTTGCCAACCCCTGTTATATATTCTCTAATAATAGAATATATTATTCACAATAAATTCTGTCTGCACCATTTTAAATGTGTCCTCGTTTTTCAGTGGCAAATTTGTGCCTTGAGAAGCAGTTGCTTTTCATTTCCTTTAAAGATCAGTATGTCAGAAGGTAAACTCATAATTGCAATTAGTAAAGTTGTAATTATTAGAAATTAAACAAAAAGTATTTTTTAGTAGAATTCTTGAACTTGGATGCTATTTTAATCATTCTGTAATTCCATTTCTTTCACTCAACAAATAAAATGTTTCCAATCCATTTTATTAATCCGGAAAAAACAAGAGATACGATTTCTTACATTCCTGACCAGGGATTGACTGCTGACTGGACACAGAGAACAAATGAAGTTTCAAGATGATCCACACGGAGAAATCTTTCTCACACCATTCACAACTCGAAAGACAGAGTGAATTTTAACATTAGGTTTATTATCCCTTAAAAATATTCAGAATTTTTATAATAAAACCAATAATATAATCACACAAATGGATTTCAGTTCTCTCAATCGCGGAGCACAACAATCTTCTGATAAAAAATCCTTTTAAGTGATGTTGTGACAAATTAAGGTTAAATTGTAAATCTCTGCTTTAATCAGAATTTGATTATCTTACTTATACAAAACCGTATCAAAAATGTTGTGTGTGAGCTAATTTTCTTCCGGTACTGCCAAATCATACAAATAAATAAATAAAACAAAAATAAAACAGAGGAATTTTGATGATGAATTTAGAAATAAAGCTTCCCTTATAACCAATATGTAGATTTTTTCTCCTATAATTATCAAATTCTTAATTGTAAGGAGAAAAGAAATGTGGTACATAAAATTGTGATTTTTTGAAAAGATATTAAAAGAATAATTTATATAATAAAAAACGATAGTAAATTATTAAAGTAAGAAAAAGATTTTTCTCCTTATAAATTAATAGAAATAATACAAATAACGTTCTCAAAACATTTTGACATTTTTTTTTAAATAAAAGAGTTTCCAAAAACTTTTAGAAGTAAAAAATCAATTCACAAGACCCGGCTACTAGTTTACTGTTGACTAGTTTAAGAATTCTGCTTAAGACCATCATACTTCCAATTGGAATTTTGTGGAATATCGCATTCAATAACAAAAAAAAAAATTGACAGTTACATTTTTTTAAAAAAAGAAGATAGATAGTTGATATAAAAATATACAATAATGGGGAAATCATGGAAGTTCTTAATCATTAATGATGAAACATACTTTAATTTTGGAATGGCGGTAGGCAAGTGAGTAGCTATTGATTAACGTCACACTAAAAGCAACACGAAGGATATTGGTGATGGACCTCGTAATGTTAATTGACGGTTAAATAACGTGATGCATGGAGTGAGTGAGTGAATATTAACGTCACACTATTCAACTACTGGAGGGATTTTGGTGACGGACATCGTCATTTTGAGTCATGATCAAATGACGAAGATGAAACCTGAGTTGACACCCCCTCTCTCTCCTAACTTCCGCACCACACAAACTGGAAGACTTTTGAGCATCAATATATTTAACGTGCATCGGCGCTCTTCAAAGTAGTAGGATTGAACTAGCCACAAACCATTACCTTGACCACTAGGTTACCGCGGGCACATATGATGCACATGAAAATTTTTCCTCACAGAAATCCCTTATTTTGCAGATACGTAGATATATTCCATTTCCAGATAACTATCGTCATGAAAGGATGGAACTCTTTATCAACTTATTTGTAATTACCGATTATTCGATCACAATGACAGTACCATTTACCTTAAGGGTGCTTGCATATCATACCATCGACCCTTTCTTTAAATGTCGTCCAGTGCAGCAATAAACCTGTTCGTGCGTACGATAATAGCTTTTAGAGACGTCTTTTGATTCGAAAAAATGGGCCAAAGAGATATAACAAGAGAATGCCAAAATAATTTTTCAAGGCATTATCATAGCAGGCTAAGAATGACACGCTTGAGGTATTTATGTAGATCCATTAGAAAAACCATAAATATTTCATTTTCAAATGGAAAAAAAGCTGATCTGTAGCGTGATAACGGTACTGTTAACGGTACATTTTACCATTAATCTTTGCTTCCTTACATATGCACAGAAGAACAATTAAAAAGTGAGAAAATAAGTAAATAATATGGTAATTAACATTAACCTCCTTCAGAAACTAGAAAAAAACTTGTCTAATTTACCAAAGTGACAACCTAGCATGCATTTAAATCATGGTCAGCCCTTGTGAGGTGCTCGCCGCTTTTTGCGCAACAGAAAGGACACCTCAGAGCAAAGAATAAAATACAAGTGTCACTATTTTCCTGAATAACGAAATACACCTGCATTTTTAACAATGAACTGAAAGGGATCTTTTTCTCTCAACTTCTTTTAATATTTCATATTCATAAAAACTGCAGTAGAAAGAGAAATTGCGATTTGAAACAATCCTCGCAGGTTTTAAATACTTAATGGGTGTCTCAACGAGCATTTATAAATGCAGAACAGTTGAGTTAAAGGATTGAGAGCGCGGAGAGCACTTTTTAAATAATAATACTCCATTTCCTCGTTTGTTTTTGGTTCTAAGCAAAGTATACTTCTTTTACTTATCATGCTTTTGTTTCAAGATGGTTTGAAAATTGTGGAGCATTAGTGCCTCATTTATTCATTTTAAATCCCCGATTGACATTCCTTCGTTGATAAAATCTTACCCGAAACAGAGAAAATCTTTGTTTCCCACCATGTATCCAAAACAGTTAAGATCAAACTCAACCCACCAGCGTGTAAATGTTACGAATATCTTATTTTAGTGATTTTATTCTTGTATAAATAATTTTCTTTCTACAAATTATACATTTTTTATTTTATGACACACAAAAGCTCATTTTTTTTGGAAAAACAATTATCTCGAACTGTTATAAACCTATAATTAACCATTAGTATTTGTGAATCTTGCCTTTAACTATACATTTCCCTATAAATTAAGGCTCTGAGTGAGAGATACCTGATTGGATGGAATCCTGTAGTGGTAACCTTGCCGGGATCGTTCTCATCTATCACGGAGTCGACCGCTGTTTATCAGGGCAACAGTGAAATGTGTGGTTTTCATCGAATCATCGATCAGAAAAAGATGCCCGAAACAAACTTAATCTTTAGAGTATCAGAACACAGATGAAATGTCGTACTGATAAACCGAGACCGCAGTCTCCAAGTGGTCATGGTAGGTGTCGTATATTGCAAATGACTGGTTCGACCTTAACACTTTCTATGCGGAGAGTCTCGTGCTCTGCGGAGAGATTCCCATTTCGAGATTAAAAGTCCTCACTTCAGCCTGCGATGGAAATTTGAACAGTGAATTGTCAGCTTTGGAGTCGCCTATGTCTAAGGGCAGTTAGAAAGCTAAAATCTTATTTTTTTGACAATTTGAGATTTTTACATTTTCAAATTGTACATATTTTAACCTTTCTAAAAATACTTTACTTTACCCTCAAGGGTAATTAGGGTAAAATCCTAGTCTGGCACACTGCTGTTTTTGGCGCCATTTTTTTTCGCCAAATGGCACCAATAACCCTGTTTCAAAAAAAAAATGACGTCATGGAAGGAAACCAAAAAAATGGGTGGTTGACGGTCTCAGCCTAAGAAAAATGGGGTTTCCGTAATAATGTCAGTGCCGGAAACGAAGGAAAAGGGGGATTGGTGACGGTCTCAGCTCCTGTTCAAAAATCCTAAAAACGGGGTTTCGTGAATGGCGTCAGGACGCTGAAAACACATGTATTTACACAAAAGCATAAAATAAAGAAAAGGGCAAAAATTTGTACGAGATAAAGGCAGTAAAATAAGGGAAAAACAGCATTTTAAAAATTGTAAAAAATCACTTACCACTGTGTTTTTAATTTTTAAATCATTCACTACAAACTCATTCATACACTTGCCTTACCAATACCTGGTTAATCGCAAGATCACACAAATACTCAATCTACTATGACTAAACCACATACCTTTTCTTACACTTGGGGATTCTCTTTCGACTGTACTCGACAACGCCATTCAAAACCATCAATCGTACCCTTTCGTTCTACCAAAGCATATCCTTTTTACACTTCTGACACTCATATCTGGAGGGAATTGGTCCTTCTTTCATAACCCAACCTAAAACAAACAGCCTTATTCCCTTGCTCTCCAAGCTTTCTTACGGTTTTAGGGTTGCCATATGTTAGCCACCGGACTGGACAATCCGGAAGGGTTGCCATATTGTAAACTTTATCACCAAAATTTTTGGCGCCAAAGATTTTGTCGCGAAGCAGTGTGCTTGACTAGGATCCAACCGTAATTAGAAGTCCTTAAAACCTATTTTTAAATAATCGTTGAAACTGGGCCACACCCATTTGAATGGCGAAGAATGTAAACAAAGTACTTCGTTTTTGCTTAAAAGTTGAATGTCTGATATAAATCAAAACATGTATCTTTTATTGTAAATTCAGCCTTTTATTTTTTATTTACTAGTCGATTAGAAGCCTCACATTCTATACTAAAATCAATTTGTCTCAAAATGTAAATTTTGATGTTCGATGTACCTTTTCTGAGAAACTGATGTTCACAAGTATGTAAATTTTTTATGGAACTATTATATGATGGCTAATATATACTGAAATGAGCTTTTGGTAAAAAACTCAAAAATTTATTTTTTATAAATTTTTTATGTGAAAAATGGGTCAAGTTTCACAAAGTTTGATAAAATATTTTATGAATTATTAAAAAATTCAAAATTAGCTAAAAGCTCATTTTAGTATAATGAGAAAGGTGTACATAATTGTGCTTGAAAAATTTGTACATATAACAGATTTTGAAAAAAGGTACATCAAAAACAGCCAATTTAACATTGTCAGTATAGAGAGAGAGAGAGAGGTTTCCAGCTCCCCTTAACCAAGGTTTAAAATTTCTAGGATCAACCACAACAGCTCTTGCTTTGTTTTTAAATGCGATGTTAATAAAATAATCAGTTCAAAACTATCAATTAGTTTTTGCTATAAAAATATAATTTTTATTTTACTGTAATTGTAAAAATCGAAACATACAAGAAATATTATTCGCAATTCGCAAAGGATAAAGGATTCAAATGAATTATAATTTATATTATGGATACATTTAGAAACCACACGAAGGCTGCGAGCGCTGTATTTTACAATTTTGTTTCACTGTCAGATGATGAGGCGAATCCCTCTCTTCTAGATTTCACACCACCGCAACGTGAGGACTTTATGTGCATCGGCCCTGCTGCACGAGGAGTCCTTGAAAAAATCAGAGTGTGAGCATGTATCTCAACTCGAAAAACCGTCGGCCATCATCTACCGCTGTAACAAGTGACGTTGTCTCTAAAAAAATAAATTCGATGTATAAGAATGCACGGTAATATAAAACGTTTGATTTCTTAACATGATAATTTCATGCATTCAATAAATATTATACAGAAGTCTGCTTTTGAAGGAGTAATGCAGCGGTTTATATTGAAATATGTTGAATTTATATACACTTCATGCTTTTATGGTATTGAAATAAAAAAAATTGTATTTTATCAGACTTTTTTCTTCTAGATTCTGTAAAAAGCGAGATTACCAAGACTCGATATTTCAGCAGAAGTAAATTTTTAACAATTCTATTCCAGATTGTTTTGGTGGTTAATTGAAAATGACTTTCTTGACAAACACGTGTTATTCTAAAAATTCCCACCAATAAAAATACCCTACGGCGCCTGTATTTTCTCGTACCCCATCTACTCCAATTGGCCAGATGTTGACCATGGGAGTTTTTCTATTCTGTCTTGTGATGCCACCTACGCAGTTATAATCAGTTATATATATTCCTGCATTTAATAAACAATATTTTCCCACCCTCTGTGAATTCCAAACTTTTTAATATTTTATACAAGTTTATATCTGGTTCTTTCACCATGTAACATATGTCAGTCCTAATCTTGACTGATATTTTTTCTTACATAGGATTGGATGCGGCGAACCGAGCTGCCAACACGCTATAATGCAGCAGATTTGTCATACTTTTATTTGGAGCCACGGTAGCTTAGTGATCGTGGTCTCTAACTCGCGGCTGGCATGTCGAGCCTCTCAACACCCGACGTTTAGAAAAGGCACTGCTGAACCTCTCGTTGGTATGGTGTGGAAGTCAGAAGAAAGGGGGCCAGCTCAAGTGTCGTCCTCTTCATTTCACCGAGGTTCAAAATGAGACGAGGTCCGTTGCCAGTAGCCGTCGGGTTGCGATTTTTAGTGCGACGTTCATTTTTGTTTCAGGCAAATAAAATTCAATCTCCGAACGTTGCCAATTTCGGAATCTCATATTAAGAAAAATGCAATACCATTACCGATTATTTTCTACGCTTTAAAAATATTTCTGTACCAAATCAGAGAAGGGAAATATTTCAAATACAAGTAGAATGAATGTATGCGTCACGCTGTTCAGCTACACGAGGGCTTTTGGCGACGCCAAATACAAGTAGAAATGTCACTTTTTTAGCCATTGACACTTTTTATAAGAACATATTTTTAAACAAAATACAGTAATCATTCTTTTATACCTATTTCTTACTTCCGGTAAAATACCTATGTGGATGAAAAAGAAAGAGACATAATTATATGATATGCATTACCACTGCACTTTTTTTCTTTTCACAAACGCGGGCTCATTAATCACATCTTTAACTGTTCTTAAAAGATAGCGACAACCATTAAGAAGATTACTTTTATCATTTTGCCATTGCCTGAAATAAAAAAATGATTAAAATTCTAATGTATTAAAAAAGATATGGAGAAATTTAACTATTTAGGAAAAATTTTCTAGAAATATAATTATGAATCATTTTTATATGATAATTAATGGTATTTCAGAATAGTCACTTTATTTCCTTTCTGAATGATTATAAGTTTTTAAAAAGTGTAAGAAGTTTATCTTTATTTATTTTTTCCCTGAAAATGAATGCTATGGAAATAAAAAATGAATAAACATTTATTTCAAAATTTTACCTGGACATATTCTTAAATAATTGATTTCCAAATTTTCATCTCGGTAGGAAAAAAAAACATGGACATCGCACTTGATATGAACTTAAAGTGAATTAAATTACTATGTTAATGGATTAAGATATTTAAGAAACACCTAAAACGGAAATTATCAATTACAAAAGGCATTCTTTTCGCATAACTCATTTTTCATGTTTGTATTATTTTTCTAAGTTTCAGACAAAAACTTTTATTCCGTGGTTATATAATAAGTCCCCTTATGCTCTCAAGTATTCTTTCTTCTTAAGCAGGCCAAGGGTGTCTTGCAGAACAGTGATACGCAACCTGTGGCCCTCCGAGCCTTTTTAAGTGGCTACCTCAGTTCCCATGGCTCTGAAAAATTCACTTATTTAATAACAATATGTTAAAAATTAGGCGTGAAGGAATGAAATATATGAAGTTTGCTGTCGTTCTCGTACGAGTGAGAATCGGACATTCTCTATTTTTATTTGTAAAGCTAATGGTTAGTGATAACTGATTACAGTGGAGTAATGAGAGTTTTATGGGTGGAATTAATTTGGAACCATCTTTCATATCTTGCAAGCGAAAAATATTCGAAGAAAATATATCGTTTCAAGACGTTTGGGAAGTTGACTATTTTGTAGAGAAAAGCAGCATGGATCAGTAATTGTTTGATTTCTTACAAGAGTGATGTATTTAAATAATACCAATAAACAGGAATCATTTAATGACAGTTTTCCTCGAAGATCTCTTTCAAGAGGTGATAAATAGGATTTCTTGGATAATCTTTGTAACAGTAACAAAGTGTTTTGTCAATTGTAATGTCACAGCAGTAACAAAGACATCTTATGAAGTTTGTTACATTATTGCTAATCATATAAAACCGTTTACTGTTGCAGAAATTGTGAAGGAGTATTTCTTAAATGCTTCTAATTTAGTGTTAGCGACCAAAATAAAAGATATGTAAAATAATAATTAAAAACAAAACATGAGTTATAATATTTTGATCAATTTCCTACATTTTAAACTTCCGATACTTTCTTGGTCTGAAAGCATTTTCCCCTCCTCTTCCATTTATCCTCATATTGCGGCCAGCGTAAAATAACTAACATATGTATGCGGCCCTCGTGAAATAGCTGATCTAGGTAGGAGGGCAGTACTCCTCCATCGGCTTACGTCATTTTCAATGTTATCCAGCCGCCTAGTCTTCCTTTCTTTTGTTTTCCATCCATTTTTGAAAAGTTATCTTTTTAGTTGGAAATAAGTTATTATAATACGGTCATCAACCATCCAATAAAAAATGATGTTATGGCTATTTTTTTACAATGCTGTGAAATTTATGAATTTTATAATTGTATAGTTATCTCCACACATCATATATTTAACTGGTCTAGAGATCTTCTTCAGAATTTTCCTTTCGAAGATCAATAGCATGTATGTTCTGCTTTGTTGAGGGTTCAGCGTTCACTTTCGCAATGGGTAACTGGCTTATTTAAAGTTTTATAAAGGTTTACATTTTGGTTTTCAAACTAATTAATTTTGATTTAGTTGGTCGAATCTTCGTTGATATCGTTACTGCTGAAATCTTTGTTCTTAGATATTTAAATTGGTTCACAGTCTCAAAAGTATAATTATATATCTTTAGGGTCGACATATCCATAGTTTTTCCTGAAGTATTTAAAGATAAAAATTATTTTGCAATGGCACTTTTCTAAGTTTTCCCCTCAAATCAGTAAGCAATGGCTTTCGTATTTTTAAAATTGAGAAAAGAATTAATAAGAAAATCTACAAAAAAATATATGAAGTATTAATTTATAATTGCACAAAAGCACTGATAATTCTGTTTTTACACACACACACAAAATAGAAATTTGGTTCCAGTTCAAAGAAATACACAAATATAACTCAATAAAAGTTAGGATCTATAACATTTTATTTCAGAAAGATTGAGCAAGTCTCATACAAAGCAAATCATTCGTAAGGGGGAGAAGAAAAAGGAAAGAAACTAATTCATGAAACAAAACAATTCACAAAATAAAACGAGTTACTTAAAGATTTTATTTGCTGTCACTTAATGACCACTGAAAGTGTTCTCCATGGATGAAATTCTTTCAGCAACTCCCTCCATTTGCGATGCGGTTTTCGTGCCTCGAGCACCATTTCTTAATGGTTGCCCTCCAAGTTGTATCTTTTCCGAGGTTTTATAGCTAGAGATGCCAGGTTTGTCTAAACTGCTTGTTCGCTTATCAACTGGAGGTTCAAAAAGCTGTTTAATATCTTCTCGTCTTGTATCGTTGTAAGTTTTTCTTATACATTCACATACCCTAATCTTCGTGTTTGGAATTTTAGCCTTTCTTTCTCTAATGAAATTCGAACTGTTACAACACATGTTGACCAAGCGACCAAAACGATCTTAAGATAAAAATAAAAAAATTAATCGATGGCTCCTCCACATTCTTCGGGATGAGAAGAAACCATTTGCTTAAATAACTCTTTTCTGAAACTTAACGACCGTGGTGGTCTAGAGATCAAGGTCACGAACTCTTGGCCAGCTTCTCATATGTTCGAGACTAGTGCCGCTGAAGACCCGCCGTGTAGAGAAGCTGATAACGTTAAATCTCTGTCGGGGTTTCTACACCACACCGAGGGTGGGGCTTAGAAGTTAGGAGAGGAAGGTACCATCTCAGGTGTCATCACTTGACCGTGGTTCAAAATGAAGAGGTCCGCCTCCAAACGCCCTCGTTGTTAACATTCACTTACTCACTCACTCTGAAACTTGCTTTGAGCCACATCGAAACAAGTGCCGAAGGATGTTTCCTGTGTCAAAATATTAAACACGAATTTTATCTTAGTTTTTACAAAGCCTTACAAACATGAAAAAGTACTTTCTTATTTTGAACAGTAAACTAAAAATGCAGACAAAGTTCCATATTGCGACTGCTAAATTCAAGGAGGTCTCGCATTGTAATTCTCGTCTTCAATCTCGCAGCTATAAACGTATAAGTAATATAACTTTTTTTCTTAGAATTTTCACCGATCATGTCACATCAAAATGAATCATGTAAAAAATCATTCTTTCTTTCTAAATCGTGAAAGAGAAGTTCGTTTAAAAACAGAACTGAGGTAACATTTCGAAAGGAGCACGAAGACTTAAAAGGGAACAAGTTTTCAGTCCTTCAGTAAGAGAGCTGCAACATACATTGGCAATGCAAACCGACTCTAAAAAGTAACACAAAAAATAATTAAAGTCAATTCCATCTTAGGTCAACAAGAAAAATTTTATTTTAGTTACTTTTTACCAAATAATTACAATTAATATAAATATGTATATATACGACATAATCACAATATTAAATGGCAGTCAATTTTAATTACTTATACTTAAATTAACATATTGTCACACAAACAATCATGCACAAAAAATTTCAGCTCATATGAGCGCTTCAAAATGTGAGAAAAAAACCTTTTAAAGTTTTAACACAATAGGGGGGGGGTCGCTAAGTCACCAAAAACGATGCCAACGTGGCTGAATCTGTAATGTTTTGAATAATTAACTTTAATCAATTTTAATTAATTATAAATAAATTACCGTATTCTCATCCAAAATAATCGTGTCTATAAAATTTCTGCTCAACGGAGCGCTTTCAAATGTATTGTATTAAAGATTGAACAAGATATATATAGGGAGATAGGAATTGAAAAAGACTCGAGGTCTATTGGCGATGGATCTCTTCTTTTTGAACCTCAGACAAATGACGCTGATTGAAGGATTTGGAGTCATGTATCAACTCCTCTAGAAGCTGATCTTCCATGGCACGCGAACGCATGACTCTACAAAAATTCCCACGAATTGGCGACCTCTCTGCTGTAGCGAGAAGACTGCACAAGTAGAATAAATCCATACTGCTTGCAGTAGGACATATTTGTAAAGAAGAAGGCCTAATAATCCATGTTAAATTTGTACATATATCAAAAATGTTACTATAGCGTGGGATATTAACAAATAACGAAGAATTAAAAATTTCGATTGGTAAATTATTAGTACCTTAATGCTATTTAATCCCATATAAAATTTTTATCCAATAAATAATAATTGTTTTAGATCACGATAAACTGTTCGAGCTAAGAAAATACAGAATTGCCATTCAGTTACTTTAACCCGGCATCACTCGCGTGAATAAAACGACCTTAAGTTTTCGCGCAGGGTATTTCGTACCCAAGGGTATTTACATTCTGTTTTTACAGTAAAATTTGCACACAAAAGTTAAAAAGAAATAAAAGTAGAAAATATACACTATGTTTATTACATTTTTCCCACGTATTTTTTTGTTCTTTTTATAAGGGCATTTATTTTTATTATTTTTATACTCTCCTTTGATCTCGTCGTGAATGATTGCGATGTTTTTAATGCATCTTATTTTTTTTAATCCGTATCTTTATAAAACTAAACACATATGAGTAACCTTCTATATTCGTTAAATTCAAAAATTTTGCAATTTCTTTTTTATTTTCTCGTATTGTTCAGGCTGTAGGTTTTTTCTCCTTCAAAAGTTCATCTAAAAGTTGATAATATTTGTATCAGTCTTCTCCTTTAAAATCTTTCTAAATCTTTTTGTGCCTCTTCGTATAAAACATTTATTTTTAACAGTTTCTCCCTCTTCTAAATCTGGATCGATTTTAGTGTAGGAATCATACCTGCTGTTCTACTCTTCATCACACACATTTGCTTCTTCCACATCATAACCGCGAAAAGAATTTCCGAAAATAATGTTGTACTATATCTATTAAACACTGTATATGTTAAATTACTGAAATATCCCCTTTGATCATCATAATTACAATAATGCGTCATAGCATAAGGAAGATTTAAAACGTGCTCGTGCATTCAGAGCTGTAACGGTGATTCACGAGCAGGGTATGAGATACTCGAAGAGGCTGTATCCAAACATATATATTTTTAGAATTCGTCTACAAGCCAAGGCCTCTCAAAAGATATGACCTTAAAGTCAGCTACACGATAAAAGTATCCATTTTCCAGAAAAGGTTTTGATGGAGCGTTGAAAAAGAGTTAGACGGGGGTTCTGACACACCCTGCGTGAGAAGTGCCGGGTTAATCTCAAAAGTATATCTTTTAAACAAATTCTTCCGATACTTCAGGGAAATACAAGTCAGACTCTAAATAAAGATCAATGATTAAACGAGGTTAAAATAGAGCTTACATTGAGTGAATGTACTCGTTGGAAGGATGAATGGAAAGAAAGCTACTTTCAGATTATTAAAATGGCTTTAGTGCACAAAACGCTTGGAAGCAACTAATCGTCGTGGTTACGAGAACAGAGCAATCAAAATGGGTATTTACGCAGGAAGAAGGCTAAAAACCACGCTAAAGCAACGCGAAATTCGTTAAGAAATATGTAATTGTGATTGCCGAATATACTCATGGTCAAGAACTCATGCTGGCATTATTCCTGACGGATTGTGAGTTCGAGTCCTAATGCGTCTAAAGATCCACAGTGCAGATGATTGGATGATCATGTTATTTGTCGAGACTCGAAGTTCTCACGTCGGCGAGGTGTGGCAGTCTATAATATGAGATACAGGCCCACACATGTCATTCTCGTCACTTGACCGAAGCAGAAAATGACAATTTCAGAACCCACATTATTCGTTACTAAGCAATCAATCTTCATTCAAATCACTTTCGAAAACCTTAAAGGTACTTGAATTTGATTTTTAAATAAATGTATGAATATAACTAAAATTTATTTGAGTCATTTTAAGCAATTTTTCTTTAGACGAAGAATTAAAATTATATGTTTCCTAATACTAATCATAATACTAATTAAAATTATATGTTTCCTAATACTAATCATAATACTAATTAAAATTATATGTTTCCTAATAAAAGTAATTCCAATTAGAATTAATTTTATTTATCCCAGCAAGTCAAAAACAAAACATTATATTGTTTAGAGTACTTTTTAAAATAATTATAAAAGTTTATGTGAAATTATATATATTTTTTAAAAAAATGTCTTAACCCCCTGTTTCTCTCTATTTTTTATCATACAGCTAAAGCCGCCCATGGGCTCATTTCCTCACGAATCTGTAGTTCATTTGAATTATTTCATTTAAGTGCCTAAGCGACAACAGGACGAGACATGTTTCGTCCCTATTTCAAGTTAAAGAGCAAAAAATGGATTC
>BMAU01001132.1:1800000-2292166 GCA_019973935.1 Trichonephila clavipes
TTTTATCCACACACTTCAGATTCCCAATTACTCTAGATTAATGTTCTGCTATATGATGTAATGAAATCATAATTATCTTACATGAAGATCCCATTTATGAGAGACATTACATTAAAATTATTGAATAAAAATATATGTTATACACAAGGATCAAATTTAAATATAATATACAAGAAAAGAAAATCAGTGTTGTAGGCAAGATGTTATTGTACACAATAGATACATAACATTTAAGAAAACATTTTGATTTTTTTTAAAACCTTTGTTTCTAAAACCCAGTTTAAAAAATCTTGTCTTCCAGAGTTAGAAGAGTAAAATGAATTTTTTCAGAAGATTTCAAATTCTTAGTGTTAGAATAATATTAATTTAATTTGCAAAAATAATAAAAATGTGTTAGATTTAATATGTTGTAATTTCATAAAAGCAATAATTTGAATGACAATAGGAAATAATTAATTACACTACTAGGGGATTCATAGATACAACTGCAATTCCTTTCAGAAATTTATTCATATATTTTTAATAGAAAGAAAAGACAATTAAAGTTTAACAACTGCTTAAATGCATCTGAAGAGTTTAAAAGAATTGAATATGCAACTATATTCTCGTATTACACAAATCAAATAGTCCCTTTCCCTCAAAAGTATCTAAGTATTCGAATAATGATGGGTTCTTTAAAAGACAACAATTACTTTTAATTTCATCAATAAAACTTTTTTGATTTTGAAAGAACCTAATTATATGCTTTATTCTTCATTTAAAATGAATAGCCACACAAATTATTAATATTTAAAAAAAATAATTGTCGCCACCTTTTGTTTCATCTACACTTGATGTAGCAAAATATTCTCCATCTCTTCGCCAACTAATTCTTGGCTTACAATCATCATATGGTAGAGCTTGCTTTGGTTCCTGTTGAAAAATTTAAAAAGTAAATAAGAATCATTTGAGCAACATGCTTTATTACATAAGAAATATGGATACATCACTTATATAATAAAGCATGTTGAATAAATTACATAAATATATATGTCACAAATTAAAAAAACAACTATTTTTTTAAAAAAAATTAAAATTATTAAAATAAATTTATTTAATGGATGTGTTTGAAACATAGTTTAATATTAAAACAAGTATATCAAGTAATTATGTAGCACTCAGTAAAAAGTTTGAAAATCAAATATCATGCCTCAAACTATGCATTTTATGTAATCATAAAAAATATGAATGATAAGGGTTTTTTTCTGGTGGAAAAACAGTAAATATAAACATAAATTGTGATAGAAAATGCAAAAAAATAAATTACGAATAACAAAAATTAAATTGGATACAATGTAAAAGTTTCATATAATTTTGATATATTATCTACAATACTTTTATAAGAAATGTTCATGATAAATGTTTATGTGTTCTAGAAGTCTATCAATTACTAAATTTTTACAACTTATTACCCACTAATTTTTTTCTTTACTGCTATTTTTAATTCAGTCACCTTCTTATTTATTATAAAAGTTTAGTATTTCTGACAACCTACTATCCAGGCAGTAACCAAGCAACATACAAAATGTTGTTTTTTTCATAATCTTAAAATGGAAAAAGGATAATTTTCTTCTTCTTTTTTTAAATAAAATCTCAGTGTTTATTCATTGAATATTTATCCTTCAAAGGTATTTCAAAATCGAAGCATAAGTAGGAGTAGTTTTTGTTAATTCATATAAACAAGAAATTTAAACGTGCAACATGAAAAAAAAATAATGCAGTTTGCACAAGAAAGCTATACCTAATACTTTGAAGTTTTAATTACTGAAAACATACCTTTTGTTTGATATGAGCTGCATGCTTTCCTTCTGAACCATGAAACTGTGTTGTTTTAGAGCCCCATCCAACATTGATAGGTTTACCTAAATATATAAGCAAAAATCAATAGCTATTAAAATAAAAATTCACCATATCATTGCTGAAAAGTTGGCAAAGAATAACAAACCTTTTCTAACAAAAATTTTATATTTATTAAATTTTAAAAAAAAATTCACATTCTGTTTTGAAAAATTGTAATTTATAATGCTCAATATATACTTCTATTTGTTCAAACAAAACACGTACAAATATATATGTTTTTTGAATTTTAATACAACAAGCGTAATATATATTTGCTAAAATTACTTTCTCCAAATTCATCTGTACAGAGATCCTTTTCAGTAATGGCATCAAAATCTTTTGTCATCAGAATAAGAGTATTGCTTCCTATAAATATACATAATTGTAATTTATTTGAATTTAAGAACTTTAAGCAGACACACATTAACTTAAATATTAATAATAATAATAAACAATATTATATCATAATTATGACTGAGTAATAAATCCCTTAAGGTAAAGAATTCTATGCCATGAAAAGTGAAATTTAACAGTATTTCAATTGATTGGTTTAGGTACATGTCTCATTTAATTCATACACAGGCTATTTTGATACACAAACAAATCACAAGGATTGTAATTGTATACCTTTCATTTAACTACCACATCATGTGTGTATTTTGAGGCCCAATTCTATTTTATGCACTGTTCCAAAATAAAATATTTGACAAAATCATGACTAGGAGCAACAAGTTAACTTGATTTTTGCAAATCAATAAGTTTTTCATTAAAATTAGTAGGATATATATTAATTAGTAGAAGCCCAACAACTGAGTGGTAACATATTAAGCTTACACGCCACAGGTTCGGGGTTCAAACCCCAAGTTTGCTTGGGAACTAAACACTGGGGGTTTGGCATGTAATAAATTAAGCTAAGTGTGTGTTGTGGTACATAGATACTGGAGTCCAAGTTTGTCTTTCTCTTGATTTATTCATAACATTTCGATAAACATCAATAAAACAAAACTTAATAATTTTACAAATATTAAATCCTCAATATAACTATTAGACTGAAATTATTCTGGAAACAACATCAATAAAACAAAACTTAATAATTTTACAAATATTAAATCCTCAATTTAACTATTAGACTGAAATTATTCTGGAAAACAACAGCACTTCTAGAAACCGAAGCCAAGTTTTCGATTATCTTTTGATCTGCTACATTTCATTTTCATCTGGAAGCACCCCACGTGGGTCTGAGCGCAGTGACCGATACGCTCTGCCCACGCAGGGGACGATAATTCACAACAGCATGACTAACCACTGAACCGGAACATCTACTCATACACCTCAGTGCCCAAAGTCATGAAAACTGAGATGGGCACAGTAGGCCTTAGTCCTTTATGGGCTGTTGCACCACTGAGTTCTGAGT
The DNA here is from genome assembly GCA_019973935.1 of Trichonephila clavipes. Lineage (NCBI taxonomy): Eukaryota > Metazoa > Arthropoda > Arachnida > Araneae > Nephilidae > Trichonephila > Trichonephila clavipes. The sequence continues at coordinate 1,803,293 of BMAU01001132.1, forward strand.
ATATTTATTAGTATGCCATTGAACATATACATGTATGCAAATATATGTAATATAACAATGTATTCATTTTTTTTAATTGTAGTTGTGGCAGTAAAAAAAGCATCTTGATATTTATCAAGTCATCTTTTACTAGAATAGTTTTTAATTTGAATTTTATTTTTTGAAAATCTGCAAGATATTATTCATTTTTAAAGGTTTTGCAAACAAAATATTCTAAGTGTGTGTGTGTGTGCAAGTAATATTTTTAAACAACACTCATAAAAACGATTACAAATTTTAGCTATGAATACCCATACTAAATTCTTTAACAGAAAATTTGCTGGAGTAAAAAAATAGTTCAATATAATGTTTACTACTTTCTCAATTTAGTTGTGTTCTTTTAATAATGCTGAAATCATTTTTTCAGTGACAGCTGTCATTAGCCAGATTTATTGATACAAATGCCATACTATATTGCATCAAACATTTAATTTAAGAAAAACAAGTATGTGTAATCCAAAGAAAACTGCAAATTTAAAAAAATGAAGGGAAAAAACAGGAAAGGAGTTGAAAATAAAGATGTTCAAGGCATACTAAGAATGACGTAAAAGAAACATTATCCACAAAGACTAGAACAAATACATATTAACATGGCTATTATGCACATAAAGGGAGAATTAAATACAATTATAACAAATGTTATACTTTCTCATTGTAAAAGAGAATTAGTGTTAAATTCAATATATTCATCACTCATAAATGAATAACATGTTAAAATTGTGTATTTCAATATTATTAATAATACTTTCAGTGGCAATCTTATTAAGTTTATAAACTTATGATTTTTTATTGAGCTTCATGCAACCAGGGGATTAACATGCCCGATTTTAATCATTTGTTCAAGCAAGCTCTAACTTGGAAAGGTAAAAAATTGAAACAAATATTCAAAATTAATAAATATAATATTCAATATTAATATATAAATAAATAATGATGTAATACATAACATGAAAAAAATTTATTTTGCACAATATATAAGCAAAATGATAAGAGCAATTTTTAAAAAAATTCAAAATGCAAAGCTTATGTTTTAACAAGTAGAACAATAATTTGAAAAATAGAATTAGTAATAAATAATTAATTGATTTAGAATTAACAAAGAGGTGGGATAACAAATATAGAGAATTAAAAAAAAATTACCTGTTAATAAAATCAGGAATTCTTGATCAGGACTCCAGGCAAAACTCTCCACACGAGTTTCGACAAAACCCACAGAAGATATCTTTAAAATATAAGATACAGTTTATAAAAAATGTATCAAACCTAAATAATATCTATGGTACAGAGATAGTGCTTGATTAAAACTCAAAATCTTACAAATCAATTAAAAAGTTAGTAAATTAAATTGATGCCAATAGAAAACATGAAGCAATAATTTTAAAAGTTACTATTAAAATAATTAATGTTTAGAAAGGAGACTTTTGAGAAAGTAATTATATTTTCTGACTCCCATTTCTGCAATACAAGCTGTAACATCTCTGAAATTTTTAGACTCTATTCAAATTAAAAGTTGTATAGAGAATCTTGGAATGTGTTTCTCGTTGTGGTATCTACGGAAATGTGAAAGCTGATTTTCTCACTAAAAAGGGCACTGGCATTTTTCAGTGCTTTCAGAGGAATCCTGTACTCTTCTATAAGCAGAGTTATTAAAAATAGGGTGAAAAAAGATATATCAAGCTTTTTTTATATGAACAAATTTGTGATAGGTCCTGGAGGAAGATGCTAAATTAGATCTCAGATCACCTGAGACAGCACGTGGCTGCTGCTTCAGGCTGGAAACAGGGCACGACTGCTTTGCAGGTCACCTACATAGACTAAAAAAAAGTCCCACCCTCTCAAAACTGTGTTTTGTACAGAGAGAATTTCCTAATGAATACTGAGCACCTGGAGATTTGTCCTGCTGTTAACATTATGATAGATAATGGAGGGCCAGAGAGCAGTCAAATTGGGACATTACATCTTGTTAGCAAACGATTTGATGAACTTCATCTTGATAGAATCGGATCATTACCTACTTCATCAAGATATTGGTATTTTGTCACTATAGATCATTTCACCAGATGGCCTGAAGATTTACCAGTCATGGACATTCGCACCAAAACGGTAGCAACAGCCCTTTATTATGGCTGGATTTCAAAGTTTGGTTCACCCTCTTACATAGTTACTGATCAAGATACTCAGTTTGAATCAGAATTATTCAATGAATTCTCCAAATTATTAGGCTTTAAGCGCAAGCGCGTAACAGCTCACCATTCTTAGGCTAACGGTTTGGTGGAGAGATGGCATTGCATGCTAAAAGCCGCCATTATGTGCCATAGCGATGCGATTTAGTACCAATCCCTACCCACCGTCCTCCTTGGACTGCGCACCACAATTCATGAAGATTTGAAAGCTACATCAGCTGAATTGGTCTTCGGAGAAAATTTGCGTTTACCAGGCGATTTCCTACGACTCAAAACTTGCATTTTCATCCAGTTTTGTGCAACAGCTTCGGAATACTTTCACCGACTTACGTCCTGTTCTACCATCACATCATACAAAACAGAAACCTTTTATTTTCCATAATCTTGCAACATGCACTCATGCATTTGTCCATACTGATTCTGTCCAAACTTCATTACAGCCACCTTACAAAGGACCATACCCTATGATCAAGCAATTTGTAAAGAATTTTGACATCATGTTTCTCGAATGTATTGTGGCTGCATCAACTGAAGAGAACTAATTTAACTCTTTATTTCTTTGTTGTTGTTTGGCAACACTTATTATCATTCCATATTGCTTACTTTTCTGTAGAACATTGTGTTACAATGTATCCCATTTGTTTTACTTAATAACAAGCAACATTAAAGTCCATCTTCTCTTTTATGATTTGTGGAACATTGTTTTAACTAAAAGCAAAACATTCTGAAAACACATTGATATTTAATGTCTTTCTCCATCCCATCGCATTTAACGAAATATCTATTAACCACTTAACTACTGTGAACATATATATACTGCTCACTTAGATGGGTTAACTGCCCCCACACACACACATAGCGTATGTATATACCTTTCTGGAGTTTGCACTGTTATAGGCTTAAGAATTCAATAAAATGACACAGTGACACTGTTTGCAAAAGACTTACTTCAGAGAAGGAATTATTTATGCTTCTTTTTCTTCTAATAAACTGCATGCCTCTATGGAAAACAGTGACACTGGAGATCAAATTGTGTAACTTTTTCAAGGCAATTAATGGGTTAACAAAAACATAGGTAGTTCAATATTGTTATAAATTCAAAAGATGAAAAAAAGTCAAGGAAAAATGTAAGTTTGTTTTAAAGTCAATTTTTTTAAATTCTAATTTCATAATTTGCAAATTTATCCCAAATGAATGGGATTGCATTGAATTACACAATTGTATGAAATTATTCTATTCTATCATGCATTTTTTTCTATGGACTTGATAGAAGATGTATTTTATGCAAATTTGTTTTTAAGTAGTGGCTGGTTTAAAAGAATGTTTCAGGAGAGGATAGTGATTTTTGTAGTACTCCTTGAAGTGCTGATTGAGCTTAAATGTCAGTTTGCTTTAGAGCCAAAGAGATATGAATTGACCATCTAGTTAATTAAATTTAGCAGCATAAAAATAAGTTTCTTAAACCACTTGTATGTAATTGCAAATGATCAATATAAAGTAATGAGTAGTGAAAGTATTTTTAAATTTCTTTTGTCACAATAGTTTCTGTCATAATTTAAAATGAGAGTGAGAAATTTTTATACATTACTGGTTTAGTTATGGGCCATAATCTACACCTGAGTCACAACTAAATGTTCCACAGTATATTTTATTTCTTCACTATAAGGTGTTGTGATTGATTAAAATTACTGATTATGACAAATAAAATTAAATAGTAATTTTTTACTTACTTCTTTTTCATCTACATTATATAAATAAAGATCTCCAGATGAATTAGCAATGAAGATGCTATTGCTTTCAAATAAAAATTCCATGCCAACAATATAGCTCCCATTTTCCTCAATCTCACTAATGAATTCTGTACATGGTTCAATCTAAATAGTAGAAATGATTTTTATAAATATTTTCCTTTTTTAAATACAATTCAAAATTAATTAAAAATCGTAACTTTCTTTTACTTAAAACTTTTGCTTAAACTGAGCAAGTATCTTATAAAGGACACAGATTTTACTACACGTATCTGGTATATCAGATATGTAGAATAAGAATGTAAGTTCTGCTATTTTTTTTATAATAAAAAGATTTTACTCAAAATTAAAAATTACTGGTTTGAAACTAAAAAAAATGCTACTTATTTCCAGTTACATTTCAACCCTTTTCATTTCTCAGAACCCTACAGAAACAATTTTTCTCAATTTCTTTTACAAATTGGTTGACAATTTTATGTTGTATTTTAATTTCACCATAAAATACACATATTCTGCTCATTGCACTTCTGATAGAATCTCATAGATTGTTGTGAGATATTTTGACAATTTTGTAGCCTGATAAGAACTGTCAAATGTTCTTTCTCAATGATATTAAAATTGACAAAAAATATCTATATGATAATTTGAGATAAAGCAGTTTATTGTGTATCCAATAATTTAAAATTTTTTTAAAAAAATGAGTCTACAGCAGAGGTCGGCAACTTATGGCATGTGTACCACATGTGGCGAGCGGTACAATTCTCAGTGGCACACTGCCCTACACTACAAATTTGTCAATTTTTGAGAGGATGGAAGTTGATGAATTTGTAATGGAATTTATATTTGACAAACATCTTCAGAATTATGAACATTTACAGAACTATGAAAAAATCTGAAAGATAAGTCTAAAGATAAATTTACAGTTATTTTGTAAATTATTCAATGTCATTGATGGAGAGGTTTAATTGTTTGCAGAGATAAAATTGTATGTACTTTGCTTTTTACGGTAAAATCCTAGCAGGACCCACTGATGTTTTTGGCACCAGAAATTTTTTGCCAAGTGGCGCCAAATTGAGAAGCTTGAGTTTTTCAAAATGGCGTCAGAGACGAAAAACTCTTCGAAATCATGCGTTTCTGAAGAGGGGAAGGAAGGGCAGACTGACGAAATGGTCAAAAATCAACCATTTGTTTCTGGGGGGAAATTGATGAAATGGTAAAAAATCATGAAATGAACAGGGTTTCCTTAATGGCGTCAGGGACGTCTGAAAACGGTTGGTAGTACATGATTTACATATTTAAAAAAAGGACAAAATGTGCTTTTTGCAAAGATAAAATTGAAGAAATACATGAAACACTACGAAATTGAAGAAATACATGAAACACTCTAAAATCCTTTTGTAGTACATGATTTACATTAAAAAAAAGGACGAAATGAGTGTTTTGCAAAGATAAAATTGAATAAATACATGAAATTCATCATTTTAAAAAAGTACTCTAAATTCCTTTTGTAGCAAATGATTTATAATTAAAAAAATGGATGAAATTAGCGTTTCGCAATGCAGTCTTACCTTTTTCATCCAGAAGGACAAAGAAACAATTTGCTTTTGGCAGTCATTCTTTAAAAAACCGATGCGAGAGCAAACAACCTTTTCAATCAAAGGGGACAAAATGGACTTTGTCCAAAAAAAGAACGTTTTCGTATCACCTTTTTAGGGTTGCCATTTTCTTAGGGGGGGTTGAAAACCCTTTTTTGTGGAAGGAAATGGTAGGGTTACCATATTGTAACCTTTATCACCAAAAATTTGGCAACATAAGTGGGTCCTCCTAGGTTTCAACCTGCTTGGTTTGGGTAGGTTTGCATTAAAATTTTTATTAAACTGTAATGAAGATAAATACTTATATTTTACGTTTTCTATTTCTTATTTTAATAAATATGTTTAAAAATTCATAATAAATGTAAAAAAATTTTATTTTTGTTGAAATGGTTATACTTTAAGTTTATTTTTATGTTAGGAAATATCTTTAAATGATATACATATATATATAAAATAATACATACAAAGCAGAAATTAAATTTTGTTTATAAAAACATTATGTTCTTACTTCTGAGCTATTTTTCAAACAGTATAAAGTTTTAGATGCACCAATAAAGACATTTTTATCAAAATCTATACAAAAGCTGTCAGCCGGTAAAGTTGATTCCTTCTTCACATTTAGAAGCTGGAGATTTTTCATTTTCGATGTGAAAGAAAATTTACCTAATCAATAAACTGAAAAAATAAGAACAAAGACATTAAGTTTTTTAAGGGAAAAATGCATTCAGTGGAGCATGAATTATTGATATATTTGTAAAGTCGTTCAAAAAACCAAATTAAAAAAAAAGTCGGTTCAAGTGTAATATAGGAGGGCCACTTGGCGCAGTCCTATATTTGGTGACTAAAAGTGGTCGCCAAGGTACTTTTTTCGGTGTTATTTATTATTTTAGAATGAATTCGATATCTCACCATGACATTTAGATAAAAATCGAAAAATCGCCAAATCCAAAGTGGCTCCCCTATACTACACTTGAACCAAAAAGTCGAATTAAATAAATGATACATGAAATGAATCGAACAATATTACTTATTATTTTATGCAGTAAAGCGGCCCAAATACAGCTAAAAATATAAATTGAAAGAAAAATTTTATGATATTTACGTTTCTTAACCTAGAAATAAAACTGGTGTTGGAAATAAAAAGCTTACTCAATACTAATAAATTTTAAAAGAGTATAGAAACACAACCATGTGCGTGCATATATTACTTCATGCCTTGTCTGCCACTGAATTGTTTACTATGATACACAAACACACAAAAATTGAATCTTTGTTGAGTTGTTGGGTGATCTCTCCTATAAAGATTAATTTTAAAAATCATTTCACAAAAAATATTTTTAATTACTTTCCTTACATACTCTACTGAAAAGTACATTTTATGGTTAAAAGTGTAATACAATTGTATCGTACTGTTATAATTGTGTTATCTTCATTTTATAAAATTCAATACAAGTTTGGTGTTGGCAAATTTTAAGTGACAATTACTTTTTGAATGTAACTGCCAATTTGACTGATAAACGAATGACCAAGCTCTTCGGATTTGTCCGGTAAAAAGTTTGAGTTTCTATTTGTTTGGATTTTCTGCCGTTTGTTACTTTTGTCAATATGTTCCGTAACCAATATGACAATGATGTTACTGTCTGGAGTCCTCAGGGACGTCTTCATCAAGTGGAATATGCTATGGAAGCTGTTAAGCAAGGTTCTGCAACAGTGGGATTGAAGAACAGTAGTCATGCTGTTTTGGTTGCTTTAAAACGAGCATCTTCCGAATTATCCGCCCATCAGAAGAAAATAATTCCCATCGATAATCATTGCGGTATTGCTATTGCTGGATTAACTGCTGATGCAAGATTATTGAGTAAGTACATGCGAACGGAATGCTTACAAAATCGTTTCACTCGGGATGCCCCTCTGCCTATTAACAGATTAGTTAGTCGAATGGGTAATAAAATGCAGTCTTGTACCCAACGTTATGATCGTAGACCGTATGGAGTAGGACTTTTAGTCGCCGGATACGATGATTCGGGCCCTCATATTTACCAAACTTGCCCATCTGCAAACTACTTTGATTGCAAAGCAATGGCTATAGGTGCTAGATCTCAATCAGCTAGAACCTACTTAGAGAAATATTTGGATACCTTCAAGAGCTGTGACATGGAAGAATTGGTGAAGCATGGTTTGAGAGCCCTACGTGAATGCTTGCCAAATGAAGTTGAATTAAATTCGAAAAATGCTTCACTTGCTATTGTAGGGGAAGGTATGGATTTCACCTTATTTGAAGATAATCTGATTGAACCATATCTCAAAGCCATTGAAGGAGACGAGAGACCCCGACGTGGAGGTGGTGCAGCTTCTGGTGATTCGTCAGCTCCTGATGATAAACCAGATGTACAACGTCCACCCAAACCTGAACCTGACGTTGCTGTTGAATCAATGGCCATTGACTAAGCATTATTAATTTTTGGATGTATTGATTGTTGTCCACGCAAGTGTAATTGAAACTGAAACATGCCTGTTTTTTGAAATTTAATTTTTTATTGTGAAATCAGTAAAATAGTTCTTTAAAGAGACTGCTTTTTACTGACACTTTGTATTTACCTTCTGATGTTTCACATAATACTTAAACTATTCATTAAACACCTCATAATAATCAGAGTGTCTCATTTTTCAGTTGATAATCCAAATTAAGTTTTTTTCTTGTATTAATATGCAGTCTCCTGTGACTGTGTATCAAAAAAAAAATTTGTACATTATTTCTAAACAATTTCTATTCAGTTAAAAATCTGTACCAATTTTTTAAAAATCTATTAAACTTTTTTTATTTGGATATATTTTTATTTTTTCTTTTACATTTTCCTAAATGTTACTAGCATCAAATGAGAATTTTTATTAGAAATTTTTAGTTTGAGAGCATTAACAAAATTATACATTAAAATGCAATACGAGATATTTATTGCAAATATTTTTCATTTCAAGATTTCTTTTCAATTTAAAACTTTAGTTTGTGTTGTCTAAAATTATTTTATTTATCTATATAATTCATATTTGTTTTTGTAAAAGGGTGTAAAATGTTCATTTTAAAATTTTTAGCATTATCTTACAGGGGTCAATTTTCTTGTGATTCATAATGGTTGAATATTAGTATACTGTTTGTTACATTTAATTTACATAGTCATTGACTATGAAAAATGCAATTTAATTTACAAAAATGGCTCCATGAGCTGCAAGTATATTTTACACAATTAAGTTAAACACTTTCAAATGAAAAAATATTTTCAATGAATTATGTATATATTATGTCATTTGATGATGTATAACTATTAATTTTTATTTCCAATTCTTACTATGGTTATCAATGCCTCTAAGGACCTACTGTAGAGAGGGAGCTGATGCATATTAAATCTGTGGAGCTCAAAGTCTTTAAGCTGACATGATGTGGCAGTTTGGAGAGGGAGATGCCAGCTCAAGTGTCCTCGCCACTTGACCGATGTTCAAATAGCCCTTGGGTTGCTTTATAGTGTGACATTAATATAACTCTCACTTCACCATGATCAAAAATATTATCAAAACTAAAAAGAATAATCAAAAGATATTTTCAGAATTTTAAATAGTAACACTCATGCGATATTTTGAATACCCAAACATCTTTAGTACCTATCAATTTGACAACAATTTTGTAGCACTATTCATATTGTTGTATTTGTTCTGAAATTTGCATGAAGGATTAGTTATTTAGTTTTTTCTTTTCCAAAATATGTTTGTCTTGAAATAAACATAATTGTAGCGATTAAGTGAAATAAGAATAGGAACATTTTAAAAAGTTGATTAATTTTGAATACATAAAGGTAATAATATTTCATTTTATTTGATGAAAAAAATCATATCTAATTCATAGTAGAAAGAAATTTACTATGTAGAAGGCAGTATTATTTACAATGTATTTAACGGCAGTTACCTTTTGATAATGCAAGCTATTGAATTATATAAAATTAATCGCGAATCTGTACATCTATTCTCACTTTAGACATTTTACCAAAGTTTTAAAAATTGCTTTTATAATTTTATTATAAAAATAAAGTAATATTGGTGTCACCGAATAATGCCATTGTATATTTTTGTACTAATGTAATTATAAAAACTCTTCATTCTATTCGAAAATATTGTTTCAATAGTATTTTTTGAAAATGTATCTGAGTAAAAATTAAATAGAAAATATATATATATATAATTCACTACACATTTTTATAACTATTTCAAAGACTATAAACATTTATTGGTGTAGAAAGAATTTTAATTGCTGTACTTGTTATTCTATATTTTCTTAATACTATTAATTTTAGCTCTTTTCATAAAATTATTTTTGTGTTGTAGGCTTTATATTTTTTAAAAACTTTTGGTACTTAGATATTAATTAGCCCATTGACTAGTAAATTAGCAAAAGTTAAGAATTTGCCCAATTTATAAACAAGGTTTTTGTGTTTGAGCCGGCACTGGAATTTTTTCTATTTTTAGCTAATAAGTATTATGCAGGGCTTTGAACCGAAAAAACTGCTATTTTGGTTGGAAGGAAAACCAGATCTGTGAAACAAAAAAGTATTGGTTTATTTCAGTTCAGCTATTTTCATTTTGTTACAGAAATAGCTAAACATACTTTTTACATAATTATTGCAAGTGCATGATGTGAGTGGCAAAGTGATGAGGGTACACATAATCATGAACCTAGATGCCAAATGTGATTTTGAAAATTGATAACAATGCCAATGCTTGCCATTCTCTGCTCATCTCTCATATCATACATGCTGTTTGATTGTATCAATTCACATAGAGTACCACAATGAATAAAAGAATAAAATTTTCAGAATTTTGATAGAATTACATTTTTTGTCTATGATAGAATTATATTTTCAGAACAAATAAGAATAAACATAAAATGAGATTATTCATTCAGAACTGAACCATAATTTTGTGGGGAACGAAAAGCGGATCTGAACCAACATATTCTTTTTAGTTAAACCGGAATGAAAAAAATTATGGTTTAAAAGTCATGATATTGTGGATTTTGGCGAAAAGGATCGATGGTGCTAATACATATCAAACTTTCTTGATTTTAAAAGTAAGTCATTGATTTAGTAATTGAAAATTTTTAATTGATTTAATAGGATTGCTATTTTTTTTTAAAAAAATTCATTTGGATATTCTTTTACTTTTTCCTTTTCATCTTTACAATGTATTTAAATAATATAATTTTTTCTTTTTATACTGAAACATCTCAAGTTAAGTAAAAATACATGAACAGTGATTTGCTTTTTTGTTATTCTTTTAATACTTATTAAGATATACTGTACCTAGTTTCTCCCATTTCATTGGGGAAAAAATTATCTTTTTTACTTTTTTTTTTGCCTCATTAATTTGACTGATGAGTATTTCTTTTTTGATTTAAAATATCATTGCTCTAGGAGGGGTGGTGAACCTTTATGGTTACAAGTGCCATTTTTTCTAAAGAAATGTTTAGTGAGGTATAGGCGTGCCGTCAAATAATTTTGACTTGTGATTATTGGAAAAATAATATAAAACTAAATACTAACACAACTCTAATTACTATGAAAAAATTCCTTTTTGCACTGTATAGTGTTTTAGTTATACGTGTAATTCAAATTATAAAGTAACATTAGTGTGACCTCTGTTGTTGCAGATTAGATGGTAAATATCATAGTAGGGTTGTAAGAATGTTACTTTTAGCAGAGTTCATGCTGAATTGGAATCATCTACCAAATGGTTTCTAAGCGAGTCTTTAATATTATTCATCTCTGAAAATAATGCAGAGCCAAATGAAAATATTGTTCAAATACCATGAGGCAGCTTCTTCGAACAGTTAAATGTGTCTGGAATCCATTTAGCAGACGATGTTCTACATGAAACTTTTTCAGAACATTAAACACACATCGCTTTGTTATATTTACTAATCAAGCCATGTTCCTCCATCCACCAAGTTTGGAACTCTGTTACATGAACTATTTTGCACTTATGGTCTTTTTTTCTGAGCTAGCCATGTTAAATAACGGTTGGAAATCGTAAATATAACACAAATAAACTTTAAAATACAGTAGTGCCAATGAAATTGACTATGCTATGCGTAGACAAACATCGCAACATTAGCAATTGCAGTCCATGACATAAATAAGGCAAGACAATAACAAACGCGGGTGCTTTTTGCCACACTGCGACCAATCAATCGTGTTTGATCGTGATACTTAAATGTGAACTTCCTTAATTTAAACTGAAATGCAAACCGTTTTGATCAGTAGCGTGCCTTAAATATTGTGTCAAGTGCCATTGGTTCGTCATCCCTGCTCTAGGACTATTTTAAAGTGTTTTCTTGGTTGATGTTAATTATCAATCAACCATAAAATATTTTTTTATTTAAGTATTTCACAATCCAATTTTTTAAAAGAAGTATTGCAAGACTTTTCATCATTTAAAAATTGATGAATTAAGTTCAGAATCTACTGATTGTTTAGTCAGTTGAAAAGTATGAAAAACTATACTTTGGGGTTTTTCCCCCCAAGGTTATTAATTTAATAAAGCATTTAAAAAATCATGTGTTACAAAAAAGTCAAAAATAAAATATAAGCGACAAGTTCTTGGATTATTGAGCTGTAATATACTGAAGACTGAAATAATAAATTTGCAAATACTTCTATTTAAACCTATAGATTATTCCATTATAACTATATTTAGATCAAACTCACTATCTTGTATTTATTTACATACAGTGATTATTCTTGGCAAATTTGGAAAGACCCCTTGCTTTTTCTGATCCCTGTATTTTCAGCGAATACTTGCATGTTTTTTTTTTTTTTTTTTTTATCATGTCAATATCAAGTTGTAAACTAATTAAGATTTTTTTTATAAAAGAAAAATAAGACATTTCAATACTTAAACTTTGCCTGGTTTCTTCCTTGTTGAACAAAATGCTGCAGATTGCACTCAGAAAACTTTTGTATCCTTCCATATAAGATTTATCATCTACATTCATTTAAGGAATGCATAATAAGAAAGCCATCCCTATATATATATAACTTGCTATTTTGGATTTCACTTAGTACCCTATTTATCTTATATTGAAAACCATCGATTTTCAAAGTTATCTTTCATAATTTGGGAACAGAAAATCCATATAAAAAATTGTTATAAAAATAAAATTTGTTTTTAGTGGGTCATTTACTATTGAACTAAAAATTTTTAAAATTGCATTCATTCCTATCCCAATTGAACTTTTTCATTCTGTTTGTTTTCAGACCAAATCCTGCTTATATTATGTAAATAAATCGAAGAATTCATTCATCATCAATGTGTTACTTTTATAAAATATGCTGCCGGTTTTTTTTTTTAAATAGCTTTTCTTTTCATACAGTCTATAAAAAAAAGAAACTTTCTGTTATCCTCCTTCATAGAAAACTTTTTTTTTTCAAAATTTTATTTAAGTTTTGTGATTGTGCCCTTTTATAACACAAGTAAATTTTTCAGATAATTATGAAATCGAAAGTCAAAGCATTTGAAAAAATATAACTTATAGTGTGTGAGAAAAGAGCTTCCAAAGTACTTACTACATCAAATAATCTTGAGTTTTCAGTTTCTTTTCATAAATTGCAAAAATTAAGAAAGAAATTTATTATTTCCTTAAGAACAAAATTATCGAAAGGAAGTCTATTTAAAAGTTATCTCAAGGGAAATTATAGATTTATTATTATTATTCGTTTTTGTTGCGAAAATTGCGTCAAATTATTTTTGTGCAATTTTATTGCTCTCTCAATATAAAAAAGGTTTTTCATGATGTTATAATACATGTTTGATGTAGTTAAGATTAGCTGTAATAGATGTCGCTAGGATATTTTTAGAATTACTTAATGCAGTAAAATACAATTTGAGCGATGAGAGAGAGTTGTATTGTATAATTTGTACAATGGGTGCTGACCCGCCATTAGGCGGACAGTGGGTACCCCTCTAGTCATTTAAATTAAATTTTAATAGAATGCAATGTTTTTGTAATAAATTGAAACATAATATAAAAAGTCAGTTAAAAATCAACAATACTTTAGAATAAATTTTATTACTGTTTCAACAGTGCATTGAATTCAATATTCGGTTAGATCCCAAAATTCCAGCGCTAGTTTTTTTAAGATTTTGCTGCCAAGTTGTCTATTCTAGCCACACTGTCTTTTTTTTTACCCGTCTTCGGCCTTTCTTTATCCAACATGGACTTGGTACGCAGCTCAAAAACATCAGGGGGTTCAACTAGGTTCTTAATAAGGGTGTAACTTCTTTTTTCCCTATGATTATGCATATTTGCTCTTGTGAATGATATTGTGACAATTTTGGAAAATATGCCGTTATAATTTTGGTCTATAGGAGAGAGTTTATGACTGCTTCTATCATAAAGGAAATGATCATATAAATGTCAAACATGATCTGACTTTGAAAATTTGTTTCTATACCAATTGAAGCAAAGGAACGACATCAAAATATGGTCTTTCAATATTTATTTATTTATATATATTGGTGTTTTTTCCATGCATTCTTTTTTGTTGTTGAGAAATTCGTCTTTTCTAGAATGTTTTTCATTGCATCAGAAACAATGGTGTTATTGTCTCTTGAATACCGCGCCATCTTGTTTCCTCTTCCAATTACTACTTCGAAACATGCGTTGAGCGCCATTTTGGTGGGATTTTATAAATTATCACCAAGGAGTGCACCAAAATAGGATTTTTCCAGATCTGTACATGAAACAAGTGAGCTTATTCACACACAGTATATTTATAAGCATTAAATGTTCTAAAAATGAAACACTAATGAATATTTAGTAAAATTTATTATCTGACGTATTTTAAGAAAAGAGAAATAATTTAGATGGATTTTATAAATTATTAAACTATCGACGGTTCCAATTATGGTAGCTAAAAGGAAAACCGTTACGTTTGTAATGCTTTATTTTTACAAAGATTAAATAAGTAACAAATTTTGCTCTCCGAAATAGAAATTCAAAATTGTGCTCACTGTTGCCAGTTTTACACCGAAATATGTACAGTTCAATGGGACCACAGGAGCGCCATCTCACATAAATCAGCAACATTCTTTTAAGAGATTTTAATATATAAAAAAATCCACAGGTAAGAATGACTTAAATTTGAACTGAATATTCTTGAAGAAAGGGAAAATGGTACTGTATAAAGAAAATTTCCAAAGTGTATCAATGAAGGGAGTTGTAAGCAGGGATATTTCCTTCTTGACTTCTTTCCTTGAAGACTTCTTGAGTCCCTACTCAAATGTAGGTTCCACTTATATGAGTCTTAAAAGTAGACAGAACATACGAGTAGCATACATTGTCAAATATTCGTACAAAACTTTATATTGCAATATTCGTACCCAAAACAAATGTGCATGACTTAAGATCGCACTAACTGGCTCGATCGACTGCAGCCTTTTGACTACATGAGTAAAGAAGGAGTGCAGTGGTAGGCATGGGCCTGTACTTGGATGACGATCATCACATGTAGCCAGTTGAAATATCGTCCGAAATTCCCTGGTTTTTGGAGAATACAACAGGAAATACATTTGACCGTTGAAATTACTCGAATTTTGGTTTTATTAAGGTTGAGTTATGAACGAAAAGAGACCTTGGGCCTGGGCCCAGCTAGCCTAAAGGCTTTCCTGGTTGTAAACAAAACGAAGGAGGGTTCGGTTACAATTGACATTTTGAATATAACTATGTCGTCTTTGGCAAGAATTGCACATTGCCAGAGTTTTACACCCAATTTGTTAAGTGTGCATGATTGCTTTGGTTTTTTGACGGAAAAAATGACTTTCAAGTCATTCAATAGTTGTGGCAGTGTTAGCGAAAAGCCCATCCACCACGGCAAGGTTGTACTACATTGGATAAGAAAAATTGGTTTTTACTTGTACTTGGGCCAAAAACTGCATAAAAAGCAACAATGCAAACGCTTGTTAACTATCGCTGGACTTGCACAAAATATATTCCATATGCTGTCTACAATTTTCCGCCGCAAGTTGAAACCCATAAACAAGAGTGGAGTGTCTCAGGGTCACGTTGTGAATGTGTTGAAGTGATCTGTACCCTCAACTCAGCTAAATTTAGCAATCGGATCACCAAATACAGCATTTTTAAGATAACCTCACAGCCTAAAGACTTGGTTGAAAACCAAGCTGGGGGATAAAGAAGGCTGATGATTGTATCATTTCCGAAATGTCTCTCGAGCATTTACATCACTGGCTTTGTAATGTGCGGAGGAGCGCTTTCTATTGATAACTATTTTGGAACTTTTTTTTCTTTTGCCGTACCGTTTCCCTTTTTTTCAAGTACATTCATTTCAAATCTGAAATTCTGACCAGTGGTTCTTTTTAAATTTTTTTACAGCATTTTGAAAATAAAACTCTAATTATAATCATTTTGATTGTGTATATATATACATATCTGGTTGAGATGAGAAGTTTGTTTTGAATCTCGCCATACCTAAAACATTGTTAGAATCAGCCTCCTTAATATTCGCTAATGTCGCTAGCATAAAGTAGCAAAATAAAGACAACACATTCAGTAGTTATATAATTAGTTATTTATTTTGAAATTAACCACGTTGGCGTAATTTAGGGATTTTTAAAAAGGTAATAATGAACAACAAATGAAAAGATTGTTTGTTTTATGCATGCTTGTTTGTACAGACATAATTTAAATTTTAATTCATTTCGGAGGATATTCCCACACAAAGATAAAAGTTCACAAGAGTTGTGTTGTTGTTTCTCATCCCACTTGATCGACAGAAACATCTAGATCAAGTCCATGAACCAGTACGTTT
Source organism: Trichonephila clavipes (assembly GCA_019973935.1). Taxonomy (NCBI): domain Eukaryota; kingdom Metazoa; phylum Arthropoda; class Arachnida; order Araneae; family Nephilidae; genus Trichonephila; species Trichonephila clavipes. Next base: position 1,819,726 of record BMAU01001132.1, read on the forward strand.
TTAAACAATGAAAAACTGTAGCAGGACTTCAGAACAGCTGGCTCTTATGGCAACCAATGCAAGCCAAGATGTGGACAAGAGTGGCTTAGGTCACACTGCAATTTGAACAATGAGGGTAAACTTTAAAATCCGCCACATGCCGTTGACCTCGAGTATGTCCACTGCGAAACCTAGCAAGAGTAGTTTCATCTCGCCTACTGATTGTCCCAAGTAAAGCAGCAACAGGGTGGTGCAGAATCTTTATGGCTGCCCTCACGGGCCCAACCATCTGCAATCTCATTTTCGCAGACATTCACGTACGATGATACCCACTGAAAAAAAGATCTTAACATTGGCACTCAAGCTATTTAATAGCTGGACAATACTCGTTGTCTTTCTGTCACCATGCCTCCAGATAGATAATTAGCTATCACTCACTATTAGAGCTTTGGCTATCACTCAATATCTAAATATCTGTATTGACACTTTTGTGATACGTTGTGGTAAAATGTATAATGTTGTTGTAGTTTTCCCCAACAGACGTATTTTACGGACAGCACTTTTATTCAATATAAACATGTAAATTTTAAAATTAAAGTACCCACGCGGGTAATGTTTCAAAATGGCCTCCGACCTAACGCGCCGGTGCCGAGAAACTCTTTTCTTATACAAAAAAAACACATTCTTACCGGAGGGGAGCACAGAACGCCTCCTGGTGAAGGGAGGAAACACTACACCCCCCACACAAGATTGATGTGTCACACATGATACTCAATCTGATTATAAAGCATAAAATAATATACATTCATATAATACACTAAAATACAAATATTTAGCATTACCTCACACTTAAAAAATATGAAAAATAAGTATACATAACAAATTACACAAAACTAAATTAAGAATACAATTTTGATATGATTAATTATACCATAATAATCAAGAAAATTGAAATTTAAGGAATTCACATAATAAACATTAATACAAAAAAACTGTTATTCGAAAAGAAACACTAGCATTTTTTAAATGTAAATAGACACAAAAATAATATAATGAGATACACAAAATAAGATAAAGAAAATAATTATTCACTAAATCTAAAATTTTCTTTTAAAATTGAAAAGCACATTTGTTACACTAATCGTGAGAGTGCATCAGCATGAGGCATTTTCACACCAGGACAATGTTTGATTGTCACATTGAACTTTTGTAGTGCAAAAGCCCATTTTTGTAGCCTCGCAGATTGTGGTGCACTTTTTGTTAAGTAGGATAAAGGGTTATGATCAGTATAAAATTCAATTTCAGTCCCAAATACCCATGTGCCGAAATATTGACCACGCGAGGGCGCTGGTGTGCGCACATCTGTATTAAAATTGTAAAGATCGTGAGAGTGTGTGTGTGTAACTTGTATCGTAGAATGTAAGCCGCATCGCGGCAATTCGTATCTAATTAAATATTATTATACCTAAATTATCTCATGGAACTACTTCTTGTGGACTGTCTAAATTAATTCGCCCGGATACACACTCCTTTCGTTTCGATATAAATATGGACATTGCTTCGTTTATAAGTCGCTACATGGTGCATCGGCCGGGAAGGAATCATTCGCTGCGTGATGGGGGGTGAGTACTTTCGTTTTGTCTAACTTTGAATTCGGTATTTGTCTAGTTAAGCTTATTTCTCATCATTTCTGATTTTGGTTTATTCGTAACTGTCGGTATTTGGAAGGTTGCTCTGGTATAGTTTTGTTTATTTGAATGCATATTGTTAAGCTGAATTTTGTTTGAAAGTTGTACTAAGTTGCATTCAGAATTGGTGTTGTCATTTGTATATTTGTTTGCAATTATAGTGTTTTGGTTTAAAATGGATGCAGCAAATAAGGCTATATTAGAAAGAACGAAAAAGACTCGGTCTGTTTCGAGATCCCTCGTGACAAAACAAATTAATAAATTAGAATCCGAAATAAGCAATACAGCTGATAAAACAACAGTACATGAGATATATATGCAATTAATTTCTAAATTTGAAGAGCTGAGTACACTCGATAAGGAAATTGAGAATTTAATAGATATTGAGAGTCTAGAAGAAGAAATCGTAACTCGCGAAGAATATCGAGATAAATTTATAATTTGGAAAATCCGTGCTGAACGTTATGTAGAATCAGTTTCGAACACTGCTATTCAAAATTCGGTGGAAAATCAACCACAAAACATAACACTTCCTTTAAATAGTACAGTTAGTTCTGTTTTATCAAATCAACCGCGTTTACCTAAACTCACATTAGAATCTTTTTCGGGCAAGGATATCAGTAGTTTTCCCAGTTTTTGGGCTAGATTTAAATCCGCAGTACATGAAAATTCGAGTTTAAATGATGTGGACAAATTTTCCTATTTGAAATCGGTTGTCACATCTGATGCAGAATTGGCTATACGAGGCTTAACTCTAACATCGGAAAATTATGCAAAAGCAATTAAAATTTTAGAAAATCGGTTCGGACGTAAAGAACTTATTGTTGACTTTCATATGAATCGCTTGTTAAATCTGACCCCTGTCCGTAAATCGTTTGATGTTATTGCGTTAAGAAATTTATATGATCAGTTAGAAATTAATATAAGGGGACTTGAATCTCTTGAAATCTCTCCCGATTCCTATAGTTGTCTCTTGTTTCCGATAATTATGAAAGCTATTCCCCCTGATTTAGCATTAGAATATAATAAAAAACATAATGAAACACAATCACAAATCACGGATTCAATTGCATATTTGCGAAGCGAAGTAGAAAGTCGCGAACGCACAGAATTTCTAGTAAAACCGCATGACCTAGAATTGAAAAATAAAAATTCCTATTCCAATACTAAGTATTTCGAAAGAACGTCTCATAGCTATCCACAGTCAACTCGAAGGGTTCAAGGTCATTCTCGATTCCACCCATCTCATAAATCGTTTTCCTCTGCAAACGAACTGTTGACGGCTGCATTTTCGGATTGCTTATTTTGTTTCGAGAATACTCATGTGTCTGATTTGTGTGAGAATTTATGCGTTCAGAAAAAAAGAGCTAAATTAATTAAAGAAGGGAGATGTTTCATTTGTTGCAACACTGGTTGTTATGTTAAAAGGTGCAAGAAAGAGGTTTGTTCGTATTGTAAAGGTCGACATGCACGTGCTATTTGTTTTAAGTTAGAAAATCTAAGCAAAATTCGCATTTGATTTGGAGGAAAAGAATGTTGACGTTAAAACTACGTCTTCAAATTCTGTTTTTCATAACAGAGATGGCGTTTTATTGCAATGTGTGGAGGCCGGAATTATAGGTCGTTCTTCATCGGATAGGATATTTTGCCTTTTTGATAATGGAAGTGAGAAGTCGTTCATTAAAAAAAAATGTGTCTCGGAGGTTGGGGTTGAAAATATTGGGTTCGGAAAGGCTAAATATTTTTCGTTCGGTTGTAAAACTCTAAAAAACAAACTTGTAGTAAGGTCGAGGTTAGGCTAAGGAATATATTAAGCGGAGAAGAGACTGTGATTGAGGCATTGGAAATTGAGGAAATTTCAAAGGCAACACTTAGCCTACCTAATCCAGATGCGTGGGCAGAAATGGAGTCAAAAGGGTTTAGGCTAACATTCAGTTGTAATGAATCTTCTGAGAATTGTGAAATTTCATTGTTAATAGGTTCCGATTTTTATTGGTCTTTAACACATCGGATAAAAAGATTAGATTCATCATTGGTTGCAGTCGAGACTAGGCTAGGATGGTCTCTTCAGGGAAGGTGTGATGAGCGGAGTGATTGTACTTCGGTACATTTGGTTCACAGTGAAGATGAATCGATTTCGACTGAGCTAAGGAGATTTTGGGAGATAGAAAGTTTAGGAATACTTGACAAAGGTTCGATGACTTTAGGTAATGGGGATGAAGAGATACTTAGTGAGTTTGATAAATCAGTTAATTTCGTAGATGGTCGATATCGTGTAAATTTGCCATGGAAACCAGGTATGAGAGAGGCTTTACAAAATAATAAAACTGTCGTACGTAAGCGTTTTGAGGGGTTGGTTCGTAGGTTTAAATGTGATCACGAGTTATTCTGCGAGTATAAGGATGTAATTGATGACTATGTTAGGGAAGGTATTGTTGAGCGTACTTCTTGTGATTCTTTATTGGATAGTCAGGGATTTTACCTACCTCATCATGCAGTGATACGTAGCGACAAAACCACAAGTCATATTAGAATAGTATTTGATGGTTCAGCACATGAAGATGGACAGTCATCGTTAAACCAAAGTTTATATACGGGACCAAATTTGCATCCCAACATTTTAGAACTGCTTTTATGTTTTCGAAAAAGTCCTGTAGCATTTACAGCTGATGTAAAATCGGCTTTTCTTCAAATTGAATTAGATTTCCGTGATCGAGATTTTACACGTTTCTTCTGGACTGATAATTTGAATAACGAGCCATACGTTTTGAATTTCACGAGAGTTCTTTTGGACTTCGACCTAGCCCATACCTTCTCGCAGCAACTTTAAAACATCATTTTAAGAAGTACAGAGAGCAATATCCTCATACATTTGAGTTGCTAAATAGTTCCATTTATGTTGATGACCTCATTTGTGGTCAGAATGATGTTCCGGACGCTCTACGTACTACCTTGGAGTGCTTGCAAATATTCAGTGACGCAGGCATGTTATTGCGCAAATGGCGAAGTAATTCGAAACAACTTAATTTGTTATGGCAGCAAGAAGGTGTCAAAACGGAATCCTCTGAAACTAGTGCTATTGATCTTAGACCTCCAACGAAGGTTTTAGGACTTGCTTGGGATCCAGAAAATGATTTAATTTATTTCGATCCAAAGGATCTATTGAAGTTTATGTCACGTAGAGGAGAATCGAAAAGATTTATTCTAAGTGTGGTTGGTCGCATCTTCGACCCCATTGGAATTCTTGGCCCATTCGTTATCAAATTGAAATGTCTTCTTCAGGAACTTTGGACTCTAGGAGTAGAATGGGACTCTGAACTTCCCCCAAAGCTACGACACAAGTGGCAGCAGTGGAGTAGCGAAGCTGAGGGCTTGACTGAGATAAAGATACCACAGTTCTATTTAGGTAACATAGATCAAGAAATACCAAAGTGTGAAATACATTGTTTTTCAGACGCGAGTAAATCAGCTTATGGAACAATATTATACTTGCGGTTTGTTACTTGTAATAACGAAATCGAAACTAGTTTCATTTGTTTAAAAGGTCGTGTGGCACCTTTGAAATCATTGACGCTTCCTCGTCTTGAACTGACAGCAGCCTTATTGTCAGCTAGGTTGGCCAAACAGGTGTCATCTTGTCTCAAATTTGATGCTAATATATATTATTGGACCGATTCTCTCATTTCGTACTACTGGATACGCGGCGATTCTTCAGCGTTCAAACCATACATTAAAAATCGTGTGCAAGAGATACAATTGCTCTCTGATCCGATGCAGTGGGGACACTGTCCAGGAAAGGACAACCCTGCTGATCTCCTTTCGCGTGGTACATCTGCCGTCAAGTTAGCACAGAATGAGCTGTGGTGGCATGGCCCACCTTGGCTTAAACTAACACTCGATCATTGGCCAAATCGTCACCGAGATATTTTAGATTCAGAGCTCTGCTCGGAAAAATTAGAACATCGTTCTAGTGTGCATGTGGCAGTTACTCAACAGAGGGAAGCTCTTGTTGACATAAATCGATTCAGCAGCCTTAAGAAACTTTTGAAAACGACTGCTTGGGTTTTCCGATTCGTGAACAATGCTAGAAACATTTACAAATCGATGGACTTCTACATTGTCGCAGATAAAGGTATTCACTGGAAGTTCATAGTTGAACGTGCGCCTTGGTGGGGTGGATTTTACGAACGTCTTGTTAAAACTATAAAGGATCCTTTACGTAAAATACTTGGCAGGGCACTTCTAACATTTGAAGAACTTTCAACGATACTTTCAGAAGTTGAAGTCATCGTTAATCATCGACCACTGACATACGTGGAGAATGATCCAGGAGAGCCGGAACCGCTAACACCGGCCCACTTCCTCGAGTTAGGTTATGGTGACTCTAAATATCCTATACATTTCATCGAACTGATCGACGCCACTACGGCAAAGGAGTCGTACAAGAAAAGAAAGACTTACCGAACTCTTCTTTTAAAACAACTTTGGAGACGCTGGAAAGAACAGTATTTTCTCCAGTTAAAAACAGCTAATCATTTTAAAACACCATCTGTTCATAAGAATTTAAAATTAAACGACGTAGTTCTTGTTGAAGGAAATGTAAAATCAAAATTATTGTGGGAACTTGGAATAATCAAAGAAATATTTATTGGAAGAGACGATAACGTTAGATCTTGTCTTGTAAAAACTTTTAAAGGTCACTTCAAAAAACCCATTCAATTGCTGTACCCTTTAGAAATTGTATAATATACTTGTACTAATTTGTTTATATTTTTCAGATTAATGGTAGGAGATTACACATTATTATTTAATCTCTGTTAAATTTATTTTTGTGAATTCTTGAGGTATGTATCCTAGTATTTGTTTGTTTGTAAATTGAAGCTTTGTCATCTTTAAGTTTCATTATATTGTGTACTTTAATGTATATTTACTTTTTTCTTTCTAATATGTATAATTTAGATTTGATTAGTAGTATTCTATCAGTATTTTCTTTGTAAGAATTGTATTTGAATAATTGTTTGTATTAATTGTGGTTCGATATTTACTGGGTGAACATTCTGTTCACCGGTGGGGTGTGTGCCGAAATATTGACCACGCGAGGGCGCTGGTGTGCGCACATCTGTATTAAAATTGTAAAGATCGTAAGAGTGTGTGTGTGTGTAACTTGTATCGTAGAATGTAAGCCGCATCGCGGCAATTCGTATCTAATTAAATATTATTATACCTAAATTATCTCATGGTCTACTTCTTGTGGACTGTCTAAATTAATTCGCCCGGATACACACTCCTTTCGTTTCGATATAAATATGGACATTGCTTCGTTTATAAGTCGCTACAACCCACACTTCGAACTTTTTTCAGCTCCACACAATCGCAAATGCCTCTCGTTCAATAGTTGACCATGACTGTTGGGTCTTGCTTAATTTTTGACTTGCATAAGCAATTGGGTAACACTTATCACCACATTTTTGTGACAGGCAAGCAGCTATGCCAATTTGCGATGCATCTGAATTAATGGTATACGGTTTATCAGGAACTGGAGAGTACAGCGAAGGTGCTTCCACTAAAGCCTTTTTAGAAGATGAAATGAGGATTCATGTTTCTCAGTCCAATGGATGGAATCAGGTACTCTCTTTTGGTGAGTTCTCTCAATGGATACACAAGTTCTGAATATTTAGGAATATACTCACGATAGTAATTACACAGTCCAAGTACACTACGAAGCTCCTTCTTCGTTTTAGGCACTGGTAAGTTGTTGATAACTGCAGTCTTTTCGGGATCAGGTTCATGCTTACCAGAACCGATAATATGACCCAAATATTTAATTTGAGCTTTTCCAAAGGCACACTTTTTGAGGTTCACAGTGAAATTTAACTCTGAAAGTTTCGTTAAAATAGTATCCAGATGAAGATGATGATCTTCCCAATTTTTGGAGAAGATTGAAATGTCGTCGATGTAGGCACGTGAAAATTCTCTGTAACATGATAATGCTTTGTTCATTTCACGCTGAAATGTGGCAGAGGCATTTTTTCAAACCGAAACTCATCACCTTGAAATGGTACTGTTGCCGATGAGTCTTGAAAGATGTAAGATTTTTGCTGTCTTCAGCCATGGGTATAGCCCAATACCCCTTCAAGAGATCTAACGTTGTGATGATATCGGCTCTTCCAATATAATGTATGAGCTCCACTGCATCTTCCATCGGAAAATCATCAGACACACTCTCCGAGTTCAGAGCTCTGAAGTCAACGCAAAGTCGTAGGGTACCATCTTTCTTGTTAACGCAAACAATTGGATAGGCTATTTCTGCGTCAGATTCTTGAATTAAATCAAGTCGCAAAAGCTCCTCTATCTGCTCATCAACTTTAATCTTCAAGGACTCTGGTATGCGATATATATACGAACGGCTTTTTACGTTCAATGTTCGGCTTTAAGCGAATTCGATGAGTCCCTACTTTGGCTATTTTCACATCACTTGTGAATAGTGTTTGGTATTTTAGAACAATCGCTAGCACTTGTTCCCTCTCACTCTCCTTCAGATGATTCATATTGATTTCATATAGAACTCTTTCAGATGTGGACCTCGATAAATTAGGAGTGGGATGGATTTCTCCGAATTCGTCGTCGCCTTCAAAAATGACCCCAACTGCGAGTGCACGAGGATGATACTTCCTGATCTTATTCACGTGAACAAGTCTTACAGTTCCATCGGACAGTTTAACTTTATATGAATGGGGTGGATGGTGTTGAATTATCTCTCCAGGTCCAGTCCATCTCGCATAGATCTTATTACTAGAATCTGGTATCAGCAAAACCACTTGTTCTCCAATGCTAAAATTCTTCACAGATGACCTCTTGTTGAAGTAATCGCCATAAGCCTTTTGTTTCTGAACAGCAGTTAAAGGGGTACTCTCAGCAGCCTTTTCCATATTTATCTTCATTTCCTGAAGGTAATCAGCAGCTGTCTGGGAAATGTTCGTCGGAAGATGTATTTCGCCTGCCCAGGATGATTTAAGAATGGCTAACGGCCCTCGAGCTTCTCTGCCATAAAGTAACCTAAATGGTGATACACCAGTGGTAGTGTTCGGTACTTCACGGTATGCAAACAACAGAAAAGGTAATTGTCGATCCCAGCTTCGTGGATCTTCACGAATAACGTGATGAATCATGTCCTTCAATACCTTATTCCATCTTTCAACTAGTCCGTTGCTGGCCGGGTAGCCAGGACAGGAAAACCTAGGACTAGATCCAATCCTTTTCGTAAATTCTTGGGTTAAAGCCGACTTGAAGTTTGTGCCTTGATCACTGGCAATTATACTCGGAATTCCAGTCCTCGAACATATTTGTAATAGAGAGTCACATGCAGTTTTGGCTGTTAGGGATCTAAGTGGTACTGCTTCAGGCCACCGTGTATGTTGATCCATCATACAAAGAACGTATTTATGTCCTCTACCAGATGGCGGTTGAATAGGTCCGATCACGTCTATGTTAACAATCTCAAAGGGAAGTTCAGGATGGACAATAGGTGTAATGGGAGCTCTATCTCCAATTTTCTCAGGCTTCCGAAGCTGACACCCTTTGCATGTCTGGACGAATTCAGCAATTTCGCCAGACATATTTGGCCAAAAGAAATTATATTTTATCCTCTCTTTTGTTTTCTTAACCCCCATATGACCTCCAAAAACTGACTCATGGGCTAGTTTCATTACCTTATCTATTCTGCAACGCGGTAAAACTAATTGCATAACTCAGTGCTTCTCAAACTTTCAATACTGCCGCCCCCCTTATCAATCACAATTTTTAACGCGCCCCCCTTATACATTAATAATGTACTGAATGCAATAATAATGCACTTTTTTTTACGCTAAAGCAATAATCTTAATTATATACCATACAAATGCATGACATGTTGCTTTTAAGCAAAAAAATATTAAGTAATAGGATAATTATTATGTTATTTTTCCTTTCTCTAATTTTTAAATTGGAATATATTGCAAAATGCGGTGGCTGCTTAGAAGACAAAATATAGATATCAGCTTTTTTTAGAAAGAACTCAGTGGGTCAATTTCTAATCATAAGCATTCCTTTGAAAAATTTGCTCTGTAAGACAAGCCCATGGAAGTCGCTCATACTTATTAAACTTGTTCTTAATTTAGCATTAATTAATTAGTTATAAAATACTCTGTGCAGCACTGATACATTAAAAGTATACCGGCTGATATCTATTTGCACGATTTCATTTATAAGAAAATAAAATATTATTGATATAATCGCTGAATTTTAAGGAGAGTAAAGCCAAGTGCGCAACAATGTTTACAAAAATGTAAAATGATTTTTTAAAATCATTGCTCAAATTATATTTAGTTTTAAGCGAACTGTAATTTTAAGCCTCACAGAATTAGCATTTAGAATTGTGATGTTGAATAATGAACAATAATATAAAATTCCGATGAGAAATAATTGTATTATTTTTAATATTTAAAGTGAAAAGACTTCAACATGTTTTAAACCTGGAGCAGGCACGCACTCGATACTAATAGTCGAGTGGGGTTACTGAGCCACCCTAATCTTTTTTTTAATAATTATTTTTATAGTACACAATAAAAATCGTAATTCCAGAGAATAATTTAATTAAGAGAAAATATACTCACCTACTTTCAAGAACACAAAAAATATTTCGGAAAAAAGTTATCACACCGGGAACTCAGTCAAAACAAGTACCTTAAGATTGTAAAAAAACGTTTGTCACTCCCAAAAAAGAGGGGGAGATATGTGACAAATATATTTTAGTTCACACGTTAAGACTGTCAAACAGGAGGATAGTGTCAGAGCCATTGGTAACAATTAAACAGTTTTGCCAGAATTACCGATTTCGTACACTCTGTGCTCGGCGTGACATCTCCGGAATAAAAGGGCATTCATTACAATATGGATGTTCAAAAAAATTATGTAAAACGTTTTTTTCATTATGCTTTTTTATATGTTTGGGAATAACTCATAGAAATAAATCTTGGCCAAGTAATCCTTCAAAGAGCTCTCTGTGCTTTTCCAAAAATCATAAAAATATTTTACAACAAAAAAATAGCAGCAGAAATAGTTTGTTTGCAACTTCCCTAAATGAAAAAAACAAATACATAAGAGCAGAGACGTAACTAACCGTACAAGTAAGTTCGAAGGTCAAACCGCAGCAGCTACATTCTGCTGCCTACATCTGATGACAAATATATAACAGTGATGAATTTTTTACCTTCCTAAAATTTTTTTTCGATTATGGATCTGGGTTTTGTTTTTTCTCATTTTGATTTGAAAAGAAGTAGGTTTAATTTTTTATGACGTAATATTGCAGATATATAAATTATATCTGTAAATGTGTATTTTTTATTATGTCAGAAAGTATTTTGTTTTACTCCATTCCAGTAAAAAAAATTTTTTTAATCTTTTATTTTCGATATGCTCGCGCCCCCCTTGTACGTTTGTCGCGCCCCCCCAGGGGGGCGCGCCCCACAGTTTGGGAGACACTGGCATAACTGGTTCATTTAGAATTTTATCCCTGTGATAAATTAATCCATCAATTAATAAAAAATTTCCTTTGTTTAATTTTAACTCTGTGCACTAAACTTTTCAAGAGAATCACAAGTATTCTGCTCATCTTTCATTTTAGTGTAATCCGAATTAAAATTTATGTTATCTGAGTCACTCTCAACATAAAATATATCTTTCCCACACTCTGCTTCATTTTCATCATTTGAAAACGTAATAGAACTACCAGCCGATTTGGCAAAAATCTCATTTTCCTTTTTATTATTTTTGTCATTTATTGAACACAAAGACTCATATAAAGCAGGAGGTATTAAAGCCTCAGCATTTAATTTATCTGTGATCGGGTACCAAGCAATCCATCGGATGATTCAAAGAATTATTATCAAGAGCTATAGCGGTTTTAATTAGTTTTGCTTCTACATTTTCTCCGAATGCAGAGCTTAAAGTAATTTTTCCGAATTCATCGTTAGAACTATCTGGAAAGGTATCGGAATTGCATATAAAAATCTGGGTTCCGCTATCCAAAACACAATTTATTGCTTTCCCGTTAATATAAACAATTACATATTTCAAAGGCTCAAGGTCAACTTTCGGTTGTACATATTGCATTTGAGAAGTCTCTTTTTTTCTCATTTTTTAATTTAGAATACTTTTATTACAATCTCGAGCTAAATGGTTTTCACCGCAAATGTAACATTCTATTTTTTTATTTAACCTACTTTCTTTTGAGTTAATAAATTTGTTTTCTTTCGAATTGAGATTTATTACTTCCCGTCTCGCGTTAGGAGGGATATATTTAAAATCCTTTCGTGAGTCATTCTGATTATGACATGCTCTATGTGTAAACTTCGAAAATGATTTTCCTTTACAAGCATAAAACATGTCACACTCTTTTCCCATTTGAATTGATTTGAACCAATTTTGCTCCTGTTTTATATTTATATGAACGGCAGTTTCATTATCTAATGTTTCATATAGTTTATCGCTAACAATTAACTCCTTTAAAGAATTAAAATCATTTACATTTCTCAAATTACAGTATTGATCCCAATTTGTTAACAAACGAGATGCCAACTGAACATGCATTTCATTTGGCATTCGTTTCGTTTTTTGAAAATTTTGCAAGCAAATTAAAGGTGTTGGCTCAAATTCTCTTAGAACTAAACTTTTAATTTATTATAGTCGCTTATTTCTTCATCTTTTACATAAACTAAAATATTTTCGGCCTTTTCTCCTAGCAAATTTAAAAGAATCTCTCCTTTAAATTCATCCGGCACATTTTTGGTTTTAAATGAACGTTCTAAAGAAGAGAAAAATAAATTCCACCCCTCTTGTTTCTTAGGAATCGGAAGAGTTAAAATACGAACATTTAGAACAAAATTTTTTATCGAAGTTTGCTTTGTTTCGGGATTTGTACGCTGCAACTCATTGCTATCCCTTTGACTTTCCAATTTTGCCCTTTCTAAATTTATTTTTCCCAATTCTATTTCCAGTTTAACTTTTTCAGATATATTTTTTCAAACTCAAGTCGCGATTCTGCCGTTACACGCGCTTGCTCTTCCTTTGCCAGATTTATTTTGTCAAACTCAAGTCGCGATTCTGCCGTTACACGCGCTTGCTCTTCCTTTGATTTTCTGTCCGAAATAATCGAATCTAAATAGTCATCAATAAACTCTTTATTGTTTTTATATTTGTCACTATCTAAAATTAAATTTTTCAAATCTATCATTCTCATTTCTGGGGTTATTTCCTCACCCAATTCCTCCGCAATTAATATTAATTCTTCCTTTCTAGCTCCGCGAAACATGCTTAGAAAGAAAGAATTATACCAAATGAATTAACCCAGAAAATTTAGAAAGGAATAAAAAAAAAACGTTGCTGAATTCGCTCAAAACGATACAAAAGGGTTGCCCACCTCGTGGTTTCTTTTGACGTCTTGACTCCCTCAGGCGTTCTATATCCTGTCGTGATGCGACAATGTGATACGTTGTGGTAAAATGTATAATGTTGTTGTAGTTTTCCCCAACAGACGTATTTTACGGACAGCACTTTTATTCAATATAAACATGTAATTTTTAAAATTAAAGTACCCACGCGGGTAATGTTTCAAAATGGCCTCCGACCTAACGCGCCGGTGCCGAGAAACTCTCTCTCTCTCTCCTTATACAAAAAAAACCACATTCTTTCCGGAGGGGAGCACAGTGCGCCTCCTGGTGAAGGGAGGAAACACTACAACTTTCACTAATACAAAATTACAAACCCTCCTCAATAGCTAAGAGTTCTACCCGAAAACTGAGCAGTAGTTAGAATTTCTCTTACAGATCTTAATACTATTCCCGTTTTTGATGAAAATTCCACTACCTGAGACTGCACCTACAGCCATGCTGCTATCAGTATAGATCTGTAAAACATCACACGGGATTTTATGGATAGTCTCCAAAGCAAGCTGCCTTAGATACTCTGGATGTTGAGTGTCCTTGTTAGTGTAAAAGCCTAATTCGGTCTTAAAAAAGACCCGTTCATAGAACGACGCAGCAACATCCGTATAGAGAGCCAGAGACATATTCTGCTTCATTATGCAACCATCCCTCGCCTTCAGCATAGCTAAGAGGACCCTCTCAGGTTTCGATTGCTGTTCCACGAGAGTTGTTATTGCCCATCCCCCTGGTGAAGGAAAGCCTACACACCAGATCCAAAAGACCTTGTCATACAAGTATTTCAAAAATCCTCTCCTGCTCAGCCATCTAATGTCTCCAGGAGACCCCCAAACAAGATAGAAGATGAGAAGGGCTGGCAGGGAGGGAGCAGGAACATGGAGGGAAAAATCTTTTCACCATTCTGGAACTTCTTAGATCTCAAATGCTCACTTCTAATCCTCACCAAGGCTGATTGAACAGCTCTGGGGCCATTGCACGATAGAGATAGTCCTAGGTGACTAACAGCTTAACAGTTATGATCAAGAGAGAGGCACCACGTATAGAGTAATTTACTTTTATGGAGGGAGTAGATTTCCAAAGGGATTAAATCTGCAGAGTTTGTGATTGAAGATCACCTCTATTTCTTGCAAGTGTATTTGCAGTCTCGTTACCGTACATCGCAACGTAAGAAGGAACCCATTAGAGGCACACCGATTTACTAGGCTAGTTAACGAGAGTGATGCGTTTTAAAAAGCTAAAGAAAGCTGCAAAATGTTAAAAGGTTGTTGTCTTTTCTAAATTTGATATGAATCAACAAGTGCAGGATGATGCAAATTAAGTAAATTTAAGTTAAATTATTCTTATAGAAGCTTAAAAACTATTATTTAAAAAAAAATTTGAAGGATGAAATCAAATTTCGCGAAACTTGTTAATCACTTCAGTGTCGTGGCACTGTTTACTGTAAATGGTCCTAAATATATCGTATATCTTATTCATCTTATTGTCTTATAGATTCTCAAAACTGTTCTTAACATCGGAGCTTTAAAGAACAATTAACACTGGAAATCAAAAATCTTACCCTCCTATTGTAAAAACATGACAACAGAATAAAATGTACAATTGTAATCCATAAGCACTTGTGCTAAGCTTTGCGAACTGCTCATTTCCATATTCTGATTCATTATTTTCTGGTGAAGTAATGAGCTTATAATTGCCAAGTTGGTGCCAAATAAACTACCTGATCCTGACTTTATTTCGTCTACAACTGTATAAAGATGTTTGATTTTTATTAAATTTATTTTTTATAAACTTTTAAAACACCTTAAAAATTAGAGTCTCTCATCCACCCCCGTTCGAAAAAAATATTCGTGTAATACTTATCGTAAAATCCGGTGTATAGCGGATACCTGCGTATAACGTGCATTCATACTTTCAAGCTGCATTTTTTAATTTTTAGGTATATTCGCCACATAACTCGCACCCCTTTTTGACAAGGGAACCAGAAGTGTGCGTCTAAAATGCTCGTATGATTTTAAGTCATTTGAGTTATTATCCTAGAACTTTGAAAAAATAGTATGCTATTAGAATCAGAACCCTGTAACTCAGTGCTTCTCAAACTGTGGGGCGCGCCCCCTGGGGGCGCGATAACCCTTCAAGGGGGCCGCGAGCATCTTGAAAATATAAAAGGCTTAAAAATTATTTTTGGAATGAAGTAAAACAAAATGCTTTCTGATAAAATAAAAAATACACATTTTGCACTGATACTCGTATAAATTATATATATCATCTGGTTTTCCACTTTCAAAAGATTCCACTTCAAACGCTCATTAGCTATCTTTGATCCCAAAACAAAATAAAAAATAAAAAAGATATTTTGTTTGCTTTGCTGTAATCCTGCGATGAGAGATTTTTTATTACGTTTCTTGTAACCTCTAGAATAGTACTTTTGATTATCATCTATTTGACCTTCAAACTTACTGGTATGCTTAACTCCGTCTACTTTTCTTTTGGGAAAGTTGTAAATAATATTTTTCTGTTGCTTTTCCCCCCATGTAAATGAGTTTTATGATGTATGGATAAGCATATTGAGCCCTTTGAAGGATTAATTGGCCAAGATGTATTTTATGAGTAATCTGAAATTGCATTATAAAAAACGTTTTACTGAATTTTTTTTTTTATAACTGACATCGAAGTTTTTGTATCGAATACATTTTTTTCATGGGAACGGTCGCATGAGGCGCTGAATCACTCCAAATTCTGGTAAAACTGTTTATTCGTTAACAGTTTCTTGACAGTATCCTCCGATATGACAGTCTTAATGGAAACTAAAATGAATTTGTCACATTTATGCCTCTTTTTTGAGAGTGGCAACCGTGTTTTACAATCAAGGTACTTGTTTCGATCGAGTTCCCTTCACGACCACTTTTGTTCAGAAATATTTTCTATGAATATGCTATACTTTACCCTACGTTTAACTTTGTGGTTTTAATTGCTGTGTTGTACAACTTATTATGGTTTATAAATGTAAATGAGCAGAATATAAAAAAATGGGCATCTGTGATCTCTCTATTGAAGGAAGATGAAACTGATCAAGCAATTGAAGAACCTGATGAAATAATGCAGATTAATCGTGATAGCGAAAGTAAATATGACAAAAGTGATAGACATGAAACGTTTGAAATGAATTGTAATTTTCAAATGCTGCCTAAAGAACTCTATCAAGAAAATTAAGATATCAAGAAAACTAAGAAGCCATAAATGTAACACTTCGCCTTGTCAAAAAGACACAAGCAAGAAAAGGTTACACATGCTATTTGTAGATCATCAAAGAATAGCAAAATTACAATAACGTGAGCAAAATATGACAGTTTTGATTGCAAATAACGTTCTTGTATTGTTAGTGAAAAGTGTCTGTGATTTATGTTCTTTATTAAGGTCACGCACATTTGGAACGGTTTCTTTAGTTTTATTGGATTTTTTCTCAAAACATCAAAGAAAAATTAAAAAGTCCTTTAAAGTAGGTATGTATATTTTCTCTTAGTTAAATTATTCACTGCAATTGTGATTTTTATCGAGCACAGAAAAAAATAATTATAAAAAAAAAGGATTGGGGTGACTTGG
Source organism: Trichonephila clavipes (assembly GCA_019973935.1). NCBI lineage: Eukaryota > Metazoa > Arthropoda > Arachnida > Araneae > Nephilidae > Trichonephila > Trichonephila clavipes. The sequence continues at coordinate 1,836,470 of BMAU01001132.1, forward strand.
TGAAGTGATTGCGCGACCATTAACGTTAGTGTGGAGTGGGCGCCTGCTTCCGGGTTAAAACATTTTGAAGGTTTCTCTCTTTAAATATTAAAAATAACACAATTATTCTTCATTGGAATTTTTCATTCGTTTTCCTTATTTAATATTAATTCTAAATGCTAATTCTGTGAGGCTTAAAATTACAGTTCGTTTTAAACTATTTATAATAGGAGCATTCATTTAAAAATCATTTTATATTTTTGTATGCATTGTTGTGCTCTTGGTTTTACTCTTCTTACAATTAAGCTATTATATCAAGAATAATGTATTATTTTTTTAAAAATAATCGCAGAACGGGTACTTCAGCCAGTGTACTTATAAATGTATCAGTACTGCACAATGTATTTTATAACTAATTTATTAATACTAATTTAAGAGCAAGTTTAATTATTATTAGTGACTTCCATGGGCTTGTCTTGCAGAGAAAAGGTTTTCAAATGAAGGCTTAATATTAGAAATTGACACTCTGAGTTATTTTTCTATATTTAGCTGATATCTATATTTTGTCTTCAAAGCAGCCACCGCAGAAAATCCGGTTTCACAAAGGTACGGTGTTGAAAACGGTAAAAGTATACGAAATGCTTTTGTTTTCAGTTCAGAAAATTCATCATCTACTTCTGCCCAAAATTGAAAGAGAGTTTTATTACAAAATTGTCCTTTAATTTCGCCACTAAATGTGAAATCTATGAAACTTTCTTCTTAGGTAGTGGAGAGCCCTTCTGGGGTATTTTGAAATGGATCTCTCACTCATTTTTTTTCGTAACTTGCTATCAAGTTGTCCTCAGCAAAAAAATATTTTTTTAAAATTTTTGCTAACATAGCTAAATGATATTCAGTAGTTTTATAAACAACTTCCACATGTTGTTCTTCAGTTTTATAAGTTTTTACACATTTATCCGCATTTTCAAACATTTCTAGGTTTTTTTTGCTTTAAATTTCGGCTCCATAATTCTAATTTTCTACAAAAAGCATTAATTTTATCATTCGTGTCAAACATATGTACATTTGATCCTTGAAGTTGAAGATTCAATATATTTAATTTCTCAAATATATCGACTAAGTAGCTCAACTTCATCAGAAATAAACCATCTCGAAATTTCTCAGCTTCCGGTAGGTTTTCCTCTTCTAGAAAAATGGTAATTTCATTTCTTAATTCATAAACACGTTGTAAAAATTTCCCGCGTGATAACCATCTTGCTTCACAATAAAATAGCAACGATGAATGCATTGCGCCCATGTCTTTGCAGTCCAGAAAAGATTCTTGATTTTAGGGGTCTCATTTTTATGTAATTTACTACAGTCACAACTATCATTAGCACAATATTCAGGCCAGGACTAATTTCTTTGGAAGCCAGAGCTTCTCTGGGGATCATACAATGTGTCCAGATGCACAGTGGAGATTTTTGTTTCACAAGTGCTTGTATACTTTTAAATCTTCCTGACACTGTACGAGCACCATCGGTGCATATTCCGACATAATTTTTCCACTCTATATTTGCCTCGTTTATAAAATTATTAAATAATGCTATTGCTGTTGCTTTAAGTTTTATTGGTTTACAAAAAAGTAGTTCTTCTACCGCTGACATACCATCCCAAAATCGAACATACGCAATGAAATGAGCATCTTTATTGCTATCCGTTGCCTCGTCAAGCTGAATTGAAAACAATTTATCACGCAACTTACCGAAAAGCTGTTGCTCTACATCTTCAGCCAAGCGATATCATCAATTCGACGGGAAACGGTATCATTTGATAGGGGTATGGACTGCAACTCTTTGGCAAAATTGTCTCCAAACATAGTTTCTACAATCTCAATTGCTGCAGGCAAAATAAGCTCTTCGGCAATAGTGTGAGGCTTTTTACATCTGGCTATTTTATATGATACTTTGTAAGAAGTAAGTAAAGCTTTTCATTCACTGACAAAGTTTTTTTAAAAATGTTTTTTGTTTTCCATATGATTTTAATTTTGATTCAAAGAACTCTCGAGGTTTGTTAATGTACTCACCATGAAGCGTTTCGAAATGTCTTTTAAGTTTATTAGGTTTCATACTGTCTGCTGCCAATATTTTTGAGCAAATAACACACAGGGGATTTTCTTCTCCATTTACTTCAGTAATGGTAAATCCAAAATTCAAGTATTCTTGAGAATATTTCCTTGATTTAATTTTCGGAACTATGCTCGTCTGTGCACTTGTTGATGCTTTATTATCGTCGAATGTTCGCTTACGACTTAAAAATTTATCCATGATTTTTTTTTTTTTTGTTCCAATTTTCTGCAGTAATACTTAATAGTGTGAATTACAACTAACGCGCAAATTATAAAATGTACATTCAAGATAGATTTGGTAGCTATAGAAGCATCGAATGGACCAAGACTGATTGGAATTGTACGAGGTACAGCATTATTACATGTTTTGCGCAGACGTCCGATAGTTTGGCCAGACTCACGCAGACGCTCGCGAGAATGCCAGATGTGATGGATATGAGAGAGCGCAACATAAAGTACACTATTTTTCAATTTCTACTATAAGTTCACTCTCTCATATATATCTTGTTCAAATTTTCAATCGTTTTGATAAAATACTTTCTATTCATTCATTCAAGTTCAAATACATTTTGTAAAACTTGTAGTGGGTGACACTTCATGTTAATACAGTTCTTTCAAATTTTAATTCATTAATTAAATTAAAAAATGAATAAATAGTAACAAACAAAAATTATAGTCCAAAAGCATTTATAGAAAGGAAGACTTTTCGTGCTGTCCCCTGTAACGCAATGGATAGCGCGCGCTGGGCTTCTAATCTGAAGGACGGTAGTTCGAATTCCATCCGAGATGGCCTAATTTCTAAGAATGTGTGTGATTTCTTCTTTACTTTATTATTTTCTCACACTAATTAAATTTAATTAATGAATAAATAGTAACGAAAAAATAATATTCCAATACCCCATATATAGAAAAGAAAAGGAAAAATTGCAAGGAAAATCGCTTTCTCTTTTGTCGCTTAACATTGTGATTCTGTCATATGTATTACATATTTGTATTAATTGAAACTATTTAATAGAAAGTAACTAAAATAAGTTTTTCTTTGTTGGCCTAAGTAGGAATTGACTTAAAATTTATTTTTTATATTACTTGTTCTAATGACATTTGTACTTTTAGAAATGCATGATGGACGAAATAAATTTTTAATTAAATGTCATTTTGCAATCTGTCCCAATTTAAAAAATGAGAAAGGAAAAATAACATAACATTATAATTATTACTTAAAAGTAATTTGCTTAAAATATATATTATATAAAAGTAACGTATACAAAATTTAATACTCAAAGTGCATTATTATTGCATTCAATACATTATTATTGGGGGGCGATGAAAATTATGATTGAAAATTGGGTCGCCAGTAGTGAAAGTTTGAGAAGCACTGTCTTACTTAATTAATTTATTTATTTTGCAAAAAAGTAGTATACAAACTGTAATACTTATGCTATTAATTTGTATGGTTTATAATTAAGATCGCGTATAGTAGCTTTAGCGTCAAAGTGCATTATTATTACATTCAGTACATTATTAATGTATAAGGGGGCGCGATAAAAATTGTGATTGAAAAGGGGGCGCCAGTATTGAAAGTTTGAGAAGCACTGCTGTAACTTCATTAGGTATGTCATTTCTTTCAAATATATAGCATTCCGATACATAGAAATTTAATTTTTCTTATGCTCACTGACATCTCTTGTTCATGTCTTTGTTTATTTTCGAAGCAATCATTTTTATACCCGCCGTATAACGTGCACCCGTACATTTCGATCTCATTTTTTGTGTTAAAAGTCGGATTTTACGGTATTTCAGTAGTTAAAATATACCGGTTCTGGAACAGTGGAGCCGGTGGAGCCGCATGCAAACAAAAGTGGGTGGAAGTCCCCCCGGATCTGAACCGGGAAGATGGTTTGTGATTGATAAGGGTTTCGGGGATCTGTACTGATAAGAAATGCACGCTTTTAGCGATAACGAGTTATATTCTGATATAGTTTTAATTAAATGATTATGATTTTTTTAATTACGTCATTGGAAACAAATTTTAATTGGGATAAAGAGACAAATTTTTCTGTACATATTATTTTTATATAATTCCGTATAAATCTATTTCTGAAAATCATGATATACGTGTTGAATGATTATTTGTTATATTTCAAATTTGATGCTTTGTGCTTGTGATTTCTGAAACAGAGGATTGAAAATTAGGCAAACGAAAGGGAGTGGAAATCCCCCCCTCGGGTCTGAACCGGGAGGATAGTACCCCCTCCGCTCTGATAAGGGTTTCGGGGCTCTGTAAATGGGTGCTAGAAATGCATGTTTTTAGATACAACAAGTTATATTCTTATATAGTTTTAACTAAATGGGTAGAATTCTGATTTTTTTTAAGTACGTCATTGGAAGCAAATTTTAATTAGGATAAAGGGTCAAACTTTTCTGTACATATAAATATTTGTATATAATTCTGATAAAGTCTATTTCTGAAAATTATGATATACGTGTTGAATTATTGTTTATTACATTTCAAATTTGATACTTTGTGCATAACTAAAATATATTTTTCATTGATTTTGCATGTATTTTTTTTTATAATTCTGAGATAACTTAAAAAAAAAATACTATGCTTATATAAAGTAAAAGTTCTGCTTATGTTTCTTTCGTTTGCAAAGTAGTTTCCTTACATGAAACATCCCTTTCCTATGATAATATATGCGGACCTTGTAATTCTGGTAAAACTTTCTTTGTTAGACGAATCTTAGAAATAAAATTAATTAATTCTTTTCCTCCCAAAATTATTTGGCGTTATGGAATTTATCCAAAATTGTTTGATAAGATGTCTGACATAGAATTTCATGAAGGCATGCCTTTCGATGTAGAAGATATTACTAATGCTTTCGTAATAATGGATGACTTAATGAATGAAGTAGGAGATGACAAAAGAACTTTCAAACTTGTTCACGAAAGGAAGCCATCATAGAGATATTTCCGTAATATTTATTTTACAAAATATTTTTTGCAATGAAAAACAAATTATAGGAATATTTTTTAAATACTTTCTACCTAAGTTGTTTTAAAAATGTTAGAGACAAGCAATAGATCTCTTGTCTAGCAAGACAAATGTATCCATCTCAATCGAAATTTATGATTGGAAAACTATACGAAATACAAATGTTGCAAATTTGACTATCCACTTTGTGAGAGATAGAAAAATAAAACCTTTCGTTCGAATCATTTAATGAATTTTTCAAAAGAAAAAAATTTTCATAGAGTTTTGTTACGAATAAATATCTCAGAACAAAAACATTGCATGCAAAACCTTTGTCATGGATAGAATATTAAGTGTGGTTTGTGTTCTTCAACATTTGTTTTTAATTTTTAGTCTGTTTCCCTTCTTGTTCCTTACACTTAAATATATTAATATGAGTAAAGTAATTAAAAAAGTTGAAAAAATATTGAAAAAAAGTTGAAAAATATTGAAAAAGATGAAAAATATTGAAATATTTAGAATATTGTTGGTGGACTTGAGTATTTAAGTTAAGAGCAATAGTGATAAAATTTCTTTTTTTTTTTTCATATTAATCTTAAAATAATAATAACTTTATAAATTTAAATATATGGTAAACTTAAAAAAAATTTTAAGCAAAATCTTATTCATCTTATAATAATAATAATACAAACACAAAATATGAGAACAAAAAAATATTGTATTTATTCACCTTCTAAAATTTATTCTTACATTATATCATTTCTTAAAATATTGATACAATCTGAAATCTTTCTGTTTGCTACGAACAAATTCATATAAAATATAATTCATTGAAAAGCCTTTACAGATTTTCAACAAGAAAAAAAATATAAAATAATGACCACATAGAAATAAGGAATATCACTTGGTTAAAATCCATTTCTCAATAAATAAAGTCCTTCAGATCTCAACAATTTTCCTTTTATAAAACAATGTGCTAACAGAAAACTTAATTTAATCTTATATTTTTTAAAAATGTATTATATGAGAAGCATTGAAATAAGTAACATCATTCAATATCAATAATAAATACATTCGACAGGTATATGCAAAAAATGAAGAGGAAACATTTACATTCTTAAACATGAAAGAATAAGATATATACAGAAATCAATATTTATAAAAGAAACTATTTCATTAAATTCTCATTTATATAAAATATTAGTTTTCATTTATATGGCAGTTACCGAAAGCTAAAGTTGTAATACCATCTTCAAGAATATATCTTATCGAAGGGGCAAAGTGAATTTTTTTTTACTTTTTACAGAATGTATTTGATGTATAGAACTGTTAATGGGTTTAAACTCTTCACGACTTCTATACTTATTTATGAGGCAATTTTTATAGTCTTCATGAGAAATTTTACTTTTAAAATAGATATATGTATCTCTTTTGCTGTATTTTTTCTAGAGTTAATGATTTTATGCTGTACATTTTTGCATTGAGACCTACGAACTCAGTTGCTAACATACCATTTAACTCATCTGTCATTTTTCCGAGAACATTATTAGTTAAAGGATTATAAAGAAAATGATTTGGAAGCAAATATATGGGTCATTTCAATAAAAAGAAGTGAGTTTTCTTTGAATAGATACAAGGTCGTTATTAATTATTTTATAAGCATGAAATGCTGGAGATGCTATGAATTTCTTAGCTCTTTTTCTCTATTCACTAGATAAATCTTAACTTTTGCGTAAATTTTTCATTGTTTTACCAAACACGGCATTGTTTAAAAGTTTAAAGAGATCTTTTTCAAAATTGTTGTTTGCTCGTTTTCGATGTTCAGTATTAAAATCTATATAATTTTTCAACCGAGGACTTTGTTTGAATTTTACAAATTGGTGTATTTTTTTTTAATTTTCAAACCTAATTGTACATATAATTTCAAATTTCTATAATGAACATATTTAGTTTTATTTCTGAAGTTAGGAGCTAATTTTTCCACAGACTTCGATTCTAAAATACTGAATTCTTTAGCAATATTTTTAGTATAGGAGGAACATTCAGAGACACTTTAACTTTTTCTGAGCTAATGGATAGCAGTTATGCAAATCTGGATATTCTAACTTAAAATATACAACTTATATCCGAATCGTCTGGTACATCCATGAAGTTAACGTATTCATCAGTCCAGGAAAAGTCGTGTGTAGACAAATTTTGCGACATTGCTCAACCATATAGATTGTTTGCATCTAAATATATAATGTAACTACTAGGTAGGCTTGAATCATAGGTTGATAAATACACATTGTTAGCCTTAGCGTAGCGATGACCAATTATCGCAACACCTCCGCGAATTCCTTTTTCGATGAATAAAGGCATGTCTATATCCGTTAAAAGCTCCAATCGTACTTTTGTCATTTTATAAGACATGCTTTCCATACCAAACCAGGAATCGTATATGTATTACATGGATCAATTTTGTAGTATTTCTGGCATAGAGTTCTAAAGTTTTCAAATATGTCTGAAAATAATACGTCTACGGTTACATACAAATCACGATAATCTCCCAATGTGCGCATTTGAAACATGTTCCATCTATGGTGAGCATATTCGTAGTCTTTTCTGGATACATTTTTATTTGTTAGACTGTTGAAAAAAGCTGATTGAGGAGGGAGCTGCGTTTCATAAAACTTAGAAAAGGAATCAAAATATTCATATGGATAGCAACCCTTTCTAGTTATAAATTGTGCATTACTTGCAAAATACCTATCCCAAAGATGAAATTTACAAGGCTTTAAAGTTGGGCAAGTTTTCTAGAGAAGTATTTAAAAATTGAAAAGAGTCAATGAAAAGTAATGACCTCAGAGTAAAAAAAAAATTTCACTATGTCGGGAATGCATTGAAAAAAGAAATCAAAACTTTTAGTTGATTTTTTTAAATCAAAATTCAATTTAATTATGTCAAATGATCCAAATGAAGCACGAGGAAGTACGGAATAACGCTTGAAGGAGTTTTTTTTTTTGTACGAAAGCATTAGTAATATCTTCTACATCGAAATACATGCCTTCATGAAATTCTATGTCAGACATCTTATCAAACAATTTTGGATTAATTCCATAACGCCAAATAATTTTGGGAGGAAAAGAATTAATTAATTTTATTTCTGAGATTCGTCTAACAAAGAAAGTTTTACCAGAATTACAAGGTCCGCATATATTATCATAGGAAAGGGATGTTTCTTGTAAGGAAACTACTTTGCAAACGAAAAACATATGCAGAACCTTTATTTTATATAAGCATAGTATTTTTTTAAGTTATCTCAGAATTTTAAAAAAAAATACATGCAAAATCAATGAAAAATATATTTTAGTTATGCACAAAGTATCAAATTTGAAATGTAATAAACAATAATTCAACACGTATATCATAATTTTCAGAAATAGACTTTATCAGAATTATATACAAATATTTATATGTACAGAAAAGTTTGACCCTTTATCCTAATTAAAATTTGCTTCCAATGACGTACTTAAAAAAAATCAGAATTCTACCCATTTAGTTAAAACTATATAAGAATATAACTTGTTATCTCTAAAAACATGCATTTCTAACACCCATTTACAGAGCCCCGAAACCCTTATCAGAGCGGAGGGGGTACCATCCTCCCGGTTCAGACCCGGGGGGATTTCCACTCCCTTTCGTTTGCCTAATTTTCAATCCTCTGTTTCAGAAATCACAAGCATCAAATTTGAAATATAACAAATAATCATTCAACACGTATATCAGGATTTTCAGAAATAGATTTATACGGAATTATATAAAAATAATCATGTGTACAGAAAAATTTGTCTCTTTATCCCAATTAAAATTTGCTTCCAATGACGTAATTAAAAAAATCATAATCATTTAATTAAAACTATATCAGAATATAACTCGTTATCGCTAAAAGCGTGCATTTCTTATCAGTACAGATCCCCGAAACCCTTATCAATCACAAACCATCTTCCCGGTTCAGATCCGGGGGGGGGGACTTCCACCCTCTTTTGTTTGCATGCGGCTCCACTGTTCCAGAACCGGTATATTTTAACTACTTATTTCAAAAGGAAAAGATACTGAAGTATTTCATTTGGATAATATCGAGCGCATTGGTTTGCTTTTGATCTTAGCAGAAAAGTATACAGCGAGAGTTTTGACAATACTTCTTATATATGCATAAAGAAAACTTCCTTAGCTGCGATCAATACGGTTTTACAACTTAAAAGAATACTGAAGAAGCACTTATACGACTAAATGAGATTGCTTTTAAAGATAAAAAAGAAAAATGTACTTATAGTTCTTTTTTTTTTTTTTACATGAAGGATGCTTTCGAACACAATTAATGGCAATTTTCTTTACTTTTTGAAGAATATAGGGGACTCCCTATCTCATATACAAAACCTCTTTCTCCTTATTTCAGACCGTCATAGTCTGCAAGTCAGATCCCGTTTTTTCAATGTATTGTCTTAACAAAGGTTTATCTCAAACGTTCCATATCGCATTAATAAATTCATAAATGTCTAAACAATTTATACTGAAACACACCATGTACATTATTTTTTCCATTTCGACAATACTTTTCTAGTGGGAAAATTGAGTTTCAAAGGCAAAGCTCGTTTATCAGCGTGAACTTGTAAGAACACACACACATCCTCACGGTAACTTCTAAAAGAATCGTTCCTAGAACTTTCTCGATAATTCCGTGGAAAATATTGTATTTTTCGCCATATTGGTCAACAAGGATAATAAAGTAGACAATCTGGTAACCCTGGTCATATTTTCTAGGGTTGCCATAATGTCATTTTTCATGTTCATACTGTGAAGCAAACTTTGTCTGTAAATCCAGTGTTTCTCAAACTGTGGGGCGTGCCCCCGGGGGGTCGCGAGCATATTGAAAATAAAAGGTTTAAAAAAATAATTTTTTTGGAATGAAGTAAAACAAAATGCTTTCTGACATAATAAAAAATACACATTTACACTGATATAATTTATTTTTATCATCTGGGTGATCATCAAAAATAAAAGATTCCTCTTCAAACGCTCATTAGCCATCTTTGATCCTATAACCAAATAAAAATAGACATTTTGTTTGCTTTACTCTAATCCCACGATGAGAGATTCTTTCATTACGTTTCTTTTAACCCCTAAAATACTAATTTTGATTATGATATATTTGACCTTCAAACTTTCTGGTATGTTTCACTCCGTCTCTTTTTCTTTTAGGAAAGTTGTAAATAATATTTTTCTGTTGCTTTTTCTTCCATGTGAATGAGTTTTATGATACATGGATAAGCATATTGAGCACTTTGAAGGATTATTTGTCCAAGATGTATTTTTATGAGTATTCTGAAATATATAATGCATAATGGAAAACGTTTTACACAATTATTTTTTGGAACATGCTACACTTTCCCCATGAACAATTTTGTGGTTTTGATTGCTGTGTTGTACGACTTATTATAGTTTATAAATGTAAATGAGCAGAATATTAAAAAAAAATTGGCATCTGTGATCCCTATTGAAGGAAGTTGAAACTGATCAAGCAATTGAAGAACCTGCTGAAATAATGCATATTAATCAAGATAGCGAAAATAAATATGAGAAAAGCGATAGACATGAAACGTTTGAGTTGATTTTAAATTTTCAAATGCTGCCTAAAAATCTCTATGAAGAAAACTATGAAGCCATAAATGTAGCACTTCGCCTTGTCAAAAAGACACAAGGAAGAAAACTTTCAAAATGCTATTTGTAGATCATGAAACGACAGCAAAACTACAATAACGTTAACAAAATATGGCAGTTTTGAATGTTCCTGTATTGTTAGCGAAAAGTGTCTGGGATTTTTGTCCTTTATTAAGGACACGCACATTTGGAACATTTTCTTTAGTTTTATTGGATGTTTTTCTTAAATTATCAAAGAAAAATTGAAAAGACCTTGAAAATAGGTAAGTATATTTTCTCTTAATTAAATTATTCACTGGAATGGACTCGATCCATCACTAGAGGGCGCTGCGATAATTCCGATGACACGTGATTTTCCATGCGCGTTTAAGTAAACAATAACAGCCGATCGTTTTACACTTCTGGTTGTACGCTAACTTTCGAATTTGCTATTTTATATTCTTTTTAGTACGTTAAATATTTTTAATATATTTTCTAGTCTTTTTAGTTTTTGTTTCGTGACTAAATATATATATATATATAGTTTTAGTTATAGTATTAGATTTAAGTTTATTCTTCTATTCTTAAGCTTCGTGTTTTTGTATACTTTTAGGTTCAGAAATTCTTTTTTTATTAGTGCAAGCCACATTGTGATTTAAATAATTATGCAACGCTCTATTGAACAAAATTTTTTTGCCACTTAATATTGTGAATCCGTCATATGTGTATACTAATTTATATTTAGTAAAAAGTAACTTAAGTAAAATTTTTCTTTGTTGACCCTGATAAGGAATTGTCTTAATTTTTTTTATATTACTTATTTGAAAATGTAAAATATTATAATGGACTAAATTCATATGACATTATGATCTAGTGATATTTGTTTTCAATTGTTTCCCGCCTAACGCAAAACACTTTTGTATTTTGTTTTGTTACTTCGTATAGCTATATTATTCTTTTTGCAAGTTATTTGTTGCTGTTACTTAATATATATATATATATTGTTACAAATTTTGCGCACTGAACGCTAAAAATGGTGTAAATAATTAGTTCTGAATGTGTAATTCGTTAATATTACTTTCTGTTGTATTTATTTTATGTTAAAATCGCAAGCAATTCCGTTCGTTACATAAAAATGGCGATTCAATGGAAGCATAGCCAAGTTGGCATCATTTCTGGCGAACATATATTGATGCTTCTAAAAAGAAATCTACTAATATCAGTCTCTCTGATGTAAACGAATTCTTGAGAAAAATTCCAGCAGACTAAATAGGGCGTGGTGCTCGCCAAAACAAAGTATTGTTTTGACTACTGAAAAGTCAGCCAACGATTAGTTAATACTTCAGCTGTTGAATAGGACGAGTGACTGCTAATGGAATACATTAGTTATTTGTATTTCTAGAGTTGTAAAGTTACTGTGTATCTGGCACTTCTAAGGATTCTAAACAATAAATTTTCATCGCTCCTGAAGACTGCCTTGCTCTTTTGGATTGATAGCATTAAATCCTGGAACTCCGAAAAATATTTTTACGTTCTAAAATGTCTTGTTTGAGAGCAGATCGGCTGAAATACATTCATTCGTTCTTTGTAAGCAAACCTATGGGCCGCGGTAGCCGAGTGGTATAGGTATCGGATCGTGGCTTGCTTGGTCACGAGTTCGATCCCAGTACCACGAAAGACTCGCCGTGTAGGGCAGCGATGCACGTTAAATCTGTCGAGAGCTGAAACGTCCTCCCGTTGGTGTGGTGTGGTAGTTAGGAGAGGGGGGTGCCAGCTCAGGTGTCGTCCACGTCACTTGACCATGGTTCAAAATTACGTGGTCCGTCGCCAAAAGCCCTCGTGTAGCTGAACAGTGCGACGTTAACATTCAATCAATCAATCAGTAAGCAAACCTATTCCTTAGCAAATTTTATATTTTTTTACATAGAAACTTCTTGTAATTATGAAATATATAGCCTGATTTGTTATTTTTTAATATTCATATAAAGTTTCCTTTTTGTTGTTATTGAAAATCCATTTCAGCATTATTGTTAGGATATCAAAACTTTTAATATTATTCATTAATTTATTTTTTAAAAGTGTATGGAAATATTTGTGTGGTTTACATCTATTAGACAATTTATATGTAATTCAATAACTCATAAGAAATAATTTGTAATAAAGAATAATCCAATAAAATTTAGTCATTATTTGTAAAAATTATGTATTAACATGATTCCTTTCTTGAACTAAGAGTATTTTCTTTTTTGATCTTTGAAGACAGTAATTTCTAAAAGAAATTTCAAACCTTCATAAATGATAATTATTAATTAAAGTCAGACAATCAAAGCTGGCAAATGTTATTTCATTACAGAGTCATCATATATTTTAAAAAATCTTACTATGTCTTGGGAATTTTTATAGAACAGTTGTGTTTCAAAAATTAGAATACAATAACAATGTTTAAACTTTATACATCCATATTAAGTCAAATAAAGTTTGAAACTGACACAAAAAAACCTCTTTTATCATACATCTTAGAAAAATACTCTTCATGAGTACACAATGAAGCGATGTCACACTGATAGTCTTTCAACAGAATATGATAAAAGCATTTTATAAATTACTACAATGAATTTCTTAGTTAAAAATAAAATTTTCATATGCTTCACTTGTATTATAATCATGTAATATTAAAATTAAATGTTGATAAATAATGCATATTAAATAAATTTTAATTACTAATTTAAACTAGCTATCTAACAAAAATTTTCTCGAAAATAACTTGGGATGTTTCCCTATAGTGTAATAGTTTGTTTCAAACAATTCCTAAAAATAATCCCATATCTTAGTATGATTCATTTCTATTTCTTTTTTTTCCAACTAAGGAGACAATGATTTATAAAAAATAATTTTCAAACATTTATAGGTGATAATTACTAACACTATCAAAGCACCAAATATTATTATTTTATAACATATCTTTAAAGGCTTCACACTGTATTGGTACAAATCATACTATTTTAAGGCTACAGCTTAGGTTTTGGTTTCAGTTTCATTTTAAATGAATTTTCCATTCTTAAATTGAATGGAAAATATTTTTCAGCACAATTGACTCTTGCAGTGTGAAATGATTAATTATTTCGGTTAACATTACTAAAAGCATTTCTGCTCGATTATGTTTTAAATTCTCATAGTTATTTAATCAAGATTGATTTCAAGGCCAATTTCTGTTTTAAAAATTGTTTATATAACTTAGAAGCTTTATCATTAATATTTTCTTGTTGAGAAAATATTTCAAAGAGATGGAACACTATTGAAAATGATGCATCTAAAAATCACCCTCAGCTGATAATGCAATTAGACTTTTGAATTCTAGTATTGCTGATAAAACTGAATATTTTCATGATGTACCAAACTATACGATAATATATTGTAGTACTATATTTTAGTACTTTAAAGTTAAAAAGTAAACCTAAAAAAATTATATTATTACTGTGTTTCATGATCCTAATTCTCGATAAATATACAATTGCTCCAAGTTCTCTTCTTGAGTCAATACTTGTAACTAACTCAATGCAACAAATTCATTCAGGACTTATAAGAAGGATAATATCAGTATACATGAGTCTTATTTCAGACTTTTATATTTATGCAAAAAATAAATCTAATCTATAGTGATAAATTTTCAAATTGTGCAAAAACCAATAATTGTGTTACATATAGTAAAAATTTTTTTACATTTGTATGATAGGTTTATACCACATTCAAACTCTGAAAAACACAAATGTTGTGTTCATAAATACCACATGTTGCAATTTTTTTTTGAAAGATAATTAGATTCAAAAATGGCTTTTTTTATTTTAATCATGTAAGGATGTGTGAACAGGACTTTTATATTTTACATATGGACACAAATTTATATTTTACTATACACACATTTTAATCTGAAAATTTTAATGCCTCAATTTATTACCATATTTGGAATTCAATTCTCGATTAATTAGTTTCAATGTTTGTATATATGTGGGAAATTTCCACATGAACATTGAATAGAGGGCGCTGTCAAGGCAGCCACCGGGAGTTAACGAAGGAGGGGGAAGTCAGCGAGCGGACGCTAGACGAGGAGGTCGATGATCCGGGGCTGAAGGGAGAGTAACGAGAACGGTGGCCGAGTAGGGACCCACCAATCCGTTGTTCACGAGAGAGACGCGCAGGTCACTCTCAATACTCCTGTACCTCAGTATTATTGTGAAGATCAGAATTCAGCGAGCGGACTCTTGACGCGCAGGTCGATGATCCGGGGCTGAAGGAAGTGACGAGGACGGTGGCCGAGTAGGGACCCACCAACCCGTTGTCCAGGAGAGAGACGCGCAGGTCACTCTCAGCACGAGGGCTTAATCGAATTGTAAATACTGTATTATACGTGTAAACATCTGTCTTAGTGAGTAGAACTGTGAAATTAAACGTTAGATTAGAAACAAACAAGAGTGTGATTATTGAATACCCCTAGAACTGTACAATATAATCCCACATATATACATAGAATAAGTATATAGTTAAAGTGAAACATTATGTTAAGAGCTTTCTTGTGTTACATTTGTTAGTGTCATGAAAATTACACAACAAGCATGTTATAATAAATACACTGTCAACATTGTGTAAACTTTCATATAGAAGAGCACCTTCAAAATATTTATATTGTTTGATTCTTGAAAAAGCTCTTTCCACAGTTACTCGCTTGTCAGACAATTTGCAGTTACTAACAGTTTCAGAATCATAAAATTGAATTTTATCTTTGAAAAAAAAAGAGTGCTTTTTAATTTACAACTAATTTTGTCTAATTCTTCTTCAATTAAGAACCCTTTATAAGCCATAAAAACATCATTTAGTTCATTCATTGGTTTACTTTAAAGAAAAAGTTCCTTGTCTGAACTTCTGCCACAATGTAAATGTGATACAAAGCAGATAGCCCCTGAAGACATAATACCTATTATACCATTTAAAGTATTACAATATTTGTAATGACTAAATGTTCTTTGTTGCTGTAAAGGACAGTTGGGTTTTTTAATTGGAAATTCTGAACTGTCAATGATCACTCTATAACCTTTATTCTCAAACAAACAAAAAGTTTTGGCATTGTTTCCAAAACAGTTTTCTTTGTAAGGAAAAGTGTCTAATAATTTAAATGTTTCTTGAAAAACTATTGTAACCAAATTAAAAATTCGAAATACTGTTACGATGAAAATTTCAAATAAAATTTCTAGTAATCTATTGTGTGCATGTGTGTAGACATACCAATCCTTAATTTTACCAAAAACATATCAATGGATTGACATAATTAGCATTGATATAATTGGAATATTTCAAAACAAAGGAACTTCAACATAGAAATGTGATATCATAATGCAAACTACATCTTAGCTACAAAGTAAGAATTAATGCGCTATTCAAATAATTGTAAATAAAAACTTTATACAGATCAACACTATGCTATTTAAATTGTTACAATAAGCACTGCTTGAAGTAACCACATATTAACTTTGTGCAATTCAAAGAATTGTATAATTCAAATAAATGAAAATAAACAGTGGAGTACACACACTACTTTCATGGGAGAAGTTATATTTCTAAAAAAATGTTGAGGAAAGCATCAAGGTGTGATATTTGTGCTAAAAATTAAAAATTTTTTTGGTTCTATGGGAGATACTTGAGCTTCTCTAAATCCTACCTTTGTGTAATACTACCACTGAAAATAAGCAGTATGTAATTCAATTAATTACAAGTAAACAGTATGTAATTCAAACAATTACAAATAGAAAAATATGTAGTTTAAATAGTAAATAAACACTGATTAGTTCAAAATAATGGCAAGTAAGCAATTTTTTAAATTTCCAATGGTCAAGATTGCAGAAGACTACTCACCACAAAAATGGAAGGTCCACTGTTAAGTGGTTATTCAGACTTGACAAATAATCACTTTATACTTCAAATACTTACAAATAAAAAATATATTATTCCAATATATGCAAATAATGTCATTGTATTGTTCAAAATGGTCGTAAATTAATATTATATAACCTTAATTTATTGTAATTAACAGTGTATTTATCTTTGTCTTATTTATGAAGATGACCAAATAAAATTTAAAAATGTTTTTATTTCATTTTATGTCTAGAAATCTATTTATATGTACATATAAACTTTCTAAGCAGTTTGTAAAAATCTTTTATAAAAAATCTGTCATTGACAGAATTCCATGACTAAGGCAAGCATTACAAAACTAATGAATTTAATTACATGCAACTAATATTCTTTAAAAGTACAAGAGAGCAGGTTTTCATGGACACTATTAAGTCTGTGCTTCTCCTCATAATCACTACCTAAACTTGCTACTTTGCAGTGATTTCCTCTCTTAGCAGCCCCTCGTGAGGGAATTTTGACTGTACAAAATTATATACATATTTAAATTACAATATACAGGAATGAATTTAATTTTTTTAGTCTATTCCCCCCGTATAAGTACATTCTTTTTCCACAAAGTGCATATAAATGTCTCCAAAAGTGATTGGAAACAATAGCTTTTCATTATATACATGTTTTGTTGTCTCTCTGAACAAATGGATCGGAAAGTTTGTTCCCATTGCATGTTGATTTTTCATCATATCTAGCCTTTGATATTGTTTCCAATTCCTTATAATCACTCGACATTATCTACAAATCATATAAATTAAGATATTAATATGCATATATTGTTATTTTTCTAAACATGATATAATTTATAAAATACAATACATATTATAGATTTAGAATACTGATTAAATAGCTATTAAAATTATTGCTAATCTTAATTAGCATAATTAATCTTTATTCGCATAAAATTAAACAAAATTGAAATGAAAATTTTTCAAACATTAGTTTTTTAAGTACAAGAAAGAATTTGGATTTGATGTGGATGAGACAGTTCTCAGCAATTAAATACACTAACTAATTCAACAGTAAAGTAAGAATAAAGAAGATACTTAAATGCATTTTCTATGTATTTATCAATATTTTTCACTATAAAAAAGTTATTAAGGTGAAATATGTGCATGCAATTCAGAAATTAAACACACTGATTAATCTTAAACCAGCCAAAAATTAACAAAATGAAAATAAGTACTTTTCACATATTTATAGCTATTTTTCTTTAGTTAAATAGGGAAAAAAATGTAATACTATATCTATAATGAAGTTTTATATGTAAAAATAAGTACATGCAGTGTATCTAATTATATTCTAAATAATATGAAACAAAAAAGTTTACAAGGTATTTTTGCAAAGATACTGAACATTACACCGGAAGTATTGTTGGGCTCCAGGTCAATGTTGTTGTTTACAAAGAACTTCTCCATAGTTATTATTGAAAATAATCTTAAAAACAAAAAAAAAAAAACCATGGTGATCAACTGCATACTTACTCACCAGTTACAGAGCATCCAGAATAGATAACAGAAGTGGTACCCTAATCTGTGTATTTCTTTACGTTTGCAAAATTAAAATTCTTCGAATTCGAAATGCTCAGAAAATATATCACTTTTTAAAATTTGAAATATCGTCGGCGTATTTGATAAAAACAAAAAATATTGAAAATGAAATAATTAAAAAGTAATCACACATTTCAGTCGAAATGTCTTTTGGAACATCTTTTAATTTCTGTGACATTGAAGATTTATTCCTTCTCTGCAATATTTGATTAGATGGTGGCTCGAAAAAACAGAATTTTGTGGGCACTGAATTCTGTTTCAATTGCCTTCTGTTAGTGAAAGTCTGGTACAAAAAGCATGCTTCTTCAAAATGTTCGGAACATACTGAGGAATACTTAGTCGTTTTGAGATTTTTTCTGCCCAAGTTTTGCAAACACTTTTTTTAATAAACATGAATCCTTTAGCGGAAACGAAAAAAAGGTTTTTGACCTACAAAAGACTTTCCTTTTGCATTACGACAATTTAATGCGCTGCAGCATCTCATTTTGCTGCTCGATAGATGTGCAAATCCGAAAATGGCGGCTAAATACTCAGTCGAAGGAAGCACATGGTTATTTGTTGATATCCGCGCTTGGCGATGACATGTGACTATGACGCCAGGTGAATCGAGTCCATTGTGATTTTTATCGTGTGTAGTAAAAATAATTATAAAAATAAATTATAGTTTTAAAATAAACTAAAAACACGCTTTTATAGTGAATTGAACTAAAAAGTAATATATATATATATATATATATATATGATAGAAGTTGAATTCCCCTGTCTGAAGAATAAAGTATGACTTTTTATGGACAACTTGAGGAATTTAAGTTCTAGTCGCCATATTGGTAGGAGTAGTATTTAGGTGAACTATGAAGAATTCACACAGTTACACCATGAAAATTTAATTATAGGATAAAAATGTATAAATGAAAAAATTATGAATAACAATAAAGTAAAATTGATTTCTGAATAAATTACATCGTGATAAGTTGTGTGTTATTGTGATATGTGATCTTTTTTTTTTTCTTACATGTGTTCTCTGTGAAAATAATTTTAATTAGTCGTTTTAATTAATAGTAAATAGGAAATTTTTCTAGAACTTAGAATACAAATTAAACAAATAATGTCAAGCATTAAAATCGAAATTTATGCTTCTCTTTTACATTTTTAAAAATGAATATACAAAAATTAAAAATGTATACAATTTTATAATTTTCAGAAACCTTATTTTTAGATACGTATATTTTTGATTTTCAATAAATAACTCCATTCAGATCCACTATATATATATGACTGATGTTTAACTCTACATCAAAAATATCACGTGATATATATTTTTTTATATTCTTAAAATTCTTTTAATCACAAGTTTTTGATATCGTTTGGTGTAAATACTTTATGTTGATCTTTGTGGCAACTTATTTTTAAATTCAGCTGCTTCTTCGAATAAAGAAAATAACTGCATTTCTTATTCTTATTGTGTTCCTGCATATATTTTTCGTATTTTTTTTTTACATCTTGGAGGGACTCATTAGGTAAATATTTTTTAATGAGTTTTATTCCAGTTGAATAACACAGTTTTCTTTTCATAATACGAAACTAATTCTTAAACTCTGAAATAGTAAATGTTTTTTACTAGCTTTGGAAAAAACTGTTCTTTTATTCTTTCATTATCAAGTATTTTAATTCACTTTTCCGGTAAATTTTTCTTTTATTATTCATTCGTAAATTACTTTTCTTAAACTCTTTTTAAAATGGGCAAGTAGTTAATTTCTCAAGCTATCTAAATCACCAGACAGGAGATAAAAGCCTTGACGGTCTAAGTGCTTTGCAGCCAAAACCCAACTACATAATACAAAACGTGTAGAAAAAATTTATTTAATTTCATATATTGTACTATTTTTAATTCACAATAATTTGTTCAGTATTTGGTACTAATTTGATATCGTAAGAGATAGCTCCCAGAAGTGTACTAGGACTGCAATGGTAAAACACCAATCTGCAGTCCATTAGAAATAAAAAAGAAAAAGAGAAATTGTTATCGTTATGTTACCCGCCAAATTGTTTTAAATTTTCGTCAAGTTGGGTAATAACTTTGCAATATGGTTGCCTTGATTTTTATCGTTTGGTATAGTGTTTTCTCTGTAACGTTTATATATATGTATATTATTTTCATTCTGTTAACCCTATTACTTTCAAGCAATTAAATCGAATTTTCAAAAAATTTTAACCCTTTTTATATTGAACGCTGTTGTTGCAGGTTTTGTGTTCTATTTTTGCGATTTCTTTTCTTTGGATAATGGATATCTTAGAAATTATTGGTAAATACTAGAATCACCTTTTTTTTAAAAAAAAGTACGAGGGTTTCAGTTTTGATTATTACGAATAAATAAGTTTACCAAATTTGCATTTTTTTCCCCTTAGAGTTCCGATTTCTCTTCACACTAATTAGAATTTTACTGATTTTGGGCGTTATGAAATGCGATGAGTGTGTGGTAGACAGTACGAATTGTTTCTCATAAAAGTAATATGGATGACCGAATTTTTTTATTGTGATTCTTACGATGCGAATTCACAATGCTATAATAATGGCAGAATTCGATTTTCAAAGGTTGCAAATTGCGATTTTCCTACTATGTTTTGCTTTTAATAAAGATTTCATAACTTTTTCACATTCTACAATAACTCTTCACTTTTTTCCTTAATACTTATAAATTAATTTTTAATTAAATTGTAAAATTCAATTAAATCATTATTTTAAATGTTTCCACTTCATCCCATGTTTTTCAAAATTTTTCTTTCAGCATTTAGAAATTCCGAATGTTCTATTTTTAGATTCTGGTACGTTTTTCAGCACCATTTTGTATGGAACATATTGTTTTAAGCACATTTATTGTTTATCTCTTTTAAAATCTTTTTTTTTAATGATTGCAATTCTACTACCCTCACCTGCTTCGTCAAGTTTCAGTCTATTTTAAGACGCTTTTGTAAGTTTCACTTGTATGTAATGGAACCTTTAGACTTGATTTTTACCCTCTTTAAAAGGTCAGATTAATTCGAAATTTTGCACACTTGTCTAGGACCGATGACAATACAGTAATTTCATAATTTTGTTCCATTGTCCTGATAAGGATCCTCAAAAAATAAGGATTTCAAGATTTGGTAACTAATTTATTATAACGTTTCAGATTTGGCGCCTAATTGCATATACTATATCCAGATTTGATGACTAATCCCATGCAACATTTCCAAATTTGGCGACTAAAAGACCCTACCCCTTAAAAAGGTGCAATCCTAAAAATAAAAATGCTTGTTATTAATACAAATAAAACAAACAAAAAAGTGTTCTTTATGTGAGAAAGAAGAGGATGGGTGAGTTAGCAATTTATTACCATAATATAAGTCTGTTTTTTCTGAAAATGGAAAAAAAAAAGTTTAAAAGGTGATAATACGATTGACATTTAATATTTCTTCTTACACAATTTTATGAGTTAGACCTGTATCTATAGAGATGGAATCTTTGAAATACAACGATATGGGACTCATCCGAGGCCCCGTAAACGGAGAGAATAAGTACCCTTCAGACCCATTAATTAATATCCATTGAAGAGCAAGACCAATTCTAACAGCCACGTAATTCCGGCTCCAAATATCAAACTCAAGGATAAATTCAACAAAGAATAGTTCTGAAAACTAAAAAAACAGGCTTTTATTGTAGATCGAGCTAAAAAATAAAAAATAAATTATAGTTTAAAAAAAATCAAAAACACGCTTTTATAGTGAATTGAACTAAAAAGTAAAAAACTAGTACTTAATATAAGAATAAAATGATTAACGAGAAAATTAATGTCATTGAGGTAAAAGCGCGGGGTGCTGTATATTAATTGTCATAATTTCTTACTACATCTATTCCTAAATGCTGAGTTAGTGTAAAAATGTAATACAGAGCACCCCACGCTTTTACCCCCAATGACATTAATTTCCTCGTTAATCATTTTATTCTTATATTAAGAATTATTTTTTTACTTTTTAGTTGAATTCACGATAAAAACGGGGGTTTTTAGTTTTTTTAAAACTATAATTTATTTATATCCAATTTTCTACATCTTAGTGACAACAAATTGTTGATTGAAATACCTTAAGTTTCTTTGCTAAAGCTCTTTAAAGTATCCGACTACGTTCGGAAACGTGATTTTAAAAAGCGCATAAATGGATAATTTTCAGGATATTTAGTGTCACTTGGATTAGAATACATGCATAAAATTGTTTTAAGGACATTTCGATAAAAAAATTTATTTAAATACGATATTTTGGCAAAAAAATTAACTTAGAATAATCTTTTTTCAAAATGTTCTCCTTTTATGAAAAATTCTTCTAGTATAAAAATATTTTGCCTGTCTATAGCTCAGACCTCTGTACAGAGGCTCAACTAGAATATTTGAAATATATAACTTAGAAGTGGGTTTATCCATATTTTACGACAACAGAAGGGAGAAATTTTAATAAAAAAACGCCGATAATTATTTCAATGGGTTGTAACTCTACATAAAAATAATGTGAATTGTTCAAAAATCATAGTTGAGCCTCTGTACAGAGGTCTGAGCTATATACAGACAAATATTATTATACTAGAAGCATTTTTCCCAAAAGGAGAACATTTTGAAAAAAGATTATTCTAAGTTAATTTTTTGCCAAAATATTGTATTTAAATAATGTTATTGTCAAAATGTCCTTAAAACGATTTTATGCATGTATTCTAATCTGAATGGCACTAAATATCATGAAAATTATCCATTTATGCGCTTGTTTAAAATCCCGGTTCCGAACGTAGTCGGATACCTTACGGCAGAGGATTTTCTATAGCGGTAAGTCTTTTTAGCTTCTTTTTTTCTTTTTCACCAAGGACTTCCTTTCGTCCACATTTTATTCTAGGAGCTTTTAATTGTTAGCCAACTTTTATTTCTTTTCGAAGTTTAGATAGTAATCCATAAGGAAAATGCATTTTCTGATTTTTTTTAAATGCTTTATTTGTAATAGAATTTGAGTGACCGTCTTTCAAAATCTTTAAAATTTCGTTTCGGGTTTGATGATTTAATTCCGGAGCCTTACATTACTCCCACTAATAAAAATAGTTAGATTCATAATTTAAACATTTCATTTTTAAAATATAATTGGCAAAAAATCGATTAAGATTTACCATAAATAGTTATATGCTTTTAAAATTGGTCACACTTATTTTTTGAATCAACCTGTAGATAGATTGATTGTTGATGAACGGCGCACTTTGGAACTAAACGAAGGGTATTGGCGACGGATCTTGTAATTTTAAACCATGGTCAAGCGATGAAAACGATACATGAGCTGGTATCTCTCCCCAAACCCTCAAAACTCGCCATGTCAAGGACAATTTCTAGAATATTTTCATCCCAAAATTTGTTCATATCAGTCAAAAGACGCCAATGGCATGCAGTTAATACGAAAACACCCGCATTTCTTTCTACTTTCCACTGAAATTCCTTTTAGGGGGAATTATGAAGTTTCACGTCAATTTTTACAGAATGATCTTGAAATACAATCTGTTTTTGATGAAGAAAGTTGAAATTTCAAGTAAATTATCTGAACTCTTCGAATTTCCTGAAATACGTTATTTTATAAAATTCGCTTGAATATATTTGTAATGAAATAAAGTCCTTATTTTAAAACAATTTTCATTTTCTCAACACAAAGTAAGATCCGTTTTTTGCCATACGTAACAAAGATATTTAATCATCATTATTTATTTATTTTCTGTTGAATTAGAAAGCAAAACTTTTGAATACTTAAAAATCACTGGAAGAAATTTTTGTAAATATTTTTTTCCCCACATGTTAGAAAAATTTTAGCAGAATTAAAGTTTTTCTCATTTACGGCAAACATTTACACAAGGTATTTCTATAGTAGGAGCTAGTTTTAATATGATTAAAAAAATGGTAAAAAAGTTTTCACAAAAATACGAAATTTCTAAATGAATTAAGTGCTTAGCTTCAAAAACGACGATATTTATAAAGAGCAAGTAGTCGAAAGCAGGATTCATCAGGAAGAATACAGCGTAAAATTTTACATCTCGATGCGAAACTTGAGAAATTGAAAATATTATACCAAGAATAAGCAATTTCATCTGCAGATGTTAGAAATGGTAAAAAAATTATATTATACAATTCTCTTATTATGTGACACTAATATGCAGAAATTTTAAACTGAGAGAATGACAATTTCCAATATATTTCTTTTATCTAAGTGAAAGCAGGATTTTTGACTTGAAACGTCTTTAAAATCGCGCCGAAACATACGGGTACCAGGTTCAAAAAGTGGACCGTAACGAAAAGGTCTATATCATAGTACCTTAATAATTACAAAACTATTAGTCCTAGAAACAAAAATGTGGTGTGAATATTTCACTTATATAGTCAGCTCGCTGTTATGACCTTGAGTCCGGGTCTGAGTCGAGCGGGGCGGCGGGGGAGGGGTACTGCGTTAACTGTGCGAAACCGGCGCTCTCGCTCGTTTCTATTCAGTTTAACTCGTGACTCCGACTTGATAGCGCGGTGATTCTTTCGTGTGTTTATCAAGATTATTGAAACCGATTGATTCATACCAAAATAAGTGTAATTTGGACAGTATTTATATTAAAAATAACCAGAAAGTGATAAAAAAATATATAAACATTTGCTATGTCGGCCTCAGCTCGTGCAAGAGCCAGCCAGAAATATAAATCACGGCTATCGTTGGAAAGAGGGGGCTATGGACCACACACAGGTACCCCAATGTCCGGCGCCGAGCGAGCGAGATGGTTTCGGGAACGTCGCAAAGCCGACGCCGCGACTCAATCAAGACGTATCGGCACTATGGCAAGAGAGGTGCTTCAAAATTGCAAAGTACATTCATTGGTGTGAAATGCATCATAATCGACGAAGTGAGCATGATTGGATGCGATGTGCTACATAAAATAAACCTGCGCTTGCAAGAGATCACTGGTGTACACGACCAACCGTTTGGCAATCTTAACATCATCTTCTGCGGAGATCTTCATCAGTTACCGCCCGTAAATGCTTCACCGGTCTACAAAGGGCCGCGAAACTCGATCTGTGGGCCAGTGCTGTGGCAATCGCTCGACTACTATCCACTCGAACAGGTAATGAGACAAAGTGATTCCACCTTCTCGGAAATACTCACGAAAATCGGTAACGGTGAGAGACTCGGTACCGAGCAAATTGCTCTGATCGAATCACGCTTGAGAAGTAGAGCTTGGTAAAGTAAACGTACCCGCGACTGTTCGCCTCTTTCATCGCAACCACGACGTTAACGCATATAACAACAACGCTTTCATACCTGAGTTCGAAAATATTGCAGACGACAAGATGATTGGCTGCAATACTCTAACGGAGGTCGCGACTGCTCGCCGCAACTTGCACAAAATGAGCGTCGTAGAGTCGGACGGCTTGCCGTACAGTTTAAAACTAACTGTCGGTTATCCATATATGATTACTATGAACTTAGATGTTGAAGATGGACTAGTGAATGGCGCAATCGGTACGCTTAAGTATATAGAATATCTCACTGAAGACGAACAGGTGACAATCTATGGAACGACAGAAGTAGATGTTGAACCTCAGCCGTCAACCTCAACAAGAATTCGGAAGAGTATGCTCCAATGGCTGGAGTTTCCAAATCCAAGCATGGGCCAACTATGTAGAGTAAAAGCGAAGCCCCACGTTATGTGCAAACGCGATGTGTTAGATTTAAAGTGGACACCTATTGTGACCAGAGCCGCCAACATACCGCTCGGTGGGAATATCAAGTGTAGACGTAACCAATTTCCGGTTGTGTCCGCAAGCGCGATCACCATTCATAAGTCGCAAGGTGGCACATTCGACGAAGTCTTTTTCAACTACGATAAGTCACAACAGATACAGCTTGTGTACGTTGCGCTGAGTAGAGTAACATCGATTGACGGTCTGAATCTCACCAATGATAAAGACGATTTTAAATCTTATCACGGGCGAGGCAGCACGGCGCCAACGGTGAAAGATATTCGCGACGAGTACGATCGGATGGCCAATCATCGCCTTCCCACGTTGTCAATGCAAGAAAGAGCCTTCTGTAAGCGAGACGTCCTAGCCGAACGCAATGAAGACCAGGGTGGCTACCTACATCGACGACGGCAATTAATTTTGATCGTATCTGCTTTCAATGCACAAAGTTTGGTTGCCCATGCAGGAGATATTGAAAGCGATAATATATTGATGAACTCCGATTATATGGTAATTAGCGAGACTTGGATGAATTGCGCGAACACTGTGATGATCAATGGCTTCGAACTAAGAGCAAGTAATAACACCGCACTTGAACATCGTACACATTGTCCGTCTATTTCATCTGAATTGCCGGTGCGAGTTCCTGCAGCCGGAGGTTCTGCTATCTACAGAAACCTACAAAGCTCCACGAACTGTAGCGAAATCATAGTAAATGCCAACAAGTCATGCGGAAATTCAGTCTTGAGAAAACATAATGTCGGCGACATATGCTTGGTGGACGTTAAAGTCGAAGATCTTACGCTGTTTATCCTCGTTGTGTATATATACATCCTAAGGCGTCGGCTGAAGCTGTTAAGCTATGTCTTTATCAATCACTCCTGCCATATTCAGCAAACTTAACAAAATTAATACCGAACTCTCAGCCAGACTTGGAGACTCCAATCGTTCTATGCGGCGATTTTAATTGCGATCCACAACAGAACAGCTATCTTGTTAAGTTCATGAGGAATGAATTCGGCCTTAACTACGTACAAACATCACCGACAACATTAGGCAATACCACTATAGACTGTACATTCACCAGAAATATTAATGTTGACATTATGCATTATGTTTCTTATTTCACATATCACAGACCTATGTTAAATAAAATCGTTGTCGAATATTAATTGTAATAATAATTTATGTTTCTATTATGTATCTGTTCTTTTTTATTAAAATACTTAAAACACCGTCAATCCTGTTTTTATTTATTTCAATCTTTTACTTTAAAAGCGATTCGCTAACATAGACGTTTCACGTGAAAACCAACGGCTGTGTGCCCCAGCACAGCCCCACCCGATTTTTTTCTTTGCTAATTGGGATCTAAACCTGAAATCTATGTAAGTTATTTGTTCATGAATTATTATACATATGTATACAAAGGAACATCCATATTACGAACCTCTATATTGCGCATTTTGCTATAAAGTGAACTTTTTTTGGAATTAAGAACATTTCATGATTTAATTCGTAAAATAATCTCCCTATAGCGAAGTGCATTTTCCATATAACGAGCTTTTTCTCTTGTGATTCAATTTTTGTCCTCCCTATTTTTAAACTATTTCTGGACATTTCAAGTTATTCTATCTTTTAACACATTTTACGGTGATCATAAAATCTTGAACTGGTTTTACTAGTTGCCTAACTTCCCGAAAACAGTAGAATTCTTGGCATTTCATTTAAGTGCAACTTTTAACCCCCATTGTCCAATTCAGCAGAAACATCTTCGATATTCCCTTGCACCCTAAGCGGAGTTGCCTCGTGTCTCCATGTCCTTTAATAGTGTTCATTGATCAGTCGAACTGGTAACTTCGTTTCTTGTGGCTCGAAAACGTGAAAACATAAGTGCTTGAGAATCAAAGACAAAAATTTAATTCTTCAGGAAGTGGATAAAGTCGTAAAGAACTTTCGCTGCAGTGGTGTTCTTTCTTTCTTTTCCTTCTTTTTTATTTATTTATTTTTATAAGTAAGATGTATAAAATAGATATTAGTTTACAAAAAGGTGTGAATAATTACTTTTTTTAATACATAGTGTTTATGAGTTTCAAATATTTGTTATATGTTGTTTGTAAAGAATATTGAAAGATGAAACTCTATGTAACGAATTTTCCATATAACGAACTTTTTTTCGGGATTTAGCGACTTCGTTATATAGAGGTCCGATTGTATTTTAAGATCCTACCACTCGGTAAACAGTTATCCGTTGCATTCATTTATGAAATTGTATATTTCGAAACAATATGAACTTGTATTTATTATTGTATGCGTCAGCTATTTTTCTTGAGTTTAAACACACAAATGATTCTCAATATTCACGAAACTATTTATACGTATTAGTAAATCCTTCCTTCAAAAAATAAGAATCCAGTCCAATACAGTCTCAATTACATAACCCTCCCCCCCTCGATCTACTAGGGCTCAAAGGTTCCTAAACTTTTTTGTCTCATAGACCCCTTTCAATGTTTTTCGGTTTGGGATAGAACCCTACTTGAATTTTTTCTACTTGAACTTTGAATTTTTTCAAATTTATCCATTTAAATGTCTTTTTGACAGCAGTAGGGTTTAAAGCTGCTTACTTAAAAAAAAGACTAGAATTTCTAATTATAGTGCAGTATAGTGTTTAAAACACCTGTTAATTAATTAAATTAAAGTTTAATTAATACATAAAATTTTTTTTACTTAAAGTAACTGAGCAACAAAGAAATGCTTTTAATATAATGAATGAATCTGTGGTGCTTCCAAAATTTGTAGGCATCCATTTTTAAGCTTTACTTTAAGATCTTCTATTAGTGCTTATTCCAATTTATTCCTTTTTTGACTTTTTTTTTCAATGTGATTATAAGAATTTATTGCCTACTGTGGTATTATCATAGTCAAAGCATTCTCAAATCTAGTTTCAAATTCTGAATAATGGGTATTTAAATGTTGAACGTAGGTTATAAAACATCGTTTTCCTGGCAAATTGTCTGTGACAAATTGAGATACTGGGAAAATTCGGGACGTCCAATGTTATACTTCTTTAAACTAATTTTGACAACGCTGAAATGATGGTCCTTGTAACTGCAAATTAACCTCATTACATTTAGTAAATAAAATCTATTATATAAACTGTCTGTATCTATTAATCTTAGCATAAATGTGTTCAATAAATAAATTTTCTTTCAAAATTAAATTCACGATATGGTTTAATAAACGCCACTATCTTAGACCCCATTCACACCTCATAGACCCCCAAAATTATTTTTTTGCTTACCTGGATCCCTTGCAAGTCTTTATAGGCCCCTGGGGGTCGATTTGGGAATCACTGTTTTAGATTATATGTACATTCCATTGAAGAATGCAAGTATTTTAGCTAATAATTTGTGATACCCCCCTGCCCCGGGGTATCATCCCTTCATCCACGCACCCTAGATTTGTAGGAATAAATGATTGACCACTCGAACTCTCCATAATAAATCTAATTTACTTGTCTCAATCTATATTAATCAATGCAACACAAGTCTTACTAGAAGATCAGATAAGGAATGATACGTCGTAATTATTAATACTAAGTTAAAATAGCGCCTGAAACGCTACTCACTACCTTTATGATAAATTAACCTCCGAATCTTTATCTATAGTAGATTCCTTAACAAGCTTGAGTCCGTTCTATAACTAAACTTTAATGATCCATCTCTTACCGATATCTCACGGCGATCCTCAACCAAGCTTTATGTGTGTCTTCCTCTTGTATTATATTCTTTTAATATTAATCTTCTATATATATTATAATCCGACTTGATCCAGCTTCTATTCAACTTTCTGGCTTCTAGCCGACTTCTATATGACTCTCCGGCCTCCAGCCGACTAACTCGCGAATGCAAAAGCTCCAATATATATTCATTCCTGATCTGATATTCCTAGTAAGACTTGTGTTGCATTGATTAATATAAATTTAGACAATAATAAATTAGATTTGTTATGGAGAGTTCGAGTAGTCAATCCTTTATTCCTACAAATCTAGGTCGTGTGGATGAAGAGATGATACCCCCAAAGCATTGGGGTATCACACATTATACAAAAACGAACAAAAAAATGAATCAGAGATCATTTATGATAAAAAGATCTTTTATTGAAATGACCATTCAAATTGAAATTAAGATTACATAAGACATCCAAAGTTTTGTTTGTAGTGTTTATACAAATGTCTGAATGGTTACATTCATGACTTTATTTTTTCAAATGCATATATAAAGGTCATGAAGGCGGGAGAAGCTGGACACGATGTAAAGCACAGAGTCGTCAAGAAGAATTCCAGAAAAAACACATAAAGAAGGGGAAGAGTCTTCCCACTCTTCTACGGAAGGGGTATCATTATTTACACAGCTATTTAACTCTACTAAAATATCATTTCAAATCATACAAAGCTTTCACTTGACTTGTAAATAAGACTACGTGAATGAAAACTAGTAAAATATCGTAAGGTATGTATGGCTTCATTTTAGCTTTTGAGCATTGGTATTCTATTGCAAGCTCACATTTAAAATATAATTAAGAAAAACTAACTGGATATTTATGTCCTACAGAGCTTCAAAAGATGCAATGATGTATTTCTTAACGTCTATCTAAAAATTTCATACTTCTAGTCTCATATAGCTTCAATAGATATTTTTGGAAAAAAATATAACCTTTCTTCAAATATAGCATTTAAAATAAATTCACACCGAAGTTGAAACTGAAACAGCTTTTAACATAACTCTTCCCTGAAATATGTATAAAATTAAAATATACAATTTTTGAAAGTGGGAAATTGCATTTTTTCCTTAGACTGAACACTTTATAAGAATTTTAAAAATTATAAACATCTCACACAATATAATTTCTTTCTATTTTTTATTATAAAAACTACCAACATATTAATTTTAGCTTTAAACTTATTTGCTTAGTGGATACCAAATAGTTTTGAAAGTTTAATTTTAGTTTTATTATTTTTCTTTATGCTTTTCACACACACACACAATCTATAGAGATGCAAAGTTTGAAAACAGTTTATAAAATACAAAATTTGTATTAGGGTTTGGGCTTTTTCCTTATGCAGCATAACGTGAGTTGGGTAAAAATTTATTGAATAGTTGCTTTCAAAACAGAAGCAATTACATTTTTCGAAAACAATGTAATCAAAACTTTAATTTTAATATTTAACACATAGACTTGTCAGACAAAGACACATTGATACAATATATAGTCAAATATGTTTTCATTAATTTTATATTTTAAAATATCTTTTTAGATTTTGATTTTAATTGGTCTTGTTTTTCATAACAAAATTTTCAATGAATTAGTAGAATTCTTGTATATTATAAAATATTTGGATTAGATTACAAATTTGCTTGTAAATCGAATTACATTTACACTAGATTAGAATAATTTTTCATTTATAAAATATGTATTTATTATATCAAAAGCGACCCTTTAATTATTAACGAGTAATGTTTTTTTTTCTACAAATGAATTTAAGTGGTTGTTGCTGAACTTTTCCTGATCGCAAATGAGGGAAATTAGGGGTTGCTCTTTCAGGAAAATTACGTTTCAAGAATAAACCTCTACGTACTGAATTCGTTTGAGGTCTCCTATCTGCAATTCCTTATAGAATATTTTAGAATGATATGTTCCTCTAAGAAAAGGCTATTTCTTTTAACTTACTTATACAGGGAATTAATAACATAAAGTTCCACTTTCAAAATGCTGTACAAAAAGAATCACTGCTTAGAATGACTTTAAAGTTGAAATGAATATACTTAGAGGAGTAAAACGGTATGGACAGGGACATGGGCCAACCGGGTCCGGGCCTCGGCCACAGTGGGAACCTCGTCTCAACCTTAATAAGATCATAGTTCGAATAATTTCATCGGTCAAATGTTTTTTCCGGTTTTATTTTCCGAAAAACTGGGAAGATTTGGTAACTGGCTACATGTTATGACCGTCGTTCATGTATAGACCTTGACTTAGTGGCGTAACGGAGAATATTAGGGTCCCCCTGCAAAGTCAGGTTTTGGGCCCCAGCTGGATTTTACAAAGGATACGTACTTGGCGTCAGTCAGACTTTGGGCCCGCTGGAAACCTAGGTACCCCTTAAATGCGGGGGTTTACATTACGCCACTGCCTAGGCTTACCACATATACCATCTTGACTCGTTCAGTCAAAAGGCGGCAGTCCGTCGAGATGGTTTGTGCGATTGTAAGTCATGCTCATTTATTTGCTTCAGGTTATTGTTTGTAGGAGTATTTCATAGCGTATACTATGTACTATCTAATTTTAAGGGTCCTATATTTGTGTATGGGCCCAGGGCCTCAAGAAGTCTTAAGACGTCCCTGGGTATGACACAAGAAAAAAAAAAGATTATCTGACGTTTTCATTGTTGCTTTTGATGCGGTTTTTGACTCAAGGACAATTAAAAACCTGTTTTTCCCATCCAATGTGATATGATCTTGCAGTGGTGAGTGATATTTTCACTAACAGTGCAAAAAATGTTGAATGTTTTGAAAGTCATTTTTCCTTCCAGAAACCAAAACAATCATGAATATTGAACAGTGCAATTGGTTTAATGTGCATCTTATTCCAAAGCCGTCGCAATTCGATTCAAAATTCCACTTGTAGCCGAATCAACTTTCTTTAAGCTACTTACTGCGTCATCTATGGGTACTCTTTGGAACTTTTTCTTATGCTTTACCGTTTTCCCTCTTTTCAAAAGTATACTCAGTTCACATTTGAAATCCTTCGGACCAATAGTTCTTTTTTGTACAACATTTCGAAAGTGGAACTTTAATTATAATTAATCTCCTTGTATAGTTATAAAAATTATAATTAATCCCCATTTCACACGATATAATTAAAAATGTGTCTATACCTAAACCTTAATTCATTTGTTCTTATTCTAGAACTATTTTCTAATGTTATGGATTCAGAAATGCTCATTACTTAAGTATGTAGAAAGGTTTGGAAATTGACAATGGTAAACATTGCTGCATTCTATAGTTTACTGCTAATACGAATCTTGTAAGTAGAAAGTTCAAAGGTTATATTTTAAAATATTTCCAACTGTCAACTATTTATTTTTTAACAAGTTTTAGAGATAGAAAGCTAGATTCTAGGACCTATTATACTTTAAGAGTTTTCATTCAAGTAGCCAGTGATAGAATTATTCTATAAGCACAAACTAACCACTACTAATTGGTGCGAGAAATGAAGAAAATTCTAAACTTTATCATGCTACACTCATTCCATTTAGGCTTAGCATCTTAAAATTTCTGCAACATATTTAGCACCAGAAACTGTGAAGTAGCTGCCATTTTGCCAAACTAAATCATACAAAGCAAGAATAAAAAATGTGTTTTAAAATTGATTTATTCTATTTTCTTTAAATACTGAAGTAATTTTGTTATTGGATACTTCTATACGCGAGCGTATTTTAATGTTGGTGGAAAAATTCTTTTGTTAAGCTTTTCCTTATATTTTATTAGGAAATTTAACTTTAAATTTTTGTAACAATTGCTAATTATCAGTAATTACTAATTGTTTTCAGCATAATTTTTCTTAATTTTTTGCTAACAATCATGCCTTTTCTTAGTTTCCAAAAATTTTCTAGCACTAATTTGATATCGATATGCTACGTATTTTCCGCCAAATAGTTGTAAAATTTCGCCAACTTAGAGCGATAACACTAAATTGGCACAGAAGTCTATTTGGTGCGATTTCAAAATCACGCCAAAAAAGAATAGGACACCGATATCAAATTAATTCCAATTTTTTCATAACTACAGATTTATGTTAGGTAATTGTTTTTTTTTTTGTTGTTGCTGTTGGCTCTTACCAAATAAATGCATTCAACGCTAGTTTACGAGAGAAAAAATTCGTTAATTAGAATTAAATATTTGGCTTTATGAAATAAAGTATTTCCTTTTGATGCGAAAATATATTACTTCAAAAATTAACTGTTAAAGAAAACTTAATTTAAAAAATAAAAAAATCTGACTTTCAGTGCTTGTTTAGGTTTTTTTCACGTTAAAAAAAACGAATTAATGTACATACGAAACTTTTTTACTTTCTATTTTCACATACTCTAAGAAGTTTTAAAAGTTAAATACTGTCTCCTAAATTAACATAACTAGAAAAGAAATAATCTTAACGTATTGACCAGTATCTCAGTGCAAATATGATCATTTTTATCAAACAATCAATAAAATTGCTACTTTTTTTTAGGGATAGCAAGATTTTAGTTGTTTTTTACTGTGAGAGATGGTTATTCAATCTTATAATGCTAAATAATTTACGACTCATCCTTTTTTAATATATGCATTTTCCACGTTAAATTGAACTAAACGTATTTTTACTCTAGCCTTTCATAGAAATTTAAAATTTTGAAATCAAAAGAACGGTCAAATTTGAAAAGTACCATATTATATAATATACATTAAAAATTGAACCACGCTTTGTCTTTAGACTTCTAACCTAAAAACAATCGGCATTTTTATAATTAAATTCAGAAAAGGAATTCTCACGAATGTAAGAAGTTACAAATACGTGCTTAACAACTGAGGTTCATAAATGTGAAAAGAGTATATGCATGATAATATGTATAATAGCTTAAATATATGTACAGCCATTTAATATTCAAAATTCAAGATGAATGCAGCAAAGTATGATTAATAAAGTGGCAGGAAACAACTCCAAAGCATAAACGGTAATATCAAAAAGCCTCAAAGTTAAAATATTTTATTTATTTATTTGCAAAATATTTTTTTATTATGTTACATGTTTTTTACGTATAGTAATTTGATTAAATTTATTTATTTCTGTATATGTAATAATTAAGGTGCAAGTATTACTTGAATTTTAGAGTGTTTTCATTTTGAGTTACTGCTGATTTTAAACGTTATTTTTTAAGTTTTAGAACATTATTATGAGGGTTATTTTCACTCATTTCGAATATATAAACCAAAACATCTGGTTTACACGCTAACTTTTGTAAATAAAATAGTGTAATGTAGTTTTACCTTCTCTCTGTAAGATATTATGGAGAAATTTATATTCGATTTTTTGCTGAGAAATGAACAAGGTATCTTAATTTATCGTTAAAAAAAGGTATGGATATGCGATATTGGTTAGATACTAGTTGAACCCCCATATTTGGCGACAAAAATTTGGTGCCAAATTTTTGTGGGGACTTCGTGCCAAGTTGGCAATCCTGCCAACCTAAACGAAAAAAAAACCCTACAAGAATCTTATCCTTCTACTTATTCTGTAGTTACATTGTTATTATTATTATTATTATTTGGCTCTGGCACCCTCGGCAAAATTAAATTTTACCATTCGACGAGAGCTTGTTTAATTCAAGAGTCGAAATTTGGTACCGAGGGCCGTCACTAGATAGTGCCACTATGAAATGGCTCTCATATATGGAGACTTGCCGCTTCTACAAAAGCTTTGTAGCCAATATGCAGCCTATCAGGGGAAAAAAATCCATCGTTAGACAGCAGTCAATTTTTTCCCAACATTCCACAAAAGGTTGCAATATTTGGAGAAATTATTCGGCGCCAAAAGATCAGGAGGTTTAACTAGAACTTTACCATCGGTATTTTTATTATTATTGCTGGTCTATTTATATAAATCGCACTCCTTTCACCCATGACCTTAAATGGGTGCAGGTTTTGTTAAGTGAGTATTTTATCCTTAAATTTTGTACAATTGTATCCATTTTTAGGGGGATGTCAGTTTTCTTATAAAAATAATTTATTTTACATTCTGCATCGTTTGTGCTTTGGAATATTTTACATTTGTTAAATATGCAGGGAAGCTCATTATAACGTGAAAGGAAAGAGCACTGTGATTATTACGTGAAAAAGGATGACAAGAAGATTTTAATAAAATATATTTAGCATTCAAAAGTAAGAATTTATGTAAATAAGCAATTTATCAATAAAAATAAGAGGCTCATTGAAAACTGTGCGCATGCCTTAAAACCAAAGTATTCAAGCGCAAATGGACAGCAATATGACATTGAGCAAACAGCAATGCAAAACAGATATTTTTTTCAAAGGCATAATCAAAGTCATTTGGAATTTTCTCACAGATATAATGTTTTCAGTTGGATGAAAACAATTTTAATTTTTCAATTCGCGAAACAAAAACTTATAGAAATAAGCAAAATGATCAAATTAAAACAGAGTTCAAATGATTGAAAAAGACTTATATATTCCCGTATGTATTTTAACGCAAGTAGAAATGGGTATAAATATTGAAAAAGAGACTGCTATATTTTCCTTATTGAATATCGGTACGCTATGGATTTTCCCGCTATAAATAGTTGTAACATTTCGCCAAGTTGGGAGAAACATTATAATACAATAACATTAAACTGGTCGTC
Organism: Trichonephila clavipes; assembly: GCA_019973935.1. Lineage (NCBI taxonomy): Eukaryota > Metazoa > Arthropoda > Arachnida > Araneae > Nephilidae > Trichonephila > Trichonephila clavipes. The sequence goes on from BMAU01001132.1 coordinate 1,872,930, forward strand.
AAAGATCTATTTGATGCGATTTCAAAATCACACTAAAAACGAGTAGTGTACCGATATCCAATTAGTACCGGAATATATATATATATATGTAATGTATATTTATTATATAAATATTTATTTTACACTAAAGATCGGAAACAATTATAAATTGAATTGTTTCTGAATGACAATTTGAATTATTTATATATTTTAACAAGCACATGAGTATCTTTCACAAAGTCAAAGAATGTACAAAAGCTTATTTCTATAATTTGCGACATAAAATCTGTGAGGGAATTGAAAATGACCTACATATATGATTTAAGTTTTGTTTTAAATATCACTTTTTCCAATCGAAAACACTGAAGCATTTAAAAAAATTATGCATTAAATTTCACCATATGCATAAGTTTTTTTCATATTCATCAAAATTTTATTCTTAATATTTGTAACACGGCAACAAGAAATATACACTTCATTTTGTATATGATATATATATTAGAAAGTAACATATTTTTACATTTTACTCATTTGCTTTTTCGAATAAGGCAATCAATGATTATTATATTACAACTCAATCAAATGGACATTTTAAAACAAACTTTAAGATATTTTCAGGTACAATAACTTGTTATAAATATTTTCAAGTTTCAAAAAGTATAACATGTTATTTAAATCATGATAATATAAAAATTAGAGCACACTGTATGAACTGTAAAGATTATAAACTTTTTAATGCTTTTTGAAACATTAGTTAGTTCATTTAGTTTTGATTTTTGCTGTGGGTATATGCTGCAAAAATAAAGGCCAAGCATAAAAACATTGCATGAAAACACTCAATACACATACATCAAGAAGTCTTAAAAACTGGATATCATTTGGTAAAATATTTGTCCGAACTTCATTCAATCATTAACAAACGAGTTATGTATCTTAAAACGAGTATCGAAACACATTTGAATGAATTGTAAGAAAAATTTCTCTTTTATGGAAACAAATGCTTATAAACCATCATTTTTTGTATGCAATATGCACTAAAGTTTTCTTTCTGAATGGGCTAAATTCAAGTGATGTCATAGTCACATGATATATGTAATCCCGTGTTTCCAGCCAATCAGTTCATAAACTCATGTGACGTCATAGCACTGGCGTAGCCAGTTCAGAACGGGTCCTGTATTAAAATTCCTTCAGGCCCTTTTTTGGAAAAAGAAAAAGTGTTTGCATTTTCCACATGTTGGGCCCTCTGTAGCTTGGGGGCCCCGTATCATTGATACGGCAATAGCTACGCCTCTGCGTCATAGTCATCAGATAAATGCAATCACGAGTTTCCAACCAGTCAGTTCATGCATATCACTGTTGCCAACTTTTGCTTTTTTACAAAAACTTTCTTTTAAAATTTGTCAACAATAATAATGCACATAGATAAACAAATGTACTTGTTTTAAAAGTACACGTAAAATGTAAGAATTTTCTTTAAAAAAAATTGTGAAAAACGTTTTGAAGAATCTTAAACTTGGAGCATTTTTATCCAATTTGAAATTTTATCTAAATTTTACAAGCAAAACAACAAGTATTAGATTAGTTGTTGCTTTGAATTCAATGGAGAACAAGTAATTGCATTTATCACGCGACAGTCACGAATTTAGTCCAGCAAAATAGAGATGTCAATTTTTTCGTGAAATTTTCCTCTCTGAAATTTTGGCTATTATATGTATTAAAGGATATACTTAAAAGCAGTTGTTAAATTTCAATGCAAAGGAAAAGTGGAAATAAATTTTAATAAATAATGATAGCATTTTTGAGTAATATTAATATTAATTACGAATTGAGTTATACTTTATGTCAATTTCATATGTTACTAAATGTGTAAATATAAAATTCTGTAGAAGAAAAGCGTACGTTTCTCGATAAAGTTAAATCTGTCCAATCAAGTAGAATTTACTCTCCACATTGCCTTAATAATTTCTTGATATTGCAAATTGAACCTAAATAATAATAGTAATAATATCATTTTTGAATAAAACTGTAATATCTGTAATTGTATGCTAATTTTATTTTTCATTTATTAATGGTTGAAATGAAATTCAAATAGGATTCACATTTCAAACTTCGAGGTAATCAGCTGCCTAGTTGCACATTTACTGGAAGCCAAACTATTCCTGCACTTTGAAACCATATATGGTGGTGTGAACGTTGTAACTACTCCATAATGGTAACATCATACACATACAAATATTTAATGGCATAATTTATAAATCAACAATCCGTAGTCTTTTTGTACCATTTAATACTGAACAAGAGCTCAAGAAGTTCAAATGCTTCTTCATACGATTCCTTTATCACTCTTAAAAGTACCACAAAGTTTATCACCATCTTCTCACTTGTTGAAGAGTTGTTCGTAGGTTACCAGATTATTTTATTGTTCTTATAACCGGGTTCATTTACTTGTTCCGTCAAATTATCTTGTTGTCATCAAGCACTTTCTGGTGTAAAGTTAGGTAGCATTTAAGACGATGAAGAATTATTTGTCAGATACGTTTTCCATATAGTCTAAATAGTGTTTTCTTTAGTTCGTTTGTCGTGGTTAAAGGCATTTACAGCAGTGATGTTTGCTTGAAGACAGTGCTAAGTAGTTGGAGACGAGGTAGCACCAAGTTTTGGTCGACAACGATATGGATTGAGTGATTGATTAAATCGTCAATTAGCTACAGCTATGCGCAGAATTCGATTTTCGATTTGTGTTCAGACATTTAAATGGTTCCTGATTCCGAGACAATTTAACTCATTTTTTGCACCATATTGATAACATAAGGCATCAATTCTGTAATACAATTTTTCGATCTGTATCGCCCATACTTCTAATATAAATGATAAATCTATAAGAAATCACGTTCCGAATTCGAATTGTGTGGCAAATATTATTTCCGTTAACTACTCTCGGTCTGTAAATGTGATAGCATCTTTATTTACTATAAGCTTGCTACAATATTTTTTACTGAAATATAAGATACCATTAAAATATATATATAAATGAAGTGCAATTCGAACTGAATCCACGATGATTGAAATGAAGATATTCCGAATATGAAGAAATGAATGTGATGAAAAGATATATCGCATTTTTGTCGCTTTTCAGAAATGCGAACTTTTGGAACAATGGTGATTTTAGAATGATGATTTTAAGTGGAAAGAGTTGAATAGATTGAATTAAAAATGGGCGATATTTATACTTTTCGAAGAAAAAAAAGACTTACAAAACATTTCTGATGATTCTATGAAAGAAAACAAGTACGCGAACAATTTCCGATGAATACGCGTTAATTTCAAATACAACTTTTTTTTATCCGTGCAAGAAAGAAAGAATTGAATTATTACGTAATGACAGTTTTCTTTTGTATGCATTTCCTTGCTGCTGACCGAATAACTTCATCGAAGTAAATAATAATTCGTGTATTTTGTTCATTCCCCATTCGCGATCCTGAGGTTTACGCAAATAATCCACAAAATAATTTTAATGGGATGGATTTTCAAGATCTACAGAGTGGAGACAGCAAAGAGAGAGTGTCTTAATATCGTCCACTAGAATCATTGCCGATCAGCACTTGCGTCTCCGGTATGCTGTTTGGCGGACTCGTTGGCGTGATGCTGTTTTGGCGACTGTTGCTTTCTGCGCCATCTTGCGTGGCGGTGGGTGAAGTGGTAGCAGCAGAAGTATTATTCGCCGGATCGGACGTGGGCAGTTCTGTGAACTCCGAAATTTTGGCAAGTGGTGTGGCGACGTCTGCCTCCTCGTTGTTACCACCCGAGTTGGACTCCACATCGACATCCTCGACAATAACTTTCTGTGGCACGTCTGTGGCATGTGCTTCTGAACAGAAGACCTTGATGATACAAAGAACGGCACCGATTCCTATGAGCAAGAGGCCAACGGTCTGAGCCGTTGGCACCATGGCACCGACTCCGATGAAGACCAGCAACAAACCAGTGATGAGGAACAGAGTGCCCATATAGATGAGGAACCTCCGTCTCTGCCTGTCCAGTTCGCTGTCATATCGAATGCGGTGTCGGAAGGCCCTGTTGCCCCCGTACTGCGTACTGATGGTGCTGATACTCTGTCCTCCCTGGCGTCTGGTGAAGCTGCGGTTGCGTCCGGATAGTGAGGAAGTACTCGAGTGGTGACTCGGAGGTAAGTTGAAGCGGCCGAAGGTCTTGCTGCGTTTTCGACCCCTCCGCACCGCTACTGCTGGCATTGCCGAGATCATCATGGAAACCTGTAAAGAAAGGACAAGGTGAGTGGGTTACAGAAACTTTGCAAACAACTAAAATGCTTATTGATGACTTATTAAAACTTTTCACGAGTGAATTTTTTTAAAACAATCTATTAATTACTATAATGCTACAGTGAATAACGAAATGCATTTGAATAATAATTGTTTGTAAACTGGAAAAAATATACATGTAATTCGTTACTACTGATCAGCTGTTTACTAGATTAAACGTTTTAAGTCAACATTTATGAGTCCATTAACTTTGGATTTTATGACCTGTTTGAAAAAAGTGCTTGGTAACTACAAGTCCTTTAATAAATAATGGAGTCTTTTACCTTACAATGGAGATCTTACAATATATTGTAAGGTCTATTAACCTCTCTCTCAACATATAAATAAAATGGAAATTGATATACACTTTCCCTTTTCTCACGAGTGCAGATTTCTGGTACCGTTGAGAAGTGGGGAGAATATTGAGCAAAAGCAGAGAGAGAGAGAGAGAGAGAATCGATGTATGATTCTTTCAGATACAGTTCCGCCAGAGACAGTTCTTAATGTCTCGGACACGTTTTAAGAATTCACAATTTTAGTATTCAATCATGAGCTTGAATAATAGCCATTAGTTAAAAGAATGACAGATATAAATATTTGATGATTTAGTTGAGTTATGTTTCAACATACACACTGACGGAAAATGAAATCCCAACAGTTATGCTAGATAACAAAATTTGTCTTTGCACATGTGAAAGATGTGTTGTCCATTCAAATTTCGTGCCAGACGAATATGAATAGCTTTAGTTGCGCCACTTGCAAATTGCATTTGGTTTAAATATGCGATGTAAACTTCGTGAGCACCATTTATCATTTGCATAAGGTGTTGTGAGCTGAAATTGAGTCAAGAATGACTTTAAGGAGAGGAAAAGGCAGTTTCAGCACTTTATTGATTTTAAACGAAGTCATGTAATAAGAATACGAGAAGGTAGATTTTATCCCCACAATATTACTGAAAGAGTTTCCAGGGATGTATCCGTTGGACATGATTGGTGGTAGCAGTGGTCACGGGAAGGTACTGTTACAAGAAGAACCGGGATCAGTGTACACACAGGCCACCATTGACATAAACGATCCCCGTATTCTATGACTGTGGCACATCACAATGCCTCTACGACAGATATTAGAGTTTCTCTTGACTCCAGAATGACACAGATAACTGTAACAAATGGATTGCTTGAGGGAAAACTCCGAGGCGTTCCCATAACTAACTCCTAACTACTACCAACTGCGACTTCAGTGATGTCAAGCTAGAACTTATATTGAAGAGTCGTGTGGTTTTTTGTTGTGTTGTCTATTGAGAGCCTTTTCTGTCTTGTTCCCAGTGATGACCTTAAATGGTTAGAATGAAAGCATGTAAGCGCTTGGAAGCAAGCTGTCTACGTTCTAAGCACATAGGCCTTCCCCCAGGAATGATCTGGGGAGTAATTTCTTACGACATTAGGAGTTTTCTTATTCTTTATCCCAAGCACCGGTTGTGTTGCCATTCATGAACAGTATTCAAGGAGGTGTTTTCTAATAGGAATACACTCGTTCTCATATCGATTATGTTACCTAATGGTGTTACCTAAGCTTGCGTGATAACTCTATCTTTCTCCCATCGAGTACGTATAAGATGTAACTGAGTCATAAATCCAACGTGAACCACAACCAAGTATGTGTTAGTTTCAAAAAATAATATATTAGTGCAATCTTTAAATTATAAAGCTAACCCTTGCAGAAAAATCTTACATTTTCTCATAATATGAACCGTTTTAAAAGATGTCGAAAGCTATAAGAAATAGAATAATAAAAGGGGGGAAGCAACAGAGATGGAAGAGATTGTTCAGTCAGATATATGACTTTTTTTCTGTTTTCTTTTAAAAAGTGGATACAATATAGCGAATACTATTTACCAATATCAGCAAAAGAAAATTTCAATATAAAAATACAAAAGAGAAGAAATTTTCTTCATAAAGAAATAGATTTTTTTTAAAAAAAAAAATAAGACTGTGTGTATAGTCTTGTTAAATTAATTTATAATACAGGTACTTACGTATTATCGCAACCTATTGGCGACATTATATGAAACAAAGTACCCGGTTGCCAATTCAGCGCGTACAACACATAGGGAATCGGGGTGGCCAACTAGGCGAGTTATTAATAGAGTTGGCGATTGTTACGCTAATATGTGTAAGTACCATAAGACATTTTAAAATTTAAAAATCTTATACTTTTGTCAATGTTTCACTATCATTCTGATGATTATAAATGGATAAGTTTTGTCCAGCTCTTTTATATTATTCTTCTAATAATTCAATCAATAAATAAAAATTGATTTGATTTGTTTTGCTGGCGAAATAACGATACAAACTTCTAAAGAGTTTAAACTTTCCCACCAAAAAAGATTTTTTTTTACTTTTGATGCAACCGTCACAGAAGGTATCTGTCAAATAAAAATAAACTACTTCCTCTTGAAGGAGAAAAAAATAAAGAAAAACGCACTGAAAAACTTTTTTTGACAGCTGTCAAAAATAAATCTTTAAAAGATTCAAAAATGAGATGAAAAATCCCCCAAGCTTTCATTTGAAATTCTGTAGATTCCACTCTACAAAAACAGAATCCATCATGAAAAATATCGATTTAAACCTTTTTTTAACGAAAAATAATTATTTTACTGTCTACTGGAGTATTGATTAAATAATAATGCACATCGTGATGGGAATGAAAGTCCACTGTTTAAATGAATGTGCTTCTCTTAGTTTTTCCTGTTATTACGAATTTGTGGAGATTAGTTATTACAAATTCAGTATTGTGATCGCTTTTACTTAATAGTTTATGCGACATATGTTAGGCATTTTTCTTTTGACTAACGAAGATTAACGTAATGGGGAAAAACTGTAGGTTTGAAGTAATAGCAGTATATAATCACACATCTTGAAATATCCAACGAAGCGAGCGGGTTACAGCTAGTACTATAAATATACAGAGAATAATTTTTCCGCACTTCATTCACAAAAGCTCAACTTTGTATAATAATGTTTATGATCAATTATGTTTTAATTAAATTCTTGTCAGATTGCTATGGTGGTGAAATTAATTAAGTGATATTACATGGTGTAGGGTTTAATTTTAAAGTTATTATGCGAAGGGTGATTGTGTCAACTTTCTCCCGCATAGTAATTAAATGAAGGCACTAGTAGTAATATTATATATCAAAAAATTAGCATCAAACGAAAGCTATTTACCCTAAAAGTCAAAGAAAAATAAAATGGGAAGTATAATATCCAAATGTATTATAAATTATTTATTTTATATCATGATGTTTATTTTGCACACTTAGTTATTACAGTCTCTTACACACTTACTTAACTCTAATTTCTTTACATGTGATAAAACGAAGGAAAAAAAAAAAGAAACACACAAAAAAATTATTCGACATTTTTTGTGAGTAAATTTATTAAAGTTAAAATAGAGATTTTATGTGGATATTTCCGCGATTTATTTAAGATGAAAATTTTGAAATTTTGTAAAATGTCTGGCTATATATATATTTATTTAGGGTTTTATGATAATGAATTCGGCATTTCTCGTCTTGCAATAACTTAAAATTTAAATGGTGAATTTCAATATACTGTTAGTTTTCTTACATTTAAATACAACCAATGATTTAGATTCATATGACGTCATAGTTACATAGCTGCTGTCACGACAATCAGTTCATGCATTTCGTTGTTGCCAGCTTTTGCTTTTTGCAGACATCCCTTTTTAAAAACTACATCTTTGTCAACAAACATAACGCACATAGATAAATAAAAGGCTCTTGACTTGAAAGTACTCGTATGAAATAAGAATTCTTCATTTCTTAAAATAATCTTCGAAAAATCCTAATACTTGAATATCTTTATTCAATTATCAGATTTGAAATTTATCTAAACTTTATAAGTAGAATTCCAAGTTTAAGTCCAATGTCAGTTTTGAACTCAATGGATAACACGTGATTTCATTTATTATGTGAACCCCTTGAATTTAACCCTTTGCGCATCAAAAGAATACTTATAGTTGTAACTACGTAATTTTGAATATGCCAATAGTATATTTCAGTTGTAAAAATTTGTGATTTCTTTTTATTATTAGCACAGATTTAGGTACTAACATACTATCGCAACACCATTCCAACTTTCAAGATAACTCTCCTAATTGACAACCCCAATTTCGCACGTGTCGTAGGAGCTGAATTGGCAACCATGTGCTTTGTTTCATATTTCTCTACTTAACGTCTTTATAAGCCTAGCAATTCGTTGATATTGCAAGCTCGAATACTAAAATATGAATCTGGGATTTATACCGAATTCTTAAATAATAAAATGTAATAAAAATAATAACATAATTATATATAATGACTATTATTATTTAAATAATTATGTATAGTTACAAAAGAATGCAAAATTAGTAATAAAATAAAATAATAAAAATTATTTATTCTTTTTCTTTTATTGGTAATTATTTATTTATAATAACTTTTTTTTATTCTTATAGTATTTTTCGACTGTCTATTGTTCTACCCTTCAGAGTATTCTATTTTTAGATTTCGTGGGGTTGTGATAGTGCGTAAGTACTCAGATTTATTATTGGTTTACTGATTAATAACAAATTAGAGATTATAAATTCATTATTATATGAAGTTTTTCTCTTTCTCTCTTTCTATATATATGTATAAAAACATTTTTCAGAACATAATTATTAACTACTAATTTAGGAAAATCAAACATTTCTCGAATTCTTCGCTTCTAAAAAAATGAGCCCCTTTTTTGAAATAGGATTTTCAAATTACTTTTACGATACGAAACGTATTACATACATAAAAGATGTTTATAAAACATGAAGTTCACATAAAAAAAAGTAACTGATATTCGATAAACTTAAAAATCATCGGAATTAAGTTAATAGTGCCTGGTTCTGATCTAAAAATCAATTTCTATACTGAAATTTCTCTTTCTTCCCTTTATGTTTGAAATAGGCATTGCTTGCGTGATCAAGTAGAGAATAATATTATTGTAACGATTTTACTCAAAACCCACAGCCATTAACGTTTCTTAAACTTTTTTGTTCAATATTGTCTTACTGGCCTATTTTTTAGTCCGTTTAACAGTATTTATTTAGCTATCGAAAATGTTGTTTAATTTTGTTTTACTAGATATGAGGTTTTTAATTGAATTTTCAATAAATTTAGCACTGGTGTTCAAAAGTATAAGTTTCTAGAATTTTTGCTTGTTGACACTTTTGCATAATAGCAACGAATCGAATTGTACACTAAAACGAAAATGAGTTGTCTTCAGACTGTTTAATTTAATTTTGTTCATTGAACGTTTTCTTCCCCACTCTCTCCCTATTTTAACCCGATTATAAATTAATACCGCTTAATTCATAACGGTCACATGATAAATGCAACCACGTATTCTCCATTGAATTAAAAGCTGACATGAGACTTGTATTTGTTGTTCTCTTGTAAAAGTTTCAAATTTGATAATTGGTTAAAGATGCTCAAGTATTTTTTAAGAAGTTTTTGCAAAATTTAAAGAAAAATTTTCGTGTACTTTTAAATCAAGTGACCTGTGTGCATTATTATTGTTGAAAAAAATGTACTTTGTAAAAGAAAGTTTCTGCAAAAAAGAGAAGTTGTCAACAACCAAGCGCATGAACTGATTGGATAAAAACACGTGATTGTTGACCATAATTAAACTGAAAGTGCTCAAGAGGTGCTGGAGAGAAAGCCACTGGGAATATCCCAGTGACATTTGGTTTCTACACGTTTCAGAACATGCGCAAATCAAATATGCCGAAAAAAGAAAATCGCCATTTACACCCGATAGATAGCACTGTACCGTATTTCAGCACTCATTAGTGGCGTATACAACTTCCAAAAGCGATAGACAGAGAATAATGACATTCTAACAGGCATATAAACAATATACAAAATTCCTTACAGTTTATCAAAATTCCATGTAATTTGCTTCAGTAATTAAATTTTTACAGTATCATGCAATCAAAAATTAACGTAAATTAAGATAATAAATTAAACAATACTTAAAGATACTTTGGAAAACAATTAAACCATTATTTATTCAATGAAATTATCACATGATGTGCTCAATATGCGAACCACCAAATTCAATCACAGGCTGAAAACGTATAACAGCATGGTCCACCGTCGCATTTAAAATCTTTGTTGTAACACACCTCACGTGTCTCGTTACGCTAGATTTCAATTCAGCAACAGAAACATGTTGTTATCTATAATCCATATCTTTCGAATGTCCTCCCAGATGAAAATAAAATCGCAAGAATTAAGGTTTGGGGAACGTGGGGGCCAGACATTTTCAAAACCATTTATAATTTTTGTGCTTATGACTCGGTCTGCACCAAAAATGTAGCAATTTTTTTAACAGATTTAGTTATGTGAGAGGTGTTCCGTCCTGTAAAAATACCGTGGTTTCTAAACAATGTCTCTCTTGCAATGCTGGAATCAATTGTTCTCTCAACATCGCTACTTGATATGGTCTTGTTTTTATACTGTTCTATAGGCTTAAAATTTGCATATATGTCGTCGATAAGCATTGAAACACGGCATAGCGCCATCTATTGGGTAAAAATGGCGATTTTTTTGCGTATTTGACTTGCGCATGTTCTAAAACGTGTAGATACCATATTTTACTGGAATAATCGCGATAGTTTTCTCTCCAGCACCTCTTGAACACTTGCAGTTTGATTACGGCCACCTGTATTTGTCATTAAACTATAACGTCACATGAGTTTATGAACTGATTGACTGGGAACACGGGATAGCAGCTATCATGTGACTATGTCGTAGCATGAATTTAACCTATTTGCCTCAAAAATTCGAATGACTGTCAGAAATCGTTTTGAATAACTGAGATATCGATTTCAGAGCTGACTACTCACAATCCCACCATTATTCACTTTAGTGAAAGAGTAAAAAGATAAATGTAGAGTGAGTGTATCTATTTCCGCCAAATCTATTCATAGCAGATCTCTACGCAACAAAAGGTACATGGTTGTCAAATGTCAAGTATGTTGGTCTAGTAGTCCAAAACTTTTAGTTTATAAAAAACAGAGAGTTTTTGCCAATACCATCCTTGCAAACCCACGATCGGGGTTGATTTCAACAAAACACGCTTTTAAATGTTGTCAAATGCAGTAATCGTTTCCTAAACATGAGCGGGAACTGTTTTCCACTTTTGGCTGCATATCACAGTATTTGGTGATTCCGCATATACATGCACGCTGTTTGGTACTTACGTATTGTCGCAACCTATTGGAGACATTATTTAAAACGAAGCACATGGATATCAATTCCGCACGTACGTCACATAGGAAATTGGGGTTGCCTACTTGGCGAGTTATTAATACAGTTAGCTATATTGTTGCTATAATATGTAAGTACCCACTCTTCCGTCAACAAAGGGGTTTTAAAAAAAATCACGAAATATAATTTGAATTTTTTTTTTTTTGGCAGAAATATACGAACGGCTCTGTAGTGTTTCCTTCCTTCATCAGGAGGCGCACTGTGCGCCCCTCCGGTAAGAATGTGTTGTTTTTTTGTAGAAGAAGATAGAGTTTCTCGGCACCCCGGCGCGTTAGGTCGGAGGCCATTTTGAAACATTACCCGCGTGGGTCCTTTAATTTTAAAATTTACATGTTTCTATTGAATAAAAGTGCTGTCCTTAAGAATACGTCTGTTGGGGAAACTACGACAACATTATACATTTTACCACAACGTATCACATTGGCGCATCACGTCAGGATATAGAACGCCCGAGGGAGTCAAGTCATCAAAAGGAACCACGAGGTAGGCAACCCTTTTGTATCGTTTTGAGCGAATTCAGCAAGGTTTTTTTTCCTAAATTTTCTGGGTTGATTAATTCATTTAGAATAATTCTTTCTAATCATGTTTCCCGGAACTAGAAAGGAAGAATTAATATTAATTGCGGATGAATTGGGCAAGGAAATAACCCCAGAAATGAGAGTGTTAGATGTGAAAAAGTTAGTTTAGATAGCGACAAATATAAAAACAATAAAGAGTTTATTGATGACCATTTAGATTCGATTATTTCGGACAGAAAATCAAAGGAAGAGCAAGCGCAGGTAACGGCAGAATCGCGACTTGAGTTTGAAAAAATAAATCTGGAAAAAGTTAAACTGGAAATAGAATTGGGAAAAATAAATTTAGAAAGGACAAAATTGGAAAGTCAAAGGGATAACAATGAGTGGCAGCGTACAAATCCCGAAACAAAGCAAACTTCGATAGAAAATTTTATTCTAAGTGTTCGTACTTTAACTCTTCCGATTCCTAAAAAACAAGAGGGGTGGAATTTATTTTTCTCTTCTTTAGAACGTTCATTTAAAACCAAAAATGTGCCGGATGAATTTAAAGGAGAGATTCTTTTAAATTTGCTAGGAGAAAAGGCCGAAAATATTTTAGTTTATGTAAAAAATGAAGAAATAAGCGACTATAATAAATTAAAAAGTTTAGTTCTAAGAGAATTTGAGCCAACACCTTTAATTTGCTTGCAAAATTTTCAAAAAGCGAAACGAATGCCAAATGAAATGCATGTTCAGTTGGCATCTCGTTTGTTAACGAATTGGGATCAATACTGTAATTTGAGAAATGTAAATGATTTTAATTCTTTAAAGGAGTTAATTGTTAGCGATAAACTATATGAAACATTACATAATGAAACTGCCGTTCATATAAATATAAAACAGGAGCAAAATTGGCTCAAACTAATTCATATGGGAAAAGAGTGTGACATGTTTTATACTTGTAAAGGAAAATCATTTTCGGAGTTTACACATAGAGCATGTCATAATCAGAATGACTCACGAAAGGATTTTAATTATATCCCTCCTAACGCGAGACGGGAGAAGTAATAAATCTCAATTCGAAAGAAAACAAATTTATTAACTCAAAACAAAGTAGGTTAAATAAAAAAATTGAATGTTACATTTGCGGTGAAAACCATTTAGCTCGAGATTGTAATAAAAAGTATTCTAAATTAAAAAATGAGAAAAAGGAGACTTCTCAAGTGCAATATGTACAACCGAAAGTTGACCTTGAGCCTTTGAAATATGTAATTGTTTATATTAACGGGAAAGCAATAAATTGTGTTTTGGATAGCGGAACCCAGATTTTTATATGCAATTCCGATACCTTTCCAGATAGTTCTAACGATAAATTCGGAAAAATTACTTTAAGCTCTGCATTCGGAGAAAATGTAGAAGCAAAACTAATTAAAACCGCTATAACTCTTGATAATAATTCTTTGAATCATCCAATGGATTGCTTGGTAGCGATCACAGATAAATTAAATGCTGATGCTTTAATACCTCCTGCTTTATATGAGTCTTTGTGTTCAATAAATGACAAAAATAATAAAAAGGAAAATGAGATTTTTGCCGAATCGGCTGATAGTTCTATTATGTTTTCAAATGATGAAAATGAAGCAGAGTGTGGGAAAGATATATTTTATGTCGAGAGTAACTCAGATAATATAAATTTTAATTCGGATTACACTAAAATGAAAGATGAGCAGAATACTTGTGATTCTCTTGAAAAGGTTCGTGCAGAGTTAAAATTAAACAAAGGAAATTTTTTATTAATTGATCGATTAGTTTATCACAGGGATAAAATTCTAAATGAACCAGTTATGCAATTAGTTTTACCGCGTTGCAGAATAGATAAGGTAATGAAACTAGCCCATGAGTCGGTTTTTGGAGGTCATATGGTGGTTAAGAAAACAAAAGAGAGGATAAAATATAATTTCTTTTGGCCAAATATGTCTGGCGAAATTGCTGAATTCGTCCAGACATGAAAAGGGTGTCAGCTTCGGAAGCCTGAGAAAATTGGAGATAGAGCTCCCATTACACCTATTGTCCATCCTGAACTTCCCTTTGAGATTGTTAACATAGACGTGATCGGACCTATTCAACCGCCATCTGGTAGAGGGCATAAATACGTTCTTTGTATGATGGATCAACATACACGGTGGCCTGAAGCAGTACCACTTAGATCCCTAACAGCCAAAAATGCATGTGACTCTCTATTACAAATATTCTCGAGGACTGGAATTCCGAGTATAATTGCCAGTGATCAAGGCACAAACTTCAAGTCGGCTTTAACCCAAGAATTTACGAAAAGGATTGGATCTAGTCCTAGGTTTTCCTGTCCTGGCTACCCGGCCAGCAACGGACTAGTTGAAAGATGGAATAAGGTATTGAAGGACATGATTCATCACGTTATTCGTGAAGATCCACGAAGCTGGGATCGACAATTACCTTTTCTGTTGTTTGCATACCGTGAAGTACCGAACACTACCACTGGTGTATCACCATTTAGGTTACTTTATGGCAGAGAAGCTCGAGGGCCGTTAGCCATTCTTAAATCATCCTGGGCAGGCGAAATACATCTTCCGACGAACATTTCCCAGTCAGCTGCTGATTACCTTCAGGAAATGAAGATAAATATGGAAAAGGCTGCTGAGAGTGCCTCTTTAACTGCTGCTCAGAAACAAAAGGCTTATGGAGATTACTTCAACAAGAGGTCATCTGTGAAGAATTTTAGCATCGGAGAACAAGTTGTTTTGCTGATACCAGATTCTAGTAGTAAGATCTATGCGAGATGGACTGGACCTGGAGAGATAATTCAACACCATCCACCCCATTCATATAAAGTTAAACTGTCCGATGGAACTGTAAGACATTTTCACGTGAATAAGATCAGGAAGTATCATCCTCGTGCACTTGCAGTTGGGGTCATTTTTGAAGGTAACCACGAATTCGGAGAAATCCATCCCACTCCTAATTTATCGAGGTCCACATCTGAAAGAGTTCTACATGAAATCAATCTGAATCATCTGAAGGAGAGTGAGAGGGAACAAGTGCTAGCGATTGTTCTAAAACACCAAACACTATTCACAAGTGATGTGAAAATAGCCAAAGTAGGGACTCATCGAATTCGCTTAAAGCCGAACATTGAACGTAAAAAGCCGTTCGTATATATATATATATATATATATATATATATATATATATATATATATATATCGCATACCAGAGTCCTTGAAGATTAAAGTTGATGAGCAGATAGAGGAGCTTTTGCGACTTGATTTAATTGAAGAATCTGACGCAGAAATAGCCTATCCAATTGTTTGTGTTAACAAGAAAGATGGTACCCTACGACTTTGCGTTGACTTCAGAGCTCTGAACTCGGAGAGTGTGTCTGATGATTTTCCGATGGAAGATGCAGTGGAGCTCATACATTCTATTGGAAGAGCCGATATCATCACAACGTTAGATCTCTTGAAGGGGTATTGGGCTATATCCATGGCTGAAGACAGCAAAAATCTTACATCTTTCAAGACTCATCGTCAACAGTACCGTTTCAAGGTGATGAGTTTCTGTTTGAAAAATGCCTCTGCGACATTTCAGCGTGAAATGAACAAAGCATTATCGTGTTACAGAGAATTTTCACGTGCCTACATCGACGACATTGCAATCTTCTCCAAAAATTGGGAAGAACATCTTCTTCATCTGGATACTATTTTAACGAAACTTTCAGAGTTAAATTTCACTGTGAACCTCAAAAAGTGTGCCTTTGGAAAAGCTCAAATTAAATATTTGGGTCATATTATCGGTTCTGGTAAGCATGAACCAGATCCCGAAAAGACTGCAGTTATCAACAACTTACCAGTGCCTAAAACGAAGAAGGAACTTCGTAGCGTGCTTGGACTGTGCAATTACTATCGTGAGTATATTCCTAAATATTCAGAACGTGTATATCCATTGAGAGAACTCACCAAAAAGAGAGTACCTGATTCCATCCATTGGACTGAGAAACATGATTCCTCATTTCATCTTCTAAAAAAGACTTTAGTGGAAGCACCTTCGCTGTACTCTCCAGTTCCAGATAAACCGTATACCATTCATTCAGATGCATCGCAAATTGGCGTAGCTGCTTGCCTGTCACAAAAATGTGGTGATAAGTGTTACCCAATTGTTTATGCAAGTCAAAAATTAAGCAAGACCCAACAGTCATGGTCAACTATTGAACGAGAGGCATTTGCGATTGTGTGGAGCTTAAAAAAGTTCGAAGTGTGGGTATTTTGGACTGAAATTAAATTTTATACTGATCATAACCCTTTACCTAATTTAACAAAAAAGTGCACCACAATCTGCGAGGCTACAAAGATGGGCTTTTGCACTACAAAAGTTCAATGTGACAATCAAACATTGTCCTGGTGTGAAAATGCCTCATGCTGATGCACTCTCACGATTAGTGTAACAAATGTGCTTTTCAATTTTAAAAAGAAAATTTTAGATTTAGTGAATAATTATTTTCTTTATCTTATTTTGTGTATCTCATTATATTATTTGTGTGTCTATTTACATTTAAAAAAAATGATAATGTTTCTTTTCGAATAACAGTTTTTTTTATATTAATGTTTATTATGTGAATTCCTTAAATTTCCATTTTCTTGATTATTATGGTATAATTAGTCATATCAAAATTGTATTCTTAATTTAGTTTTGTGTAATTTGTTATGTATACTTATTTCTCATATTTTTTAAGTGTGAGGTAATGCTAACTACTTGTATTTTAATGTATTATATAAATGTATATTATTTTATGCTTCATAATCAGATTGAGTATCATGTGTGACACATCAATCTTGTGTGTGGGGGGGTGTAGTGTTTCCTCCCTTCACCAGGAGGCGCACTGTGCTCCCCTCCTGTAAGAATGTGTTTTTTTTTTGTAGAAGAAGAGAGAGTCTCTCGGCACCGGCGCGTTAGGTCGGAGGCCATTTTGAAACATTACCCGCGTGGGTCCTTTAATTTTAAAATATACATGTTTCTATTGAATAAAAGTGCTGTCCTTAAGAATACGTCTGTTGGGAAACTACAACAACATTATACATTTTACCACAACGTATCACAGGCTCCTTTGAAATATCAGCGAAGCTCCCTGCAAAAATTTGGAGTGATGCGAGCTAAACGATTAAATTTGTAAAGGTCCCAAACAAATATGCAAACGTTCAAATTTATTTATAAAATCATAAAAGTGGATGACATTTTGTGAGTAATTATTTATACTTTCATTTATTTAGATGCAGAATATCATAATATAAAATTTTGACTGTGGAGTTGAAATTTTTATTTTAACAAAAGACCAAATGATTTAATAAGGCAAAGTTTACGCATTCTGTAATAAATGGGCAATGAACTAAACTGCTCAATAAAAGTTAGCTGAGGAATTTACCTCAATCCGGCCCATACCGTAGGTTTATGCTACGACAGTTTTTTTTATTGTTCCATTTTCGACTGATATCTGAATCGTTGCCAAAAGGTGCATCAGTGTAGTTTGTCCTTTTCTTTTTCTAAGACTTTGAGACTATTTGTAATTTTTTTCTCTCTATATCTAAAAAGGGGACTTTAGCTATATTTTATGATCCAGTGTTTTTGGATGCCATCCAAAACGTCTTGAATTATTAAATTTCTCTTAATGTACTCTTTTCTGCTTTAAAAAATTATTTAACAAGCATTTTTATTTTGTCTGATAAAATTTATTTTCACAAATTTGTGATGTACGAATGTTTTTGAATTCAGGAAAAAATATTGAATTTTTTAATTTTCACTTAGGTACTCGTAAATATTTTTAGTCTTTTTAATTTCCATGCTCGTCTCCTAAATAAAATATTTGCATTCTTTTTTTATTTTCACTGCCGCAGTAGTACGTGATAATTTTAATTATCTAACTTTTCATTATCTAATTCAATTTCTCACAAATCTAGTAATATTGAAAACGAATGCTCTCTCTCTTAATAAGTAATGTGTCCCTAAATTAGTGGAAATTCCTTTTTTCTAAGAATAACAACGAAGACATTCCCTTTTTTTAAAAACTATTTACTTTAAAATCCGGCGTATAACGCGTACCCATACTGTCAAGCTGCCATTTTTAATTTTTAGGTATATTCACCGTGTAACGCGCACTCCCTGTTTTACAAAGAAGCCTGAAATGTACGTGCGCAATTTATTTTGGATGACAACACAATAATTTAATTATAATTAATAAAAATTAATTTTGATTAAAACTAATTATTTAAAGAATTACAAATACAGCCACATTGGCGACTTGTGTCAAAACTTAAAAAGGTTTTTTTTTTTCACGTTTTAAAGCATTCAGTTGAACTGAGATTTTATATACACGATTGTTTTGGATGATAATACGATACTTTAATGATAATGAATAAAAATTAATTACCACTTTATGTTGTGATTCTGTCATATGTACATATATACATATTTATATTAATTGGGACTATTTAATAAAAAGTAGCTAAAATAAAAAATTTTTTTGTTACCCTAAGTAGGAATTGACTTTAAAAAATGTTTTTTATGTTACACTTGTTTATTTTTAAGACTCATTTTTATACCCGGCGTATAACGCGCACTTGTACGTTTCGATCTTATTTTTTGTGTTAAAAGTGAGCGTTATACGCCGGATTTTACGGTATTCAAAAATAAATTTAAAAAAAATATTACTTAGTATAAATCAATTAAGCAATTTTTGAAACATGAATTATATATATAAAGAAATCATTTTTTTCTTTTCAACAAATAAACTGTTACAAGCTGTAATATATGTATCATTTTTTTTATTTAGAATCAATATTTTTACTAGCCTAATTTAAAAATTTACAAATTATAAAGACTAAAAATAGCCAAAAAGGTGTTCAAGACAATAAAAAAACAATTAATAAATAGAAATATTTTAAAAAAAACAAATATTTAAATATCAAATTTTCTGACCGAAATTCTTTTTTGGGAATTTTGTTTTTGACTAATTTTTTGAAAATTTAATTATGATTCACACTTGACTCGTAAATAAATCTTTAAAAAAATGATTAAATTTATCCCTACTTTTTAATTTTCTTACAAAATATTTTTATTTGTTGAGTTTAGAGTTCTTAAGCTTTGGACAACAAGTTTAATGAATCATTAATATTAGAAATATGCATTTATTTTTAAAAAAAGTTTTGAGGACAATTTTAAACACTAATTTTTAATCTAGTTAATATCCAATTATTTCGATAGTATTACAATTTTGTAGTTATTTATAATTGTTCTATACATTTTATTTATATGAATTAAAAGTTATTTGCTGATTTTGTTTATTTGAGTTTACGCGCATACTCTTTTCTCATATATATCCGTCCTTTTCTTATTTCGAAACATTTTATATATCTTGTCTGTAAGTATCCTCTAATAATCTAGGAATAAAACATTCAAGGATCAAGTTATAGCGAAATACATAGATACATAGCCTAGAGCTAGATGGTTGGTATTACGTATTATTCAATTGATAGATGTTTTTAAAACCGAGTAATTGTGCAAGTCAAATAATTCCGCAAGTTACAAATTTCGAAATTCCATACTTGACACGTTGAAAATGTAAGTCTTTATTTCCTCATGAAGTATTTATTATTCAAAAAAAAATCTCGAGGATATTTCAGTTACAAGAGCTCATTACAGTTGTATTAACAGTTCGACACCCAAACTAGAAAAACACTGTACAGTGAAAATCGTTTAAAACGAAACTGAGGGGGACTGAAATATTTTTTCGTTTTAAAAGAAGAATTTCGTGTTAAAGAATATTGCAAAAAAACATATATTCAACAAAATTAAGTTTATTAGAGTACATTTTATTTACATAGATGTGTATATGTGTGTGTATATTTAATAAAAATCACACACACAAGAGCATAATGAAATTTAATACAAAATTTTAAAGTTTTTTGAAAAACAAAACATTTATGAGTTTTTGGAAAATAACCTGATATCTTTCTTTGCATTTATTCTTTTTAGCATCAAATTGTCAACAAATTGTTCGATGCCACCCAATTTTTATTCATTTCAGCATTAAAATTTGTGCCTTAATATAACTGCGCATACTTTCCATGATGTTTCTCATTTCGAATAACGTGGGAACAGGAGCTACATTATTCATTTCATCTTCTTCGTTGGAATCTGCATGAATGATATTTCTTCAGTTTTGTGAACAAACTCCAAAATACCGTTATCTGCCATAATTGGGGCTGTACGTACGTTATCATCATCTACTGCAACGAATTCTTCCGATGACATAGAAGGGCAGTCCAATAATACAAAAACTTTCTCAAACATTACATTAAGTATCTGTTGTTTTCCGTATTTTGTTCATTCTCAGAAGGGAAATCTTTTCGTGTTTAGCGATTGTCGTTTCGTGTTAAAAGAAAATTGCATTGAAATATATATAATTAGTAGCTTGTCGGGATCGTTGTATCATTTCGCGTTAACCGAAATTTGGTCTTAAATGTTTTCGCATTAAACGTATTTCACTGTAGTTGTAACTGAGAGTCTCGGTCTTAAATTTAGGTTATCGTTTTCAGTTTATTACAAGAGTAGAATGTATATAACGAATTTTGAATTTATCTACAAATTAAAGAAAGTTGATTAATTATTAGAGATATTTTATATTAACTAAATTTGTACGACTAAATCATATAATAATAAAATAATCACATTTCTCTTTTTGTATCCATTCATGAATTCTTCATCAAGTACTTCTAATTCTATATAAGCTTCTGAAATCCTTTCATATTCAAATAATGATAATACATATAATGGAATAAAAAATTTATCAATATTAATCAATGAAAAAGACAAAAAGAATAGAAAAGAAAGTATCTTGCTACTTTGAAGAAGCTATACCAAGGGTACATTTGTTACATAAAAATACCATTCACTCGGAATTATGTTTTATTCAAAATCTGTGCAGCTGTTGCCAACAACATTTGCAGATATTATTTCACTGCTTAATAAAAGCGTTCGATTTCAATTTGAAACGTAACTAACAACAGAATACTCGTTAGGGTAAACCGAGAAATGTTTTTTTTTTAAAATACATTTTCAAAGCATTATTGTTATTATTATTTTTTTTTTTGAAAAAGAATTCTAAAGATCATTATTATTTAGTGCTTATTATCGATTAGTCACGTCTAGGTAAATTTAAACTCGCATGCAATTCATAAAGATTTATTCAAGTACTAAAAAAGTTTCTGAAAGGCAATTTTATTTGTAATGATTGATTATGACAAGGAATAAGTTTACTATTCGTCACTAAAACACAGTTTCCATTAAGTCCACCCTTTAATGCATTGTTTGATGTATTAGTCGATGAAAAAGTGAAACTATGTACACTATTCAGCGTCATAAAAATACCACTTAATTTCGAAATTTTTAGTATAGGTCATTTGATATTGTAAATAATTAAAGCATTATATTTCATTTATCCTATTTTTCCCAAGGAAATTTATCAAAGTTGCTTCATGATGAAGTGATATTTATTATTAATTTCCACTTATAAAACCATATCAATATATTTGTTATTCAATTCCTACTATCAGTTCACATTCTCCCTATATATATATATATATATATATATATATATATATATATATATATATATATATATCTTGTTCAAATTTTCAATCGTTAATTCCACTTAAGTTAAAACACATTTTTTTAAACTTGTAGTGGATGACACTTGATGTTAATACAGTCTTTTTCAAATATTAATTCATTAGTTTAATTTAATTAATTAATTTTGGTTTTTCTGGAAAAAAAGTTAAATTTGTGTGTGTGTTCCAAATGAAAGCAATAGATGACGACAGTATGCATTGATTACCCAACTACCAGGTATAGAAAATTGCAAGGGCCGCACATAAAAATATGTACCTTTATATCAGATTTGGAAACAAAAAAACATTTATTGGAGTGAAAATTTAAAGCAGAATGAATTTTATTATTATTGTTTTCATTATTTTTCATGTACACAAACATAGTATAATAATGCTTATATAATATAATAATGCAATGATCAAATAATGTTTAAAATATTACGGTTGCCATTTTCTTGAAAATTACGGTGTTCCTTTTGAATTGATCTTTCGTTACTCATTGTTGAAATTTGATTGTGCTGTCATTCGCAAATGATTAAGTATACATTGCCCTTTATCTTAACCGTCCTGAATATATTTTTTTAAACTTTAAAAAACATCTCTGACTGCCTCTTGCTTTTTGGGCACTCCAAACAGAAAAGGAGGAGGAGAAACGAAAGTCGCACACACAGAGAATCATGTACCATCCATAGTAAAGGATATACATAATGCACAATTCGAAACTCATTAAAAAAGTAATCTACTATAGTAAAAACAAATGTAACTGTTTGATAAAATATAAATCTATTTTAATCTAAAGGACATTTCTACTATCAAAAAGGATTTATTTTAAAATAAGTAACTGGCAAAAACATTGTAGATATATGTAAATTTCTCCTCAAATAAATTTCAAAATTAAAAAAACTTTAAAAATCTGATATTTAAATTTTTTAAAAAAAAGAGTCGGTGAGTCGCAAATTACGTACTGGCGGGCTACATGCGGCACATGAGCCGCGTGTTGGACACCCCTGATTTAGAGTATTGTAGTATTTCGATATTGTAAAATTATTATCAAATTCTACTTAAAGTGACTGACTACGTTTAGAACCGTGGTTTTGCGGAAACATATTGTTACGTGGATCATGGATCGACGATTTTATTGAAATCAGTCACAAAGAAGAAGATATTTCTTAAGAGCGATGAGAATTTATTGTCGAAATTCCAACCCTTGATATACAGGATTCAATAGCAATATTCGCAGAGTAAATCTCAGAAGGTCTTCACGCCTTCAACAGTACTCAGACACAATTATCAGTGTTTAAAATACACGTATGTAAAAGATTATTTACAAGTATTCGCTCGTAAGAGCTAATCGGTAATCACAGTCACGGCAAGTTTACTAATCGCTGGTCGAAACAAGACTGACTTTCTGCGAGTATCTCTCTATTTATATCCCCCATGGATTTTTCGATGAAGATCCGTTTGCGTCATAGATAATGAAATTAGTGTAATTCTCTACTAATTTCTAGAAGAATCCAGAGGGTCTCGAACTCGCCAAAAATGGTCACCACCGTGATCGCCAAGTCGCCAACTTGATCGCCAAAAATGATACCAACTTGGCTCTATCGCCAAGATTTCGCTAAGTTCTCATTGAATTGCCATTATAACGTAAGGGACGGCATTGCTTGTGAATATTACAATTTTAACAAAAATTAAACATATCATAGAGTAACATAAAGGCTTTGCACATCCAAATACAGATTATTTATATAAAATTCGTAACAATATAAATAAATACTTTTTTTCAAATGTAGTGTCATTTGAATCAGAAAATATACACATAAAATTGTTTTAGGAATATTATTAATAGAAAAAAAAATGATTTCAATGCAATTATTTGGCAGAAAAAGAAGGGGAAAAACAATATCTTTTTATAAAAACAGTTTCTTTCTGTATTATCATTTTGCTAAAACTTTCTTACAATGCCTGAATTGTGTTTTTTAAAATATATAATTTAGGCATTGGTATGAATTAATCATGTTTTAATATATCCAAGTAGAGAAATTTTAACCAAAACAATGATTATAATTTCAATTGATCATAACTCTGAAAATATATAATGTAAGTTTTTCAAAAACCTTCGTTCATCCCCTACACAGAAGTCTTGGCTATATATAGGCTAAATGTTATTACAGAAGCATTTTTCATAAAAGGAGAATGTTTTCAAAATATGTCATTCTTCATTTTTTTGCCAAAATATCGCTTTTAAGTAACTTTTTTCTTGGAATAACATTCTTAAAACAATGTTATATTTATATATTCTCAAGCAGCTGTAACATTTGAAATAATGGATAGGTAGCGAGAGACTTAAGAAATTAAATTATTGGTTTATTACATCTACAGCTATTAATTATAATATGTACATTTGGTTGCAAGTTTTTCAAACTACTGAGTATTTCAATTCTGCAGAAAATATTATTAGTGAAGGAGGAGGCAAACACAGCTTCTCTTTTCGAATCTTTCAAACGGACTGTTTCTCTACTCCATTAGGGTGGGGGCAGTCACTTCTTACATCTCTAATTACACTCGGGATTTCGGCTCCCAGGTAGAATCTAGCTGTAGTTTTCTCGCAGCCATTAATTGTCGACGTGTTGTCGGATGAAAGGATCCCGCAATATTTTAGTGGGACACGTGCGGATGTGGACCTTCCTATGCTACCCACATAGGGAGCCGAGAGAGATCTTGCCGTTCCAATAACTGTTGTTGTATTGTTGTTTCTTATGCCACCTGTCTGACATAGTCAGATCTAGGCCCAGGAAATTCATTGTGGCAAGGGGCTAGATACATGCCTGTCGTTGGCCTTAGCCTTGAGCATTATACAGGTGACAGTACGATTCAGCTCGGTGAAATTCCCGATGGGAAGGAATGAATGTTGCCAGAGCCTGTGAGACAGGTTGGACTTCTTTACGATGGATGGCGTCACCACCGATCTCCAACTCCACAATATAGGCATGGGACTGGAGGGGAGAGAAATATTCTCCAGCCCCCTGCACTTATGGTTTCAGCTGCAACCACCCACAAGACTTTCGGATCCACTGTTTTAAAGAGCACGTACTCCGTGTGTAATCGGAGGGTATTTGGTGGTAGGCATCGAACCCAGGCTTTCCGGTCTGGAGTCCGATGCTCTAACCACTAGGCTACCCACGGTCCCTGTTCCAATAACTAACAGTAAATATCCCAAAATTATTCATTTGTACGCTTTTTTAAAATTACGGATCCGAACATTGTAAGTAACTGTAACATTCAACAATGCTCTAATCTCTATCAGTACTTTTTGTGTATCAGAATACACAGAAACAACTTTTTAAATTTAAAACAAGAATATTCTTTTTCTATGCTTTAATTACATCCAGAATGCCAAGAGAAAATATGTATATTACACTGGTTCTTCAAAAATTGACTTAAAAAGATGTATATTTTCACAAAATGCAAAATTTTTGTATTTGAAAGCTTCTCAAGTTCATCAAATTGTCTTTGATCGTAGTTTCGAAAACGCACCATTAAAATGTATTATTCATATTTTAAAACGAATTCGATAAATCATAAGTGTAAAACTATAGTACATGAATAAGATTTTTACATTTAACTTGTGAATGTTTCTATTTCGAATTTAATAAGATGACCCAAACTTGACAGGAAAAGGACTTTTTGTAAGGCAGATATTATTCCGAGATAATGTAAAAAGATGGGAAAAAGTTGGAAACCGTTTACATAAGATATACGACCCTCTTCGGATCTCAAGAAATTTTCGCCACACCCTTTCCACTGAGATAATTGAAGAAAAGCTTCTAATTTCCTCAATTTTCACTTTTTGGTGTCATGAAAAAAGGGAACACGCAAAGAGAGCGCATTCCTTGTGATAAATTAGATTAATTAGTTTGAAATAGTTTGTATCAATACATACAAATGTAGGTGTAGAAATTGAAGCAACAAACTTTGTAATCAATGGCTTATTTAGCCCTGAAAGGGTTCTGTATCAAAATTCCTTAGGGGCCCTTTTTTCAATTCCTACTATTAGCTCACACTCTCTATATATTTATTTATTTATCTTAGTGGAATTTTCAGTTGTTAATAAAATACATTTTAAAGCGCTCAATTGAGCTGAAATTTTATATACATGATTTCTCATTTTTGATAACAATATAATAATTTAATTATAATTAATAAAAATAATTGATTAAAACTAATTATTTAAAGAATTACAAATACAGCCTCGTTGACATCATTTTTGGTGACTTAGCGACCCTTTTGGCGACTAGTGTCAAAATTTAAAAAGTTTCTCACGTTTAAAGCATTCAGTTGAACGGAAATTTTATATACACGATTGTTTTGGATGACAATACGATACACTTTAATGATACTTAATAAAAATTAATTTCCACTTAATGTTGTGATTATGTCCTATGTATATACATATTTATATTAATTGTAACTATTTAACAAAAAGTAGCTAAAATACAATTTTCTTTGTTTATCTAAGTAGGAATTGACTAAAAAAATGTTTCTTATATTACTTGTTGAAAATGGGAGTTTTGTTAATGAGAGTATTGGTAACATTTTACAGTCTTTTTTTGCACGCGGCTTTGCTACCGCCGTATCAATGATACAGGGCTCCCAAGATGTGTAACTTCAGTACCACTTCTTTTCTAAAAAAGGTCCCGAAGGAGTTTTGATACGGGGCCCACTCAGAAATAGCTACGTCACTCCGTTGGGCCCCCAGTAGCTTGGGTGCCCCGTATCATTGATACGGCGGTAGCTACGCTCCTGTTTGTAATATTAATGTTTTAACTCTTATATGAGACTATATACTATTTAGTAAATATTTAGATTCTTATATCTTTAGCAAAAATACACACACACAGCATTTTTTAAAATTGTATTTAATTAAAGTAGCTATAAAAACACACTCATATATTAATCTACTTTAAATACAGTAAGGCCCCTAATTTCGCGAATGCGGAAATCGCGATTTTCAAATCTCTTTAATTTGTCTTTTTTTTCGGGGGGTGGGAGGTAAAATTGGTGATGGGATTGAAGAAGTTATCGATCTTTCCAGGCAAATAAATTCAGAAATGTATAGTGAGGACATTCAAGAACTGCTGGTTTCTTACAATCAGGAGCTGACAATGGATGAGCTCATAGAAATGCATGAGCAAGGAATTGAAGAACTTGTCTTTATAGATCCAGTTCAATCACAAGGTCGAATGGCGGTTGGAGATTTGACAGAAAGCCTCAATGTAATTGGGAAAAAGATTATAAATTTTAGAAAATACAGACTCCGACGATGAGCGTATTTTTTCAACAAAACAAGGAATAAAAAAAATTATTAGCATGCTACGAAGAAATTTTGCGAGAGAGAAAAAAACAACTTTGGTTTGCGATTTTGTATTTGTGTTATATATCTAGAGTTTTATTAAACATTTTTTTTCTCAATTATTATTTTCTTTCGTCTCCGGTACCAACTAAAAATAATTTCAATGTATTTCTGTGCGAAATTATAACCAAACTTGGCGCAAATTCGATTTACGCTGTTATCTCTAACTCCCACCTATGGCGTAAGTTCGAGGTATTACTGCATTTTTTAAGAGATATTTTTTCCAAGGCATTTTCGGATGGGGCTCCTGTGTGTTTCAAAATTACGAGGTCCGTCACCAATAGCCTTCGAGTTGCTTTACAAAGTCACCGAAACTAAAAAATTGAATAAAATATAATTCCATTGTATTCCACATACCATAAACGCTTCATATTTATGTCATACCCATTCTCAAAAGATAATTTTAATATTTGTTATTACATTAATTAATTTTAATATGAACAATTGGAATCCTTTATTAAAAACAAGTAATATTAAAAAAATTAAGTCAATTCCTATTTAGATCAACAAAGAAAAATTTTATGTTAGCTACTTTTTATTAAATAGTTACAATTAATATAAATATGTATATGCATAGGACAGAATCACAACATTAAGTGGTAATTCATTTTTATTAATTATCATTAAAGTATCGTATTGTCATCCAAAACACTTGTGTATATAAAATTTCAGCTCAACTGAATGCTTTAAAACGTGGGGGAAAAAAACCTTTTCAAGTTTTGACACAAGTCGCCAAAAATTATGCCAACGTGGCTGTATTTGTAATTCGTTAAATAATTAGTTTTAATCAATTAATTTTTATTAATTATAATAATAATGTATAATAATCATGTGTATAAAATTTCAGCTCAATTGGGTGCTTTAAAATGTATTTTATTAACGATTGAAAATTCCACCAAGGTAAATAAATACATAGAGAGTGTGAGCTAATAGTCGAAATTTAAAAACCAAATTTTGTAATATGATAAAAATTATAGCGCAATTATTCCAATTAAGATGAATAAGACAGTGAAAAAAAAAAGAAAAATAGCAATTGTTGTCAATGAAATACCATTATTATTATTATATATTGTCACTAGATCGGATGTCGAGGATTTTATGCAATCAGTCGCAAAGATCAAGACAGTTCTTCAGGAGCGATGGAAGTTTATTATCGGGAAAAAAATCCTTGAAATCTAGGATACACAGTACCCAAATTCTCTTAATGAATCTTAGAAGGCCTTCACTCCTTCTACAGCGCTCAGACACAACCCCGTCAGTGTCTAAAATACAAGTATGTAAAAGATTATTCTCAAACACTCGCTCGTTCTATTCAACACTCGAAGTAATCACTAATCGCTGGTCTACTCTCAATGGTCTCAAAACAATACTACTCTGCAACGTTCAAAACAAGACTAACTCTGTTTCGGCGAGTGACTCCTTATTAATAGGCCTCATGTATTTTTCTCGAAACTTCCGTTTACGTCAAAGATCGTAACATCGATTTCTCCTGTAATTTCCAGAGGAATCCATTGGTTTCAAATTCGCCAAAATGGTCATCAAAAATTGTGCCAACTTGGCTCTATCGCCAAGATTTCACCGTTTCCATTGAATCACCATTGTAATGTAAGGAATGGCGTTGCTTTTGAATATTACAATTTTAACATAAAATAAATACAACATAGAGTAATATAAAAGTGTTACACATCCATATATAAATTATTTCCACTATTTTAAAAATTCATTACTCAAAATTCGTAACAATATTATTGTACTAATTATCAAAGGCAACCAAAATCGGTTCAACAGGAAAATATTTTCTAGTAATAGGTACTTAATGAATTTCTTATTTCTATACACAATGACATTCCGACATCTAGTAAAATAAAGATAATAAGTAAATTTTGGCTGTGAGCGCAGAATTCAACAATTCAGGACTTTTAAAAGGAAATGTACCTTTACCAATAATTGTTTAATCATTCTATACCCAAAACTTATTTAAAAAAAATGTGAAATAATTTTTTTAAAGCATGAACAAAATACATAAATACTGCTTCCCAGTATTCTGATTCTGTTTCTTGCTTTTTGCCGTTTTAGCGATAGCTCTGAACATAAAAATACTATAATTCAATAATTATGTTCTTTTCTCTTTCGAGAGTTTCTCTCCTCTCTAAAAATTTTATTTCTCTATTTATACTCTACCTCATTTGATATTCTATTTTCTTCTAAAACAAAAACTACGGTAAAAAAAAAATTAAATGCATTCACGTTTTATGTCAAATTTCAAACGCATATTTTCATTATTTTTCTTCGAATTTATTAAAATATTTAAGCAGATGCTTTACAAGAAAATAAAATATTCGTTATTAATAATGAAAGTATTAGCATTTTTACTATAAAAAAGTTTGGTAAGGTTTACTGAAAAAGTGTAGATAGGAAATATTTTTTTATTTAATATTATTTTAAGAAAGTGAAAATGTACTTTTATTAATAATAACTTTTGGTTATAGAAGGATAAGATATCGAACTATAGGAAATAATAAAACCCTGAACGCAAAATCCAATTTCTTCATATTTAATAAAAGATTCCATCAACAAATATAAAATTGGAATAAGCAACAACAAAATGCGCTGAAAATTAGAAAAATAACCAGATTTTTTATTACTTATGTGTTTTATAAAGTTTACACATCCAGTAAAATACCTTTCTGCGTTTTCTTACTTCTTGTAGAATTTTTTTCTCCTTAGCCTTATTAAAATTAAAACCTCCTCGACGGTTTGAAGTGGAAAATTATTACTTCGCAAAAAAAATTTACGAAAAAGAAGGATTTGCAAACGATAATTTCGAGAAATTATTAACGAGTTTTCGCATGATCATTTTTTTTACAGAAAGCAGATTAAAATAAAACGATGAAATATTAATTTTTTGCGATGTATAATGAAATTAATTTTAAAAGATGAGAGGTTTGTGCAATTTGGAACGAAAACTCGTTACTAAGTCATCAAAAATTGCTATTAAAGTTTACTTTCCTATCTACGTTAAATAATAAATGACAAGTTTAAAACTTTTTAATAGATCTTAAGATAAAATTGATATAGTTCCGTTTTGAAAGAACATGTTCCTTAATGAAACATCAACTTATCTTTATTTTTATGTATATCTTTTTTAATTATCTTAGAAGAAAACTTTTTGTTAGAATTTTTTCCTCTAAGATGACTTTTCTCATAAAAGTTGTTTTAAAAATACTAAATATTCAAGTAGAAAGAAATTAGATGCACAAATACGCTTACCAATAATGATGTTTATTCAAGAAAATTCTTTAAAGCTTAAAATATCTGTTTTAGAGTAATTCGCTCAATATATTATAATGAATTTTGTGTAAAATAGTGTAAATAATTTGTATTTGGATGTGTAATGCCTTTATCTTACTCTAAATTAGATTTAATTTACGTTGGAATTGTAATATTCACAAGCAACGCCCTCCCTTACGCTAAAATGGTGATACAATGAGAAGTTGGCGAAATCTTGGCGAAAATTTTTGACGAGTTCGGGATCTTCTGAATATTTCTTGAAATTAGTGGAGAAGTAACTAATTTCAAGACCTATGACGCAAGTGGGTCTTTCTCGAATTATCCGCGAGGGATTAAATAGAGAGATGCTTGCCAAAAATCAGTCTGGTTTTGACTAGCGATCAGTTAGTATTGCTATGATTGTTGAAGCGATTAGTGATTACTTTGGCTGTTGAACGAGTGATTGCTTGTGAATAATCTTTTATATACGTGTATTTTAGACACCGATAATTGTGTCTGAGTACTGCTGAAAGAGTGAAGACACCTTCTGAGATTTATTCTACTAATATTTCTGCTAAATCCTGTATTTCAAGGATTGGATTTCCGACAATAAATTCTTATTGTTCTTAAAGACTGATTGCTTAAAATCCCCGAATCCCGGATCAACGTAACAATATGTTTTCTTCGAGCAAACAATATTCTGAACAATTGTTGAATAACTTTTATATCAAAAATATGATTAGCTTAGGATATTACTTTGTGACGGGCTCACCGCGATTTCCACTAAAACTCCTTTTGGGTTCCTTTGGGGCCAGAATGGTAATTCTTTCCAATCGACTCGAGAAGTGAAACGGGAAATATTCAAATTAGGGATCTTATAAATAGTAGAAGTTTAGCGTAGGCAGGGTGGTATGGGAAGTGAATATACGAGGTCTATGTTTACAAGTGTTTAAGCTAAAGTGAGAGGAAATCCCGCATACAAGATTTAATCTATCCGTGCCAGTGTGTTCAAGTTAAAGGTGGATACCATTCCACAAGGATAACCGCCACGTCAGTTAGAATTCAAGTGCATTGCTGCTTACACACATTAGAGTGGTAAGACCATTTAAGGGGACACATTACCCTAAAAATGACGATTTTAACGAATTTTTTTTATTGCCTTATTTTAGTTGTGTGACTTTTTTAAATATGTTTATAAAATTTGGTAGCTCTAGCTGCTTTATTTTGCGAGTTATTTAAATATTTTTGACAGTATGTTGAAGCGAAACCGAAACTAAAAGACATGCCGTCTGCTTCTTATGCAGACGCTATCATCCTAGCCTAAACAATTTCGATTGATTTACTTTTACACGCGATTCTAAAGCTTTATACTTTAATTAGAAGAGAAGTGAACTAATTCGTTTGTTTTTATGCAAGAGAGAAACGTTATTCCATTTTGCTTTGCATCCTTTTTTCTTATTCTAAAACCATTAGTATCAAAACTAAAGGCTTTTTTCTCAAAGCCAATTATATAATCAATTTATTTCTTTATAATTTTAAATATTCGTTTGAATATCTTTTTATTAATAAGTAAACATTAATTCATCATGCCTAGACAAAAGCGATCGAGTCTTGTTAGTAAACAAAAAGCTAACAAGAGATGGTGCAATGAACACTCCAGTCATGAAATTGATGTTTTCAGAAAAGATGAAACTTCTATTTCCTCAGCATTACCAGAAAGAAATATGAGATGTGCCAAACTTTAGAAGACAGCTGCTTGAACGATTTAAACTGTTTTGAAAATTCTGAAGCCCCTCATTATGTGATAATGAATGTACAGTTTTTAAAAGGACTTTTAAAAACTTATTGTGTGACGTTTGCAAATCGTATTCACTAAAAATTGACATTGGTGAAAAGCTTGGATTTTCCAGAAAAATCTCTGTATTTTGCACTTCTTGTGATATAATTAAATCAAGTAACTTTACAACCAGACGAATTTTTGACAGTGAAGGTAATGAAAACCAATCATTCGACATAAACATGCACATGGTGCAATCATTTTTAAGTTTTGGTAAAGGCTATTTAGCTATGGAAAAAATTTGTATGTTAATGAATATGGATTTACCCTCAAGCAGAACATTCAATATATATATAAAAAAGTTATGTAAATCTTTGGTTAGATCTACAGTAAAAAGCTTGAATGATGTTCGAAGTCAGGTGAAAAGTGCTTATCAAAGTAATAGCGCCATTACTGATATAGATGTTACTTTTGATGGTACTTGGTTGACTCGGGGACATTCGTCTCAAATAGGTGTAGGTTGCGTGATTGACCTTCTTACTGGATTTGTCATGGATTTTGAAATTATGTCGAAACGCTGCATTGAATGTGAACACACAAAATCTGGTTTGGGAGAAAATTCAGCAGAATTTCATGTGTGGTATGAAGGACATATATCTTCATGTGCTATCAATCGCGTAGGATCATCTTGTGCCATGTAACAAGAGGCTGCTCTTAAATTATGGCAAAGATCTGAAGATAGTGGTTTTCGATACACGACACTATTGTCAGACGGTGATGCAAAAAATATATCAATATTTAAATACTAAGGAAGTTTATGGTCCCGAGATAAAAAATAAAGATAGAAGACTGCATAAACCATGTTAGCAAGAGGCTAGGTACATCTTTACGAAAAGCTGTTAAAGAATGGCGGGCAAGAGGTGTTTCCTTGGGAGGGAAATCCCGTGGCAGTTTAAAGGAAGAGACAATTAAAAAATTGTCACAATACTATCAAAATGCGATTCACTGGAACAAAGGTGACATAGAAGCAATGAAAACTGCAATTTATGCAACATTGTTTCATAGTATATCAACGGACCAAAAAAACCTCAACATTTTAAATGTCCGACTGAAAAAGATTCTTGGTGCTTTTTCCAGGCTGCTCTTGCTCGTGGTGAAGTACCGGGTCCTCACGTGAAGCATGTGAAGACACCCTTGAAGGAAACTCATTTAGCCAAAATTATGCCAATATATCAAAGATTAGCTTCAAATGAACTCCTTCAAAGATGCATAAGATGTGTGACACAAAATGCAAACGAGAGCCTTTACAGCATCATATGGGGTAAAATGTTCAAAAGAAACGTCAGCGACACTGCGTCGAGTAACTATTGTTGTTTGTGATGCAGTTTGTGAATTCAATTTTGGTACAAAAAATCATTAGAAAATTTGCAAAAGGAAAATGGGCTTGCTTCAAATAAACAGTCAAAAATATTGGCTGTTTGGCGAGACTGCCGTAGAGTTTATCAGAGGAAAAGAAAAAGATTGGCAGTGTACGCAATTGCTCGGAAAAAAATTGCGTTAGCAAAAAAGCGGCGAAATGCCTCATTCATTAAAAAAGAAGGAATAACATATGAACGGGGTGGTTTTTAATAATATTTATTTACAATTATAATATGAACATACAATGAATGTTTTATAATTTCAAAACAATATTAATTAGTGCATTTGATATATATTGTACTATTTTAATACATTTAATTTTAATATATTTATTTAATAACTTAGAATATATTACTGTCTTAAACTATTTACTATGACCTAAATTGCAACATATGTAAGAATGAAGGCCAAGGTTTAGTTCTTTCATGTATTTTATTGACTTTCAAAAGTTTAAACGTTTTTCACGACTTTATATTTTTCATCGTGATCATATATTTAAAATGCTAAGGCTTTTTTTGTATTCATTATAAATCTTTGAAACTTTTCCTGGTTGTTTTGTATAAAATGTTTGATAATTCTGTGCATAGCTTAAGGATTTATATGAAGAGCTATTTTTTAAAAGATCCATAAAGTTAGATATATGTTTTTTTTTACTGTTTTGTATCACTTCATTCCATTTAATCTTAATTTATTTCCTTTTTAATATGTGCTAATTCAGCATGAATTTTGCATTAAAAATGCTTAGTACAACTTGAATTTTAATATATATTAGAATGGATACTATATATATATTATATATATATTTTAGCTCTTTCAATTATTTTTTTTATTTCAAAAACTTTAAATTGCTTTTTCTCAGCTTCTTATTTTTCATGATGATCATGTGTTTGAAATGCTAAGGCTTTTTTTATATTCACTATAAAATTTTGAAACTTTTTCTGGTTGTTTTAAATAATATGTTTGATAATTCTGTGCATGGAATAAGTATTTAGAGGAACAGTTATTTTTTATAAATCTATAAAGTTAGATATAGCTGTTTTTTTACTGTTTTTTATAGTGTCTAAGAGAAAAAAAAATTCTAAAAATAAAAGTATCACTTGTAATACTAATCCCATGCACAGAATTGTGGGAAATACTTCCAGAAATATCAGAAAAAAATGGATCAAAAATATTCAAATTTGTAAAAGTAGTAGGAATTTTAATAACTTTAAATAATTTAAAAATTTAAAAATTTAAAATTATTGTTTGTTTAAAAATAGTATTTTGCTTATGAAATGTTTATTACAGATGTGTTCGAATACAGTGCATGTAATTTTATTCTTATAACTATTTAAGTAAAAGAAATTGTGTACAGGGTACCGTGTCCCCTTAATTAAACCACTAGGAACTGTGTATTTATTGAGATTAGGATCAGTCGGGGTAAAGTTAGATATAGTGGTCAATTATACGCGATTATTTGGTAATACATATTGTGTGTCTCTTCACCCCCGATTTACTTGGTTTGAATACTAATATTATTATTGTGTAGAGTTTAAGTTAAGATCTTAATAAAGAGATATTAAGATTATGGCAACGTCTGGTTCTTCATTCACTCCCACATCTCTAGATCACGAGGATAATGTAGAAGTAGGGCGACCCCCACGGGCACATGCCTTACAACTTTTCCTAAACTCCATGTATAGATTGAATTTTCTCATGCGGGAAAGTATACTTTATTAAATTTTTTTTTATTTCTAATGCGGCTGCGGGTTGGAGTTATACACTACTGGACAATTGCTAAGGACGGATAACACTATCATCCATAGAAACCACAAAATGAAAGGAAGCAAAATGTGGAAAATTAGAATAAGTGCGGGATATTAGTAAGAAGAAGTATGAGTATATGCAAATTTTTTTTCCACGTCTGTTCATCACGTGATAGCGTTCAGAAGAGCTTTAAAGGTTTTGACGCGTGTGGACAGTTGTTGTTTCAAGTCAAAGTTTTACAGGAAAGATTTAATAGACGAACTTAAAATTTTTGGCATGTCTTCCCGACATCACATAGATGATTTTATGCGTGGCCGAATTATTGGAAAGATCGAAGAAGGGCGAAAAATAACAGAGATTGCCAGGGAGTTCGATATCGCTCACAGCGTTCTTTCACGGCTGTGGAAGTCATTTAAAACTACTGGAATGTGTAGTAGACGGCCCGGGGGAGGTCGTGTTAGAAGTACGACGCCTGCAGAAGACAGATATATCGTCCTATCAGCAAAAAGGAACAGGCGCATCACAGCTCAGCAGGTGGCAAATCAGTTTCTTGCTGCCTCAGGAAAGCAGATCTCCCGAAAAACTATTGCCAGACGTTTGAGGGGAGGAGGACTATACGCACGCAGACCTGTTGCGTGTGTCCCATTGACCAGACAGCACCGTACTGCCCGTTTGCAATGGTGTCGTGAGCATCACAATTGGACTGAACTGGACTGGGCATGCGTACTATTCTCAGAGTGGTACTGCTTATCGTCCAGAAAATATCCAGGAAAAGGACCGATATCCGACATGCAGTATCATGGTGTGGGCCGGCATCATGATCAATGGCCGCACGCGCCTACATGTGGTTGCGAATGGGACTATGACGGGCCAACGATACATTGATGAAGTTCTACTTCCTCATGTTCGTCTTTTCCGTGGTGCTGTCGGTGATAAATTTGTTTTTATGGACGACAACGCAACATGGCATCGAACACTCGCTGTTCAGGATTGTCTAGACAGCGAGGGTATTCAACGTCTCGTATGGCCAGCGCGTTCTCCATATCTAAACCCCATTGAAAATGTGTGGGATGCTTTGGGGAGGCAAGTTGCTGGTAGAAACTATCCTCCGACAAACAAGAACACCCTCATCCGTGCACTCACAGAGGAATGGGATAAATTGCCTCAATAGCTGCTGGATAATGTTGTGCAAAGTATGGTACGACGTGTGGAATGTTGCATCACACTCCACGGTGGACATATCCCGTACTGATACCTTTCTTTAAGGTGCCTGCTGACTTTTAGATGCATTGTTCCATTTCTCCGTACGCAGATCAAATGAACATTTTTTTTTCTTTCAGATGTTTCACAGCTTTTGTACTTTCCAGAGCAATAAATATTCTTTATTCTAATGTCTGAACAGTGTGGCACCTATATATTATCCTACTAGGCCTCATGTCTCGCTTAATGTTATGCTACATAGCAATTTGTGATCCGTCCTTAGCAATTGTCCAGCAGTGTACTATTACAGACCTAGTACATTCCCCGGGAGCTGGTATCATTTTTAGTGCGACATCGTGTAGGAGGGATACCAATCTCAGCAGGTAATTTTGAAGCCCAGTTTGCTCTCCAGAGTGATGCACCTGAGATCTGATGGTGCGAAATTGTACTTAGGAATTTATTTTTGCCGACAGAACCCAAGCCAATCCGGCAGTTATTTATCATTTACATGCTGCATAATCATGCGACATGATAGCTGTTGATTTTCAGCATCATGAAAACTCCCAAACCTCAACCTTAGACGTAGAAGACCAGCGACAAACCAACTACGACACCCAGCCAACTATTTCATTTAAAATAGGATTGAATAAAATGAGTGTTTCTTAACGTCGCACAATAAAGCAACACGGAGCCTATTGTCAACGGACATCGTAACTGTGAACCACAGTCAAACAACGAGAACGACACCTGAACTTTCACACTTTTCTACAAACTACAACACCTCACTTACGGGAGGTCTCGAATGATTTAACGGGCACCAGCCTCTCTACACGGCGGATCTTCAATAGCACTAGTGCTCAAACTCATGATACTCCGACCTCGAGTTCGTAAGCTTAACTACTAGGCTACCACTATATTGATACGAAGTACTTCAGTTTAATTTGTATTTGTTACCCAATATTTCAATTTTATCAATACTCAGCATTAATTAGTGTACAGTATAAATCAATTTTTTGTCAATAGTTAATTAGCATTCTATATTTCAATTTTATTTAATAATTGTGAAGTATTAGCTTCTAATTGTTGAGAAAATATAATGGTACATGTGATTAATTATATGTACAGTAGGACCTCTATGTAACGAAGTCGCTAAATCCCGAAAAAAAGTTTGTTATATAGAGGTTCATCTTTCAATATACTTTATTAATTACATTAAAAAAAATTTTTAAACTCATACACACTATATACTAAAAAAGTAGTTATTCACACCTTTTTGTAAATTAATATCACATTCTATGTTATAAATTTTACCCATAAAGAAAAAGAAAAACTGCAAGGAAAACAAGAAAAAGAATGTCGATGAATACGCTGTATTTTCAACGTTAAGAAAATAATTTTATATTAAAACTAATGAATTTTAAAAACATTTTTTATAATTTAAAACATACAAGTAATTTCAAATATACATTATTTAATAACTAGAACTCCCCTGATGGTGATAGAAGATATCGGATATCGAAGATGTTTCTAGTGAACTGCACAATGGGGGTTAAAGGTTGCACTTCTTGCATTAAACTCCCTGAATTCTATTGCTCTTGGCGAGTTAGGCACCTAATAAAACCAATTCAAGATTTATGACCACCATAAAATGTGTTAATAAAGAATTACTTGAAATGTTCAGAAATACTTTAAAAATATAGAGGAAAAAAACTGAGTTGCAAGAAAAAAAAAGTTAGTTATACAGAAAATGCACTTTGTTATAGGCAGTTTGTTTTATGAAGAAAATCGTGAAGTGTTCTTGGTTCCAGGAAAAAATTCGCTATAAAGAATAATTCGCAGTATAGAAGTTCGTTATATGGAGGTTCGACTGTACTTGCAAATATGGGGTAACGTAAAAATAATAATATTTTGACTATCGATATCGATGTAAAAAATAGTTTTTCCTTCATATTTAGGCATTAAATTTTCTTTTTGGTTTTACAGTGTTATGAATTTATATTATATATCTATACTATGAATATCTGAATCAAATTTAGAAGCAATTTGAATTAAGGTATTCGACTACGTTCGAAACTGTGATTTTAAAAAAGCACATAAATGGATAATTTTCATGATATTTAGTGTCACTCAGATTACAATACATGCATAAAATTGTTTTAAGAACATTTGAACAAAAAAAATGTATTTAAATATAAAATTTTGGCAAAAAATTAACTTAGAATAATCTTTTTTCCAAATGTTCTCCTTTTGTGAAAAATGCTTCTATCATAATAAAATTTTGCCTGTATATAGCTCAGACATCTCTACAGAGGCTGAACTATGATTTTTGAAAAATTCACATTATTTTCAGAGTTACCACCAATTTAAATAATTATTGACGTTTTTTTCTTAAAATTTCTCCCCTCTGTTGTTGTAAAATACGAATAAACCCACTTCTTAGTTTTATATTTCAAAAATTCTGGTTGAGCCTCTGAACAGAGGTCTGAGCTATATACAGGCAAAATATTATTATAATAGAAGCATTTTTCACAAAAGGAGAACATTTGGAAAAAAGTTTATTCTAAGTTAATTTTTTGCCAAAATATTGTATTTAATTAAAAATTTTTTGTCAAAATGTCCTTAAAACAAATTTATGCATATATTCTAATCTAAGTGACACGAAATATCATGAAAATTATCCATTTATGCGCTTTTGCAAATCACGGTTCCGAACGTAGTCGGATACCTTAAAAGCGAACAGGTAACCGAACATTATTTTCTTATTTGACCAAAGTTAAAGTGTTTAAATAATAACTTTCAGGCTTAGTATTTTCTTTATTTCTTAAACATAGTGATATTTTTTTAAAAAAATATGAATAAAAATTTCAGCACAACTGAATTAGGAAAAATTTTACCTTTCATTATAGAGAACGAATACTTGTGAGCGTGTAAGAGAGAGCCATGACTGACTAGTACTCATTAGAAGCTGATATTAGAGCGTTTTCAAGAGTTACAGCATGATTTGAGATAATTAAGTAGAGAACGCTCTCCCCAATTAGGGAGATAGTATACAGTTATGAAGCAGATTACCCTGAATTATTTTGAAGTGAGGGATAAAATGTATCGTTTTCCCTTTCAAGATTCCTATTTAGAATATAATATTATTTACAGAAATTTGCCTCTCCCCTCACCTATTTATGCAAAGAAATAGCTTTTTTCATATAATTTATAAACTCTGCTATCTTATAATTTTAATTTGTTCTCAAATGCACATTTAATTGCAACAAATGGAAGTCTAATTGATGCATATAAAACTATGAATGACTTTCAACAAATATATTATTTACTAGTTATTTCTCAATATTAATTTTTTATTCATTTTTAAAAAAATAGTGCAGTGACTTTTAAGGAAAAGAATCTTATAACATTGTATTATAAATAGTTATAAAAATGAAAATATGAAAAACTTGAGCAGCAAAAATATTCTTCTTAAAACCTAATGAAGATTATAACCGTAACCGAAAGAAGTGAAAAAATATTAGGAACTGTTTGTTTACTTTATGGCACATGCGCCATGAATTTTGGTGAATTGTAATAAAGAGAATTCTCAAGAACAAAAAATAACAAAACTTCGCTCTATTAGGACATGCTTTTGTTACTTTTTCGCAAAATAATTGACTTAATTTTATCAAAATGTGTCTTTTTAAAATGCCAGGTGTTTCAAAAGTCACGCATATCCACATGGTAATCTTTGTTGTTTAAAAACCAAAGGGGTTGATTGAGATTTCTGTCACTAGATGGCAGCAGGGGCCCCATCATAAGAAGTTTTGAACGTATCAGGCATCAGTTTCAAAATACTTGTCAGTTGAGCACAACGGGACGTGCATGATGTTTTCCCAAGAGCAAGGAATAGCCATCGTGGAATTTTATTTCGCTATAAAATCTCATTGCCGTGTGATAAATGCATTTCAGCAGAAATATCTGGGTGAAATAGCACCAAATGCATCAACGATAACAATTTTAGTGCAACGGTTTCGTGACACAGGATCGGTTGCAGACAGGAAGCGATCGGGTAGAGCGTCCATAGTGAAAACAAAAGTGGCAGATGTGGAGATCACTTTACAAAGAAGTCCATTCAAAAGACCGTATACTTGGTTGCAGCAAGACGGTGCAACGCGTCACACATCACGGGACAGTATGGAAGTTTTAACTAAATTTTTCGATGATCATGTCATTTCCAAAGGACTTTGGCCGCCTCGTTTACCGGACTAGTCAATTCAGGATTTTTTTTGGGGGGATATCTGAAAAATGTCATTTTCTGGAATAATCCCCATATGCTTGACGAACTTAAGAGTAACACCCTTCATGCAATATTCTCACGCTCATCGTAAAGTGTCAATTAATATGGTAAAAAGAGTTGTTCGGTTATGTGTCCAGGAAAATGGACATCATTTTGAACATTTACTGTTATTTTACCATGTATGACACCTGCCAATAAGGATAACCGTTCAACCTTTGTTTATTCTTTATTCTGTTTGTTAACATAATTCATCTGTTTTTAAAACTCAACCACAAAGGATGACGTGTGTGACTTTTGAAATACCCGGTAATAAGTACTGTGTTACAAATGAACTTTGCTTCAGTCATTATAAAGTGCAATGTGAAAGTAAGAAAAGTGATGCTCAAGCTATAATTTTCACTATTTGCTCTCGATGCGAATACTTACATCTTCTGACAGAACTATGATTGTAGTGAAATGAGAGCTTAAAATGAAGTGCACACTAGATGCTAATAAGACACAAAAAGTCTATACTACTTCTGATAAAGGGAACCCCCTTTTTTACAATAAAAATATATTAAAAATATTGGTACCCAAATACTGCTGGTATTTATTATTCTTTCTTTTATTACGATTTTTCAATTCCTGCTACTATAGTTCACTCTCTCTTTCTATATATTTATTATACATATATATATACAGAGTGTTTTTTTTTCAGGTATAGAAGTTTAAGTTGGCATTACTTTCCAAGATGGCGACCGATTTAACAGCTGTCAAGTGATTTATTCTCAGTTTGGTTTGGCAATTCATCATGAATAGACTCACGCCTGAACAACGCTTTCAAATTGTGCAATTTTATTTCGAAAATAATGGTCGATTTTCATAAGCGAATTTTGTTTAGCGATGAAGCGCACTTCTGGTTGAATGGCTACGTCAACAAACAAAACTGCCGCATTTGAGTGAAGCTAATCCACAAGTGTATGTCGAAACACCTTTACATCCAGAAAAACTGACTGTTTGGTGCGCTTTATGGGCTGGTGGAATCCTTCTTCAAAAACGATGAAGGCCACAACGTTACAGTCAATGGTGATCGGTATAGAGCCATGATTACTAACTTTTTCATTCCTGAATTGAACAATCATGATGTTCAGGAGCTGTGGTTCCAACAAGACGGCGCAACATGTCACACAGCTCGTGCCACAATCGATTTATTGAAAGACACGTTTGGTGACCGCCTAATTTCACGTTTTGGACCTGTGAATTGGCCTCCAAGATCTTGTGATTTAACACCGCTAGACTATTTTCTGTGGGGCTATGTAAAGTCATTGGTCTATGCGGATAAGCCACAAACGCTTGACCATTTGGAAGACAACATTCGCCGTGTTATTGCCGA
The DNA here is from genome assembly GCA_019973935.1 of Trichonephila clavipes. Taxonomy (NCBI): domain Eukaryota; kingdom Metazoa; phylum Arthropoda; class Arachnida; order Araneae; family Nephilidae; genus Trichonephila; species Trichonephila clavipes. The sequence goes on from BMAU01001132.1 coordinate 1,915,259, forward strand.
TATATGGCCACAAATGTTGGAAAAAGTCATCGAAAATTGGACGTCCAGATTGGACTACATCCAAGCCAGCCGTGGCAGCCCTATCCCAGAAATCCTATTTAAAATGTAATGCCACAAGATTATCTTTCGAATAAAAAAAAATTCATGTCAATCGAATAATACATCGTTGTTTTATTGCAATTTAAAGTTCTATACCTCTCAAAAAAACACCCTTTATATATTGTTCAAATTTTTGGTCCTTAATAAAATACTCTCTATTCATCCATTCAAATTAGGAATTTGCTTAAAAAAATTATTTTGTATTACTTGTTCGTTGTATTTTTAAAACTCAGTCTTCCAAATATCCGTTATGTTAAAAATCACAGAAAAAAAAACTTACTTTAAAGGTTCTTAATTTACAGTGATATATATGTGCAAGACATTTATAATCAATAAACGAATCTAAATGATATCAAAACAGAAAGGCACAGGTTTGGCCTATTTATAATGTAGTTAGTGAAATGATACATTCGTAAGAAATATTATATGGAATATAGCTAAAAATTAATATATATAGATCATATAGCTGTTACCCACCTACTCCATTGGATATTTCATGATTTGTACGGATATATATTGTTTTTCAGTTATTGAGAGAGAAATCTAAATACTGACACAAAGATTTCGATAGTATTAAAAAAAATTGTGTGTGTGTTTATGACCACACGATAGAAGTGAAAACATTTGATTTATTCTGGGCAAAATAATCCAATTGTTCATATGTACCACGTTTTTTTCTACATTTTCAAATGCGGGCATTAAGTAGTTACTCTTTTTCGTGCCCATTTATGAGTGGATTTGTTTATTTCATCCATTTTCTGTAAAAGGCAATGTTTAAATAACTATGTATCCTTATATATATATATACCAATTAGCCTACTTATTTAAAATTGCTTATATATAAATTACTCATGTAGAATATATTTATATAATATATATGTTTTTTTGGTGCTTACGTACTATCGCAACAGTGTCAACGTTCAAGATAACTCGCCAAGTTGGCCACCCTGATTTTTCAAGTGTTGTCATGTGCTTCCTTTTATATAATGTCGCCAATACCATTGCGATAATACGTAAGTTCCGTTTATATAATTTATATAACGCCGTATACTATGTAAGATAAGGAAAACTTACGTTTCTTAAAATTCTCTAAGCAAACAAAAGGAGAATGTTCGTATTTTTTCACAATTTACGCTTTTATTTTCTCGTAATCTCTTAGTTGTCATCTTTAATATAAACCAAAATATTGGCAACTTTCTCACCAATTAACCTCAGTTAAATTTTGGATTTTAATTCTTATGGCACATTTTTGTGCTTAAATGCTCATTCTACTGAATTAAAAAACACATCCCATGTTTCGTTTCTTCTTATGTTTGATCTCCTACATAAGAATAATCTTTATTTTCCAATTACTGTTGTTTGCGCTCTTCTTCTCCAGTTCACTCGCTGTAATTGAGTGGAAGTGGGCTGCACGATAGCAATATTTAAATAAAGAAAGTAAAACTCTCTTCACGGAAAAAGTGTGCATGAAATTTTTACTAGAAAATAATACGTACGTAAAATTTTTCAATACAAAACTAAGCGAACGTCGCTTTCCGAAGTGCGACTGCTGACTGGATTTCAATAAATAACTATTGGGTTTAACACAGCCGAACCGGGCGCTTAATTTCGATTCACTCTTCAGAAATACGCGCCTAAAGAAGTTGTAACTTCAAAAACGTTCTTATAGCTCTCACTTCTTGATTCAAAAAGAAAAGGACATGAAATTCTTGAACAGAAGTGTATTTATCTGTTATGACCCAGTAACCAGTCCTCGGGAGTTGATTTTCGTAAAATTCGATCTTAGTGAATCTCTACTCAACAGAATAAACGTGTCTTCGAATACGGAAATTATTTACCTGTTATGCCTTCCCCCTTTGTTGATTCTTCTTTCTTTCTCCTTAAAACCTTTTCTTCATGGATCCTTATTGAAAAAAAATAAACATGCATACCCAAATTGCAAATATGTTGGACTAATAGTTCTAAAACAGGAGTTTTCGTCTATAACGCCCCTGTAATTCCCCCTGGGAATCGAATTTTGCAAAACCCTTTCTTAGCAGATGTCTACCCTACAAAAAAGAACATGCCTGCCAAATTTCAAGTCTTTAGGTCTAATAGTTCCGGAGATCATGTGATGAGGGAGCGAGTCCCTCTTTTCTCGGACACACACACACACACACATAAGAATCAGTTGCATGTTATTATTATAATATTGTATTTGTCATAGTAAAACTATTTTTTATTACTAAATCAGATAGAGACATTAAAATTATTAACAATTAACGTATGTTTTGTTAATTACTTGAAACATCTTTTTATTTACAGTAATAAAATATATATAGTTATAAATTCCGGAGTGTTGTTAAGTAAAAATCTTAAAGCATGAGTGACATGCATTAAACTAATAGTATGGAGTAAAATATAAGAAACAATGTAACTGAATTTTCTGTCATAAAAAGTAATTGATGATTAAGAAAAGTGTCACATATTTAAATGATAGGAACGAAAATAAAATATTTTATGACATAAAATATTAAAATTCTACAACCTTTTTTAGCTTATTATATTTGCTTATAAACATCTGAATCCTGCATGTTATTTAAAAAATCACCATAAATCACCAAGAAAAATTCTTCACGAAGTTGAGGAGGAAAAAACCTCTCCTCAAAACTGACATATATTAAAAATTTAGATTTTTACTCTAGAATCCTACACAATATATTTTCATCTCTTTCAGTCAGGATGATTCACGTCACAATAGATTAGGGTAAAAATACATAATGCTCCATTCTACTTTCGCTTGAGAAAATGAATGATAAAGATGTCAAGAGCGATAGTCAATGGAAGAGAAATTTTCCATTCTCCTAGATTGATGCAGGGTAAAAATATCATCCAGTTATTAAATTTATTTCAAAATATGATGTCTTTAAGCCAATAAAGGAAATAGACTGGCTTATTTTACTGAATGGATGACCGGGAGCTCGTGACTGATTAAAATATAGCAAATTGTGCACTAAAAGATTGTTTATCGATTTCAATCTTCATTTATCACAGTTAGGCTTAGAGTTTTGTTCCATGAGTTCTTTTTTTAACGCGTCATAATATGATGTGCCAACATATACGTTGTTTTCACCTCTAGTATTCAATTGCTCATTATTTCTTACAGCTGACACGCAGTAAAGGAGATTTCAAAACGTGTAGTGAACTTATTTATCCTTTTTAACATTGTTTCTACGATGTAAATCACGTTAGAAGTCTATTAGTCAAGTTCAGGGGGACTCGACCTTTTATTCTGCTGGGCCGATAGACCAAGATAACATTGGAAATTTAAAACGTGGAAAATTGATCCAAATATTATAACTCCTGTTTGGCTTTTTTAATTTTTTTTTTTTTGTATTTTTTTTTAACTTTTGCCACTAACACTAAATTAGAAGCATTTAAGAAACACTCCTTCATAATTTCTGCATTAGTAAACGATTTCACATTATTACCAATAATATAACAAACTTCATAGAATGTCTTTGTTTCTGACGTGATATTACCACTGGCAAAACATTTCGTTGTTGTCGCAAAGAATATTCAAGAAAGCCTATTTATACCCTCTGGCAAGAGATTTTCGAAGAAAAGTGTCATTGAATGACTCCTGTTTATTAGTATTTTTTTAAATAAAGCAATTTCATGACAAATCAAACAATTGCTGGTCATTGTTTGTTTTTCACTACAAAGTATAGTCCACCTCCCAATCGACTTGAAACGATATATTTTCTTCAAATATTCTTCGCTTTCAAGATATGAAAGATTGTTAAAAATTAGTTCCATCCGTAAAATTGTCGCTACTCCACTGTTGTCTGTTATCGCTAACCGCAACTGTTCCAAATAGAAAAAGAATATCAATTCGTACCGTACGACACCGACAGAAAAAGCAACATTGATATATTTAATTTCTTGACAAAGAATTTCCCACCAAGTTTTTAATACAATATTCTTGAATAAGTGAATTTCTCAGAGCAATGGGCCATGACCGGGCCACTGGAAAGGGCTGGGTGGGCCACATGCGGCCCGCAGGTAAAGTATCGCTGGTCTAGTTCGTTTGTAATTCTTTTTATTCGTGTTACTGTTCATTTTTGTTACGCATTGTTACAAATTTACGTGGGAAAAAAGCAGGCAAAGGCTTCAGTAATTTGAATAATGACGCATTTATTAATGGACAAGGACGAACAGCTGACTACGCGAAGACTAAAAGACGAAGAAATATTATACTAGATAGTTTACAATAGCCCAAAAACGTATTCATTATAAGCAAACTTTACATTATGCCTGGAACGGCTCTCCAAAACAGTTCTACTTGCAGAAAATTAGACAGATAAAGACTTTTTTTATTGTAGTGTACACCCATTAGATTCTGAGCTCTCTTCTGAATTGAACTGATCTTTGTTGTTTTTATATAGCCTCATGGGGTAATTTCAAGATGAATCGACCTTAGAGATCTTGATGATTCCTTGGCTATATCATATTTTTTGCCAATATGTTGGCAAGGGTGATAAAGTTGTTAATCTGATAGCACTGGTCACATCTATGAAAGCCACAATTCTATTTTTTAAGTTCACGTTTGGAAAGGAGCTTTGCCTGTGAAACTCAATTTTCCCATAAGGAGAGTATTACTGCAGGGTAAATAACACATGCGTGGCGTGTTTCATTATTGTAGCGTAGTTTATAATTTTAGGATTCTAATACACCCACGTTACAAATCCGTAATACTTTTCATTACTAATAATGCATTTGTTAATTATGAAAGGGCACTGATGCACAATAAAATATTAATCTCATATTTTCTACTAACTTTTATCATAATTCTTTTCTCGTGCGATAGATTAATTCTGATAGACAAAAATGATGCGTATGTTGAAATGAAAAAACAACAACATATTCTTCGAAAGATTATGTTAGAAAAACTACTTATTTGATTATAATTGAACAAAAATGCTTTTTAATCACTTAAGCGGTCCATTTTTTTTGTCAAAAATGTTCCACAAAAGGTAAATTTTTTATTGCATATAACGAAGTATAGTACCTAACAAAATGCAAAAATTGAAGCCTTTTATTTTAGTTTTCAAGTTAAAAAGTTTCACACGATTTTTTATTTTATAATTGTAGAACTAAAAAAATCCCTAAATGTTTGCTTTTTACAAGTACACTCTGCATGTTATGAAGAATGCTTCATATATCTTATATATATAAGCGAATCTCTCTCAAACTTACAAAAAAATATCTTGTTCGTACCTCATTTTCAAACGGTTGAGAATTTTGTGTATGTGTGCATATATATATGCGCACACAATTTGAAGCATGGCGTAGTACTAAGCCTAAAATCGGAATGGAGACAGAGATAATATTGGCATTTTTTTATTATCTTTCCATTTTCATTTCTTCTCAAGTAACAAATTGCATATTGTCTTGCCAATCCCTGTTCTTTATCGAATAACTCCAGGAATATAAGTTCCTGCCTTCAATGAAATATTCCCACCTTCACCATGAAGAAAATTCCGAATGAGAAGAATTTCAGTGACATGTACAAGCTATATCTCTTAAAAACACAGTCAATTCCTACTTAGATCAACAAAGAAATTTTTTTATTTTTGCTACTTTTTATTAAATAATTACAATTATTATAATTATGTATATACATAGGACAGAATCACAACATTAAGTGGCAATTAAGTTTTATTAATTATTATTTAAGTATGGTATTGTCATCCAAAACAATCGTGTATATAAAATTTCAGCTCAACTGAATGCTTTAAAACGAGAGAAAAATGCCTTTTCAAGTTTTGACACACGTCACCAAAAATGATGCCAACGTGGCTGTATTTGTAATTTTTTAAATAATTAGTTTTAATCAATTAATTTTTATTAATTATAACTAAATTACTGTATTGTCATCCAAAATAATCACGTATATAAAATTTCAGCTCAATTGAGCGCTTTAAAATGTATTTTATTAACGATTGAAAATTCCACCAAAATAAATAAATAAATGTAGAGAGTGTGAGCTAGTAGTAGGAATTGTACAAAACGAGACTGGTCCAATAAATCACTATACGTACAGAATGAGTTCTCTGTGATACTATCATTTTTAAAGTAGTTCCCTTCAGCATTCGGTGCTGCCTTTGCTGGTAACAGTTCTGGAACTAGGTTTTAGGAAGATCTTTCAGGAGATTTTCCATTTTTACCTGAAGGAGGGAAAATGGCTTCCCTTTCATCAAGATTTAATTGTAGGTTATAAATAAAAGTCGCATGGGGCCAAATCAAGTAAATAAGGAGAATGCTCGATCACAGTAATGTCCTAACTGGTCAAAAACTTCTTGGTAGATAGGGCCGTGTAAGTGGGTACATTGTTTTGTTGCAACAGCCCTCCATCACTCCACAATTAGGGCCTTTTTTTCCTAATTTTTCTCGAAGTCTTTTTAGTACTTCAATGTAGTTGTGTTAATAGTCACCCATTCGATATAGTGATTAGTGACGCTGACTACTGTGCTGTAGGGCCTGGGTTCGAATCCCGTAGAAGACATGGATGTTTGTAAATGTATAGTGTCTTCGTGGCATGGGGGTACTCCAAACAGTCGTCGAGCCGCAAGTCCTCTCGTGAGGTTGGTGGCAGGGGATGACAGGTGGGAGGCCCTGACTCTCCCCCAGGGTGTTCTTCCTCAAAATTGGAGTGGAACCGAGCGGTGCACGGGCAAACCAGTTAAGGGGTTAAAAACCAAAATTTTAATTATTTAACCTATAAACAGAATCTCAGGACTCTTAAGAATCACTAATTGTGTGGAAATTGTTTTACTTTTGGTGTGTTACCATTAATGAGAATGATGTAGCATCTGTTTTAATTAATGTTAAGTAAGCAAAAAAAACTTCCACCCTAAATCTAACTATAAATATGTGAACATTGAAAGAAAACATGAAGCTTATCAAGTTAACATACTTGTCAGCTTGTCACATTGAATTTCATTATTCATCATGTTGTTGCTGTAACTGTTTTTCGCAGGGATTGAAACTGATAGAAAATTCTATCAATAGATGGTGCTCAAACATGACACTAATGTGCAGACATGGCCTTTTTAAAAAAATTTCCTTACGCCAGAAAAGCAGGGTAATTTTTACTTCACAAATTCTTCTATTTTTTTATTCTAAGGGTAATTACGAAAGATTTTTCAGCCAGGAAAGAAAATTACGTGCTTTCTTTGGTTTACCCTATCTGTCAATGCTTGTTTTCGGCAATCAAGAAAGGAACTTATTGCTAATGAAATTTTCTCCTGAACTTTCAAGTAAAATTATCAAGTTTATAAGGCTGTTTGGGAAACTGTGTTTTGTAATTATCTCATGTATGGTTATGATGTAATTCATGTATGCCATGAATGTCATTGCTTCTGTTTGATTTTTATGTGATATCTATTTACCTTTATCGTAAATAATATTTAAAAGGGAAAATTTGTCATAAGTTTTTAGAGGTATACTGTCCCAAATATATATGGTTAGTACTATATATACATTTTAAGTTTAAATTATTAATGGGAATCACAGTTTACTTTTCAATGTCAGAAATTATATTGATATTTAGTAAGAATTTATTAAAAATTAGTGAAATTTTATATTAGAATTACTTCAAACAGGGAAAACTGAATTGATTGGTACCAATGGCCCAAAGGCAGATGCTTCTTGAAGACATTTATGTGAGATAGGGTGCACTCATAAAATGGACAAGCGATGCACTTAAGCAAGGATTCAGCCTCAATAAAGGTGACAAAAACACATTTTCTATTTTATGAGATACTTAAAGGCGAATAAAAGGAGAGTAGAAATGTGAGATCTTGAATATAAATCACACATTCGAAGTGGCTTGCAGCAAGATTTAAAATACTTAACAAATATTTCTTGACGATATTTTATTATATAATATGACAATATTAGAAATAATTTAAAAATTTGATCTTATAATTAGCAAGACTATTACGAAAATGAGGGCTATATATTATATTAATCTTTCTAATTGACTTCTATCTCAGGGGGTGAATTAGGTGGAAGAAAAAGAAAATTTAATACAAGAAAATTAAAGTTTTGAGTATTTTTTTTTAACTGGATGCATTTGTCTTAATGTACATTTCTCTCCTTTATACGTCGGAAACTATTTTTGATACCTATGCAAAATTTCGAAAGCAGATTATTAAGAACGTAACAATTACGTGAATCTGTTCATTGATTACACTCAGTCAAAACTTACATCGCTAACAACAAACTACTATGACTTAAAGTCACTTACGAACTACTTAGAAAAATAATTTCTTTTATCTGTATAAAATATGTTTCTTATATGAAATGTAATGAATAGCTGTTTTAGTTTTTTGCATCAGTGTATTGAAGTCAACAAAAAATGAAATCTCGTAGAACTTTCATATTAACATCTGCATTTACCAATGATGAATTATTAGATGACCAATGACTTATTTGTAGAAAGTACGGAAATTATTCATTGAATTATTCATTGAAAACATTCATTATTCAAGAACGAAAATTCATTTTTTTAAAACAATGATAAATATCAACAACAACAAAAATATGAATACTCCTTTTTGGTTGTTTCTATAATTTTTTCTTACTTCTAATGGAGCTGCGATTTGGTGTTTTACCATTGCATAATATTACTTCCTGGTGGATTTATTTTGTGTTAAAATTGTAATACTCGCAAGCAACGCCGTTTTTTACATTATAATGGCAATTCAATGGGAACATAGCCAAATATTGGCGATAAAGCCAAATTGGCATCGTTTTTGGCAACCATATTGGCAACTTGGCGATTGATTGATCAATGCAGAAGTTGATATGCCATAGTGCTCCCTGATGGATATCTGCAACAAAAATGATAGCACAAAAACCTTCTCCACAAAAAGGTACATATACATGCCAATTTTCATAGTGATCGGAGTGATGCTATTTCATACATACAAACATCCATTTATATATATATATATATAAAAGAACAAGAGAAATTTAATGTTTGTGCCCCTTCAGACTTGACATCGCTTCTCTGCTACTTCTTTTAATATTTCAGGAGAAATTTTTTTCATTTTATCATATTTTGTGTGCGGATAGATTGAGGTAAAACATCAAAAATGCTCGCATTGGGCCGCGGGCTTGAAGCCCCAGTAGTAGACCCATGAAACTGGCATTTGTCTTTAGTGAGGCACCATATAAGTGGTATACCAATCGCAGTAAGTAATTTTAACTCCCCATTTCCTCTCCAGAGGGAGGCACCTGAGCTGTGACGATGTGAAAACGTAACAGAAATTTATTTTTGCTTAGAGCACCCAAGCCAAAAAGACACTCATGAGATCTTTTACATACAGCATAATCATATGACAAGGATGCTATCTATTTTTAGCATCATGAAAATCCACCGACATGGGCCTTGGTAAAACCCGCGAATTTTGGTGTTCAAAGCCAGTGCCAAATCAACTACTCCACTCAGTCAGCCTTTCTGTTGATGTAATTTTCATGATTTAAGTACAGTGGCAGCACGTACACCCTCGCATTGCGGGGAGGGCAGGGTTCTAAGGGGCCCAAAGCCTGATTGCCACTAAGTCAGTGTTTCTCAAACTGTGGGGCGCGCCCCCCACAAAATACATTCTGACATAAGAAAAATGTACGTTACACTTTTATTGTTATCTGTTCAGAAAAGAAAAGCAATATAATACTTTTCTTATTACTTAAAAGTATATATAATTTACTTAAAATATCTATTACTTAAAAATAACTTACTTTTAAAATACCTATTATTTGAAAGCAACATATACAAAAATTTAATACTTATCTTGATAATTTAACTGGTTTATAATAAAGATAGTTTTGTAGTTTTAGCGTCAAAGTACATTATTATTGCATTCAATACATTGTTATCGTATGGGGGTGGGGGGTGGCGCGATGGAAATTATGATTGAAAATTGGGTCACAAGTATTGAAACTTTGAAAAGCACTGCGCTAAGTATAGTCCTACCCTTTGTAAAATCCAACTTGGGGGCCCAAAATCTGACTTTGCAGGAGGCCCAGATGTTCTCCGTTACGCCACTGTTTAAGTAATATGAAAGCAAAATGCGATAACAGAAATCAAAGTATCATAAAATACAATATAAACAGTAATAGAACTGTAGTTTATAAAACATTAAGCTCGGGAAGTGCTTAGGATCTCTAATGGTCTTAATTCAGCCCGGCGTACAGTAGTTAATAATACCTTAAAAAAAATTTATCTCGAATAATTATAATTAATTGATCAAAACAAATTACCGTAAAATCCGGCGTATAACGCGCACTTGTAATACAAAAATAAAGATCGACATTTACGGGTGCACGTTATACGCCGGGTATGAAAATGAGAGCTTTAAGTATATGAAAAGAAGACGCGCATTAAAAAAATTAGACTTTTACATAGATCGGAATGTTGTTTATTTAAAAGAAATGATATTCCTTATGAACTTAAAGGGTTGTAGTTCTAGAAATATACTTATTTTTTCTAAAGCGTGGAATAATACCCCGAATAAATTACTTCAAAATATTAGGGCATTTTAGGTTCCTTTGTAGAAAAGAAAATTAGCATTATAGGCGAATATATCCAAAAATTAGAAATTGCCGCCCTAAAGTATAGGTGTGCGTTATACGCCGGATTTTACGGTACTTTGCTTAAGTATTAATAATACTTATTAATCTGGGGAAGATTAATAGGAATGATTAATTCTGAAGCAAAAAGATATAAAAATCCAAAAAAACTGTTTTCGGTTAGTATAATTGAAAATTTATTACCCTATTAATATTACCTTATTAATTATTTATAACGTGTAACATAATAATGAGTGACAATTACTTACAACGTATAAGCTTTATAATACTTTTAAATATGGATTGTAATACCCGAAAATGATAGAGTGACAAAATTTTGAAATTTTTCAATCGCTAAAAAAATATGCTACCAAAAGGGAATTTGTGTATGGGAATTTAATAGTTTTTCATAAGTTTTTCGATCTTTCTAAGCTAAAAAGTAAGTAAAGAATGCACAACAATTAAGAAAATTCAGAACTTTTTAAAAAAAATTATTAGTGCTTTATTTCGATCTTAATAAAATTTATTGGTAACAACGTTCTGTCAATGCATATTTAAAAATGGAATTAAGATCCAATGCTAAATCAAAGAAAAATCTATTCCAAATATTGTGTGTGTGTGTACTCACGCGAAAACCTTTAAAACACGTTTTAAAAAGCGTTGTCAATTTCTTTCAAGTTTATGTTTTAAGAATACCAGGACATGTCCAAAAAAGTAAAATGCCAAAAATAAATTGTTTATGGGATATATATCTTTACAAATTTCCAATAGAGCTTAATTTTTTGTGATCTTAATATAAAGATATTTTGTAATCATTCTGTAGAAATACAAAAATTGTTTCTTTTAGTTAAAATTTTTTGTTCTGTTTAATTTAAGTTGGACATAATTTTTGAGATCTCATAATACATTACGTTTAGGTACAATTTTTAAAAATTTATCCCTTTAATACGTAAAATATTTTTTGCACATATATAAAATAATACACAAAATAGAGTGAACCTACTTTTGTAGTAAAATATTGTGATAGATTCTTTAAAAAAATTATGGGACTTTAATTTTGAAAATTTCTATTTTCCTCCCCTTTTTCATACATAAAATTATTTTTAAAAAATAGATTCACTATATGCACAGGTATCCTGTATAGAAATATAAAAAAAATTGGAACCCTATAGTGTAATAGGTTTTTTAAAGCGTACCTAAAAGTAAACAATTATACTTCGGAGATAAAGTGAACAAACTAAACATTTGTAAGCGTTTGCTTACATCTTTGTCAATTACTTTTTTCATATTTTAAGGTTATTTTATCAACGAACATATAAGAGTTATAAATGTTTCGATTCAGAAAAATGTGCATTATTTTTTGAATACTAAAATAGAAAAACCCATTTTTTGAATGCGTATGAGGTCCTGGTTATCTTAAAACCTATAACATAATTAGAAACAATATAATTTAGTCAGCAATATATATTTAGATATAACTAAGTCCCAAAAATAAAGGTTTTAGAAATAAGCCATGAATTTAGGAAATCTTACGAGCTGTTTATTTCATTTTTGGAACTTTTCCTAGTATTTCTAGAAGCACGCACAGAGAGGTCAACGTACTCCCCAACACAGCACTAAATATGCAATGCACGAAAAATTCCATATATATTAAATATTTTTGTCATTAGACAAGGCCATTCTTTTTTAGAGTATACAATCTAGTATTTTGTAGAGTCTACACATTACAGCATAAATTTAAGAAATTTAATGCTTTAATTATGTGTTTCGTTACCGAATTTAACTCAGAATTATTCACATGTGGCCATAATTGTATTTCACAAACTCGGGGAAAAGAAGGAATATTTGTATTTTTGGCGCCTTAGGGACGATGAACGAAAACTGATGAATGGCTGGCGCCAAGTTCAGCACACGTTTGGAATTAAACGTTTCGTGTGAAAATAAATTTAAAAGACTGATATTTATACGGGGATTTACTAAGATAGAATGCATAACAAATGAATTTTAGATATTCTGTGAAAGATGAATTAGAAGGATTTGATGTAAAACTTAAAGTAGAGATTTTTTTAGCTGATCTGTGAATATTACGCATTCTTTTTACTTGTATTATAGTAAGTTGAACCTTTCACATCATAGAAATGGTATGATTACCATGCCTAATATTAATTGTAAGGAATTGAGTTTTAATAATTAGAAATTGTTATAAAATTTTATTGTTAACCGTATAAAAATCTGTTTTATTCCATTTCATTGCTTCGCAAAAGCTTTAAATTATTCAGAGTAAATATTTAAACGTAATTTTTGGCAAAAAAATGAAGGAAGAATGGTATATTTTCAAAAAATTCTCGTTTTATGTAAAATGCTTCTACAATAATTATATTTTGCCTATATATATAAAAAACTAGAACTTCTCTCTATACCAGGGTTGATTAAAATTTTTGAAATATATAATTTACAAGTGGATTTACTCATATTTTTATTATATCTTCTTCTTTATAAGCGTAACAACCTGTTATAGGTCTTGGCTGCATCCACAGCTCGCTTCCTCCAATTCCAACGTTACGCAGCAACTCTCTGCCAGTTTTTAATATTTAGAGTTTTTAAGTCATTTTCAACATCATCTATATCCACCTTGTTGGTGGTCTTCCTCTTGTTCGAGATATATTCCAATAGCATGTCGGGTATTTTAATCCAATAGTGTATACCAACACAATAGCAACACAATAGTGAAAATTCGCAATAGCACCCTTTTTATATTTTATTACATCAGAGTACAGAAATTTCAACAAAAACACCCATTTTTATTTCAATTGATCACAGCTCTGAAAAAAACCGAGAATTTTTATAAAATTTTTTACTTTAACACCGGTATAGAAATCCTAGTTAAATATATGGGAAAATATTCTTTTTGAAGCATTTTTTATAAAGGGCGAATATTTTGAAAAGATACTATTCTTTCTTCATTTTTGGTTAAAAAAATTGAATTTAAACAGTTTTTTTTTCTTGTAATAATATTCTTAAGACAATTTTATACGTATGTTCTAATTCACTTGACACTAAATATCAAAAATTTAATCATTTTTATGCGTTTTCAAAATCACGATTCCGTAAAAGTAGTCACCTTAAAGAACAATTACATATTTTTCCAAAACGGCTTTTTAGAATTATCATTTTTTTAAAAATTATCTATCTTTTACGCTCTTACAATAAGTATTTTTTGCTTTCGAACTCAAAAATATTCAAGAATTTAAGGCAGTGATTCTCAAACTTTCAATATTTGTGCCCAAATTTTCAATTATAATTTTCATCGCCCCCCCATACAGTAACAATGTATCGAATGCAATAAAAATATACTTTGACGAAAAGCTACAATTCGATTTTAATTATAAACAATACAAATCATCAAGATAAGTAATAAATTTTGTATATGACAAGCCAATGGGAACAACTAGTAATAACTAAACTTGTTTTTAATTTAGAGTTTTGACAAATTAATTATATATTAATTTAGTTTTGACACATTAATTAAATCCATATAAATGCGCGTTTAATTTTTGTGACTGAATATATTTTGATTTGCTTCCATTTAGTAAATTTTAATACTTATTTTGAATCTTTTATTTTGGACTTTTCAATATGCTCGCGCTCCGACACAGAGATACCACGCCTCCCCAGGGAGGTGCGCACGACAGTTTGAGAAACGCTGATTTAAGGAAAATATAAAAAAAAACATGAAATTAATACCGAACAGAAAAAAAAAGATTTAAATATATAAAAAATAAACTTTATTCAAAGCAGAGGTTTGGGGATAAAAAGGCAAAGCGAAACAAGTCATTTCTCAAATTATTAACGTTTTCAGGCTCTATTTACTTTATCCTCACGTCTTACGAAAAAAAAAGGAAAGAAATTAATTTTCGTTCTCTATTCTTCCCAATATGGTATTTGTTTCGACGTTTTTTTCCAAACAGTTTTCAGTTACGAAAAAATAATAATCTAGTTTCTACAAAAAAAAAAAAAAAAAAAAAAAAAAAACCTTTGAAATTTTTTTTTTTCCTTTGAAAAGATTTTATTAAAACCTTTTTTAATGCGATGACACCAACTTCTTTTCACAAAATGAAAGAAAGGTAAACGCATTCGAATGGATGTGTTGAAAATGTAGTACACAAGCGAAGAGCTTGTAATTTTTTCGCAAGATTGCTTGCTGAAAGGAGCCAAAATGAGAAGAGTAAAGCGAGATGAAAAAAGAGTAAACAATGTCTTAGAAAAATTCATAAACGAGACAAACATTGCACGAACCACGGTATTTTAATTTTCGCCTTTTGTTTATTAAAAAAGAGTGTTTTATATATATAGCGGTGTGATTAGCTAAGTAAAAAATGACATTTTTATTGGGTGCTTTAAAAAACAGTAAGCGTTAAAATCCTAATTTAAATCACAATTTTTCGAATAAATTGCTTCAAATTTACTATGAACAGGTAACATAAACAAAAAATTAAGTAAATTCCTACTTTGGTGGCGCCATCTGTTACAGCTAGTCGTAACTTCGTCAGAAATAACACAGATTAAATTTAAAATTAAAAATAAAATTTAATTAATGAATTAATATTTGCAAAAACTGTATTAACATCAAGTGTCATCCTCTACAAGTTTAAAAAAATATATTTGAACTTGAATGGTACCATCTGTTGCAATTAGTTATAACTTCATCAGAAGTAACCCAGAATAAATTTAAAATTAAAAAAAAAGGATTTTAATTAACGTATTCATATTTTAAAAAAAAACTGTATTAACATCAGTGTCATCCACTACAAGTTTAAAAAAATGTATTTGAGCTTGAGTGAATGAATAGAAAGTATTTTATTAAAGATTTAAAAGTCGAACAAGATATATATATATATATATGTGTGTGTGTGTGTGTGTGTATGTATATGTATATAATTATATATTGAAAATTTTTTTTTATATTGGATTATATATATATATATATATACAGGGAGAGAGTGAACTAATAGTAGGAATTGAAAAAAAATATATTAAAAGTGTTATTGTAGTAATATGCTTCTAGTTATCCATTTTAACACGAAACGTCGATACCTTGCAAGTATTGTTTTTAGGACATATAAGATGTAAAATAGTTGTATTAAATTAGCGTAGGACTATTAGTAAACGATACACTAGTTTGTGATGAATATTATGCATTTCTTTCAGAATGTCTAGAATTAACCTATATCTTCTAAAATGTAAATATAATATTTATAAAGATGTGTCAATAAAAAAGATGTTTTGAAGGCACACATTTTGAATGAGAAGTATTTAAAATGTTTTCATTCTTGTGTGACTAGATTATCAAATATATTCCTTCTTTCTTTTTTTATTCTAACTTAAAATTTCATTTTTTAAACATTTTAACAAATTGAGCGCCTCAGGACACGACACGAAATCTTTGTGTAGTCTCAGAGAGAGCTACAGCAAATTTTTGTCCATGGTATAAACTGAATAAGAATTCCAGGAAACCTGTATCATCTCCTTGTTGATTAAAATTGTTTTATTAACGATTAAAAAAAAGAATATACTTTCTGTCGAACAGTGGCGTAACGGAGAACACTTGCCCCCTGCAAAGTCAGGTTTTGGGTTCTAAGTTGTATTTTATAAAGGGTAGGTACTTGGCGATAGTCAGGCTGTGGGCCCTCTAGAGCCCTGGGTCCCCCCGAGATGCGGGGGTTGCGGGGATGTACGTTACGCCACTGCTGTCGAACACAAACGAGAACCACTCAAGCCTACATAAAACATAAATCAAAATGTCACAACAGCCATCGTATTGCCAGTTATTGCCTCCTTGTCGTTCCTCTCAAAAAGGGAAAATCCCGTTTTTCAGAAAAAACACTAAGTAAGACAAACACATATGTCAACGCATAGACAAGCGAACATTTAAATAACAATCTCGATTTATTTGTGTGATGCTTATTTTTAATTACTAAGGTGACTGCCGACCTTTGGACCCAATTTTTTTATAAAAACAAATTTTTGAAACAAATAGAGTGTTTTTAAGAAGAAAAATAAAAAAAAAAATATGTAAATACATAAAACTTTTTAAATAAATATTGTACTTTTAGAAAAATTAGTTGTTTTCAAGGAAATTTTACCAAATTTTTACTAAAACGGGTAACACTGTATAAAATTTTTTAATACAATTATAATTTTCTTTATACACAATATACATATTACGGTGCTCTTCAAAATGAACCAAAATCTAAGAGAAATATTAAAATAAAAAAAATTACTAATAATTATACATAATATGAAAATCTTGATATTTTTAAAGTTTTTTCTTTATAAAAACTACCCTAAATGAAAAAATGTTTGACCTAGAACAAAACTTATAGTCCACTTTAAAAAAAATGGTATAATAAACATTGCCACAAAATGTCAAAACGTTATCTGGTTTGTTTCTAAAGATATCATGTATCTAGTAAAGAGTTTCTTTCGAAAACAAAATTTTGAGAAAAACTCATTTAAAGTTAAACCTTACTGTCCTACTGCATAGAGTGAAGTTTTTTTAAAAATCACTACAACTTTATTTCTATTTCGCTTAAAGGAAAAAGAAAAACTGTTTAGGAAAGAAAAATGTTCAAACCATAAGATTTTGAAATAAAAAAAAATGCCTTATGTAGACGAAAAACGACATTTTCAAGGTAGGCAGTCACCTTAAAGAAAAAACGCATTAATTCATGCACATCCGGACACATACGAAAGGAAGTACTTATTTAAATGAAACAGAATTTTCTATTATATGCTTTAAATCAACGCAGAAAATTAAAGTAATTTTTAAAAAATTTGAAAAGTAAAATTTTTTTATATCCTGACTAAAACTCTCTTCTCTGTCTCTCGCGTTTTTTTTTTTCTTTCTTTCAAATTTATTTTTCTGCCTTTCAATCACGGGCCAAGCTTACAATACTACATCCTTCTTCAATTTTTTTTAAAAAAAAACTATCTACATTATATCGTGATATTTTACCATTTGTGAAATAATAGTCATGATTTCTGTAATATAATGATTTGGGGTCTTATTATATATCCAGATTTTCAAAATCGCGTTCTGTAGAATTAATATAATAACTGTTTTTAAAATATCGTTTTTTTCACACTGTGTTATGGTTATTCCTTCTTATTATCTTTCCACTGTGGAGTTTACATTATTATTTTTTATTTATAATATCTGATTTCTTCTATCTTAACATTTTTTCAAATATCAAACCGTAAAATTCTGTCTGAACAATTTAGTTATAGGATTTTTAAAAATGTCTTTTCCTTAACATCAAATAAGCCTTTCAAATATTTGATGATGAAAAAAAAAAATTTATGCACACTTTTCGAAGCTTTTATCATCAAATGATAGATAATATTTTTCTAACTCTAAAAGCAAACTATCGAAAACATTAATAGTATTTTGGAAGATACGAATTTTTTTGACGTAGTTGCGAAAAAGGGGGAATTATAGTATGCAATTTTTATTAATCTCGAATATTTAAAGTTCTTATGTCTATATAAGAACTATTAACCCTCAAACTGCAGACAATTTCCTGTAGTGTGTGTTCAGGAAGTATTAAATTCTAAATACATGATCAAAAATTCATAAAACAGATTTATAGACCAATTTTCACGTGGTATAAAAGGAAAGATTTCTTGCGTAAAGAAACGGTACATACAAAAAAAACCCAATAACAATTTTTTTTCCTAAATATCTCCAACTTATGATTGTATTCGAATAAAATTCGAAATATAATTTACTAGCTGCATGGCCCGGCGTTGCACGGGCTTTCTCTACTTTTATAAATTTTCCTGTCCTTCACAAAAGCAGCACTTCTAATACTCTTTTTCAAAATGACTTGCCCCCCTCCTCCGCTTAGCCCGGCGTTGCTTGGGCTTTTACCGAGTGTATAACTTAAAATTCCCCTGTTTCGAAATTTTTTCGCTTCTTTTCTGTCAGACAGGTTTATTTCCCTGGTGTTGCACGAACATTTTTAAATACATAACATATTGTCATCGAAAAATTCCCCTTCCCCTCTCGCTATCATATCTCTCGAGTAAGTGAACACAGTGGAACTTTAATATTCACTCACTCTTTGCATTTTTTTAGGCCCCGGAAACGAAAATGTACCTTTTTGAAAATAGTTGTATGTTGAGAGAAGTAAAAATTTTTATAATTTAAAAATTTCACAACTGTATTAAATGTTGAATTAAAATTGTGAGCATTTTCTGAAATGTTCGATAGACGGAAAAAAAGTTTCATGCAATTATTTTTATAAATGAAGAAATTATAAAAGCTTTGAATTTGATAAGTGGTTATTAAGTATTTCAAATTTGAGTATGTTTTAATGATGCAACTTACTTAAAAAAAAGATTCCGTCATTTTTTTATGAATGATTTTAAAAGAGAAAAGCATGAACTTGTTTAGAATAAAATATCAATTCATTAAGTCGAAAGGAAACTTAGAGGGAATAATTTAGAAACTATCTTTATAAAAGCGTATCAAATTTGACTCATTTTTAAAAAAATCGTAAAAAATAGAAAATATCATTATTTTGTTTAAAAAAAATATACCATATCGTGGCGAAAAAAATGATCTTTCCGATTCTGTAATTATTTTTTGTCTGAGATAGATAGTAAGAGTTATAGATGGCGTTTTTTATAACAAGGAGAAAATTCGGAACTTCATTTCTACCCCTTATCGCTACCTCTATCTTACGTTTATCGCTAGCCGTAACTGGTGACGCGTAACGGAAATTTCTCCCTACCGTGTCATAAGAAAAGTTAACTTCAAAAATACTGTAAAGAATTAAAATTTATTTAAGTAATTTCCAGTTGAATAAAAATGTTATTTTATCTTCTATTTTTAAAAAATATTAAAACTACCTTTTTTACTAATTATTATAATACTTATTATTACACTTTCTTGAAAGGTTTAGAATTATACATTGACAGACTTGTAAAATCTTTGATATACAACCAGTATCAATTTTACTGTAGTTTTGTTATCGGTTTATAATATTCCTAACTATCCACCGTTCTTCAAGTTTAGTGAAATGGGTGTTCTACACTGTACCTTTTTCAACTGAATTTGTTTTGTATTTCGATATTATCTTTTGAACTGTAAATTTGTTTCAATATTTTTTGAGCCACTATAAATATTTAAATTTTAAATTATCGCCTTGCTTAATGGAAGCTATTATTACAATTTTGCTTTCAAATGGGAGAATCGATCTTACGTTGAATTTAAAAGACATTTATTGTGAGTGTCAGGACCTCTGTTTTAATATTTAACTTATAAAATAATTTCATTAACGTCATTCAAACTATTCAAATATCGTTTTTTCTCACGTTGTGTAAACCGAAAGTTCACTGAATCTTCGAATTATGTGTAAGCTACTTTAATTACCATAACTGAAAACTATATAGCACGATTTAAAAAAACAGTGGAAGGCTTTTTCTGAAAAACGGCGAAAATCTATCTTGGTTCAAAATGGTCGACTGATTTGAGACGTATTAGTTTTTGAAAGGATTTTTATAGAATAATCGTCTGTGTTTTATCTTAAGAATTTCAGCGAATTTTTACTTGAATTAATATTGCGCAGTCCGAAAATATTAAGATTTAAAATTTGGCGAACGTAACAAACTCGAATTTTTCTAAAGTCATAAGCAAATAAACAATTTTCTTTTTTCGATTAAAATAGTATAAATAATTTATATCTGGAAGTGTAATACGTTAACATTACTTTTTGTTGTATTTATTTTATGTTAAAATTGTAATCAGCCTCACAAGCTTTCGCATTTCCTGGCGCCTGGCGCAGACAAAACAAAATGCAAAGGTTTGCTTCTCACATAAAAGATGCGTCGCGGGCTTTTTTGCAGATGGCAGAATTTTTTCCTACTTACTTGACAATAATCGTTATATTTTTGACACTTCACACAATATCTTTATAAATTATAGCATCTTTATAAATTATAGCCTATGTGTTATTCTGATGTATAAGCTATATTATTGTAAAGTTTCATTAAAATTCAGTTAGTTGTTTTTGCTTGAAAGAGTAACAAACATCCTCACAAACTTTCACGTTTATAATATTAGTAAGGATTGAGATTATTCTTTATCTATAATTCTGTTCAAATAAAGTTAATATCCTTAATGGAACAATCCAGGTTTAAAAATTAAATAAATATGTTCATTAGTTATTTCATTACCGTTATTGTTTAGTTACTTTTATAAGTTGTAAATACTCGTACCAAATTTGTTCTTCTGGAAAAAAAGGCGGGAATTTTTAGTTGCCAATAAACTTGTCTGTTAATCAATCTTCAATTTTATTTATGTTGCAATCTATATCTGCTTTTATCAATAATGGTCTTAATTTTGAAAATATATCACATCTCAATGTAAAATTTATTTTAATGTTTTAATAAATCGAAATATTTTATTAATAGCATATTATGTTAAAAATTAAAATTGTTCTTTGTAAAATTTTGCATAGAACAGTTAAATATGTCGCGGCTCAAAGCCGTAATATGGGGTGTCATCTCAGTTGCCGACTTCGTCATTTGTTCATGATTTCTTACTAATTATTTATTAAGTACTGTACTTGATTATATTATAATGAATAATTGATTGAATGTTTTTCTGGTTTAAATTCTTTTTTGACAACAAACAGCTTTTAGGTTTTATAGAACTAAAAATCTTTATAAATAATGAATAAACATATTCTAAGTAATTATCTGTTTACACATGTAACTGAGCTAACAAAAAAAAAGTAACACTTTATTACAATGTTGTCAGAAAAACTATTTTAACTAAATTGTTTTAAGTTCTTTTGTTACAGTTTTTCTTAAGGTATTTTAAACAGCCTGTTAAAAAATTCGATTTAACGGATTCGGACGTTTAGTGGAATTCAGTATATTTCTAAAGATATCCGACTACTTGCGACTTTTAAAAAAAAAAATGCAGACATGAGGATTTTTTGAGGTTTTTAGATTTATTTAGTTCATTTTAAGAAAAATATGTTAAAATTAAGGAGAGAAATAGAAATTATTATTACTAAAATGAGAAAAAATGGATAAAAATTTACAAGAAATTGCATAAACGGGCTCATTCTGTACAAAATGTTTATGAACAAATTTTCAACTTCTCAATTTTGCTGTGTTGCTTTGCTATTCTTTTTTGAAATGACCTTCAGGATAAGAAATACTTTAATTATTACAAAAACTGGATCACTTTATCTTAGTTATTACATAAAATTTCTTAAAAAACAGTGATGATATTCACATAAAGGACTGTAAGTTTTGTAATAAAACAATGATTGATAAATCTGAAGGTTCAAACACTTCTATTTTTATACAGAACATACATACAAAATTCAGTTAATTATTTTCAAAACTTTTTGAGCAATCGCTGTCCCTGTTTGAGCATTTTTTAAAAAACAATTTCGAGTAAAACGCGTTGTAAAGTATGACATTTTGCTTAAAAGAGTGGCATCTGCTTTCACTGAAACACTTGTAGTTTTCGTTCTAGTGAATGGAAAATAATAAACTTGGTATTTTTAAAAAGCTAATAAGATGGCCTATAAAATAAAATCATAAAAAAATCTGTCAATTTTTGGAAAAATTCACGATTTTAGGGTAGTCGGATAACACTAGAAAATGCATATCCATGTTCGCAAAAAAAGCAGTATTTCTGTGTTATAAATTAATACCAACAGCCTCAGATTAGTTTTGAAATCATTCAAGAATTGTTCGTTTTTTTTTTAAAAAAAACATATTTGCAAACGTTTGGAATTTCCTTATAAAGTTATTCCCAAATATTGAAATCTTAATATATGTTTTATCAAATTATGTATAATAAAACACATTCAGAAAACAATTATCCAAAAGATGTTTTGGAACCTTATGAAAAGCTCATGCTGTTTGCTAAATATTTTCGCTCTATTATTGTTCAAAAAGTCACATTGAAAAACATGTATTATTTAATCAATGGAACATTTTTTTTTCACGGTCAAGAAAACTTTCTTGTTTATTAACAAACATTAAATTCTTTTTTATTTTGACTTTCAAAAACCTCAAAATAAATTAATATCTTATATTGCCTGGAGATAAACACTGTGATTTTCTAAATAAACTTAATCTCCCGGCTCACAGTTACTTTCAGCTGTCAAAGTAATAAAATTTAAGTCAATTCTCAATTTTCATAAACATATTTTAATTTTTAGCCATTTGACTCCGATTAATCAATAAATGTCAACAATCGCGCAAATATCAACTGATTACTTGTTGGTATATTATGTGGGACAGCATTTTTGTTGTGTGTGTGTGTGTTCGACAAGAACGTTTAGTGTTTTTTATTTTCAGCGGTAGAGGCAAAAAATAACCCGACTTTTAGAACGAATAAATTTTGCACTCCATTATGAAGTTTGTATACATGGAGATTTAATATGGGGCATGTTTTTCATTCAATCGATGTTGTAAGAGTATAACGTAAACACAGACACAATCTTGTCAATATAATAATAGTACACTTGTACTGGAACGCGACAAGCGACGTCTTTCTATGCAAAATATGATAAAATATAAATTCAGTCATTTAAATTAGATGCAAATAAAGTTAAATGAAGTGATTTCCTAATGTCATTTTTGAATCTAGTCTGGTTGTAAATAACTCGGGAGAAAATAATTTACAAAATTGTTTTTTTTTTAAGATAGTTTTGATTTTGTATTTAAGGATTGCCCATGAAAAGTGGACAAGTTCAATATGTATAATTATTTTATTGAGAATCAAAAGAAATCGCTCTGGAGGTTGTCCCATCGTTTCGGCAGTATGTGTAGGTCTTCACTTCAGTCCTGCTCAGCTTTCTTCGCTTCATCATCCAAATAGAAACGTTTTTCTATTTAAACAGTGGCCTAAAGGCCTACAGGTCACAGGGTGACAAATCCGGTGTCTTAACAAAGCCCTCGTGTAGCTGAACAGTGCGACGTTAATATTCAATCAATCAATCAACCGGTGTCTTAACATTTCACAACAGATTTTTTTAAAGTTGCCTAGGTTGTCATGGAGATCCGATATCGTTTTCTACCTTTCGCGAAAACTTTAACACAAATTGTTCCAAGACGTTCGAGCTAACCAGTGCTCGTCATAAATTGTCACTTTTCGTTTATAGATGTCCACATTAAGCTTACCTCCTACAATCAAAAACCGTACTATCAACGTTGTTCTGATCTGGACGAATCCTTATATGGCACGACTTTGCTTTCCATTAATTTCCCCTACCACAATTATGATAATATATACGTTTCTCTTCATCAAAGTGTGTATGCATTTTTCTTTCACCCCTGTGTATAAACCATGTTCACCCTTATAAACTTAGTCCGTAACAGTAAGAGTTTTCTATTATACCTTTTGTGATAACCCCTTAACTGGGGAAACCATGTCTTCATCTACTCGACCTAGATTTAACGACCTAGAACCCTAAATCTTATGTGAATAAACGCCTGAAATCCTAACCGCTTAACTTTAAGTAAAGTTATCCCATGAATCCTAGCCTCCTTAATTTATTAGAATAGCTAAAGCCCGATCTATAATTACGCATCTAAGTTCAGATCCTTACCATAACCTCAGCTTCCTTTCCTCCTCCTTCTTCTTTTCTCCTATGATTACTAAGCCTCCGCTATATATCTACTAACTAATCTGACTATCAAGTCAGATTAGTTAGACTGCAATATCTGCAACTTCTTCTTGAGAGTGTTGGCTGTGAAATAACTTAGTTGTTGGCCCCAAAGATTCCCCAAGAGGATTAGTAGGAAAAACTGCGTAAAGACCCGTCATACTTTGAGACCATCTTATTTCGAATTATATTGTTTTGTATACAAGACAATATAGGTCTAGGTAAAATATTTCCATTTATTGTCTAGATTTAAATTAGATTTGATACATTATTACACACAGTAACGGAAAATATTAGAGCCCCCTGCAATGTCAGGTTTTGGGCCCCAAGCCATATCTTACAAAGGATTGCAAAACCATAACATAACATAGGCTTTGGACTCCTTAAAACCCTGGGACACCCGAAAAGCGAGAGTTGCGGGGATGTACCTTACGCCACTGATTACACATACACACAAGAGGTTTTCACTCAAAAAGAATCGTATGTTGGACGCTTGCACATAATGTCTGTTGGCCACTTCAAAAATTATTTTATAAGAAATAATTAAAAATTATTTTATAAGAAATAATATATATATATATATATACTGCTCAAAATAATTAAAGGATATTGTGGTTTTAGGTGGATCTTGTGGCTTTTGGGAATGGTCGACTTTTTATACATGGTCGGCAGACGTAGTAGGTTACATGAGAATAAATTACACATGTTTGGCAGAAAAAAATGCATTTTATTGCGCATTTGTGTACAAAAGGAAAAAAAAACACAATTTGTGCATATGAGAAAAAAAGAATAAGAAAAGGTGTTTTCTTCAAAGGAAATCATTTTCAGTAGGGGGTATGGTTTCCAAGGACGGCCAGCAACGTTGACACCTCTGAGGCATGGAGTCAATGTGGCTATTAATCACGAGTTGGAGGATTCTCTCCCACTCTTCCAGAAGAGCTCTTTCCAGTTCTTGGAGAGTTTGTGGGGGTGGTTAGCGGCCAGCAACTCGTCTTCCTAGAGCGTCCCAAACGTGCTCTATTGGATTCATGTCTGGAAAACACGCTGGCCATTCCATTCGTACGATTCCTTCCTCGAAAAGGAAATCCTCCACAACGATGTGACCTGCAGTTATCGTCCATTAAAATGAAGTCATCTCCGATTGCTGCAGCGTAAGGGACTACAATAAATCTCATCCCTATATCGGCGAGCAGTCAGAGGGTCCATCTCGAATGATGTGAGGTCTGTGCGCCCGTCAATGGAGATGCCACCATACACCAACACTCCCCCCACCGCCAAATCGACACTTTCGTGGACGAACGCAGGATTATTCCTGCCACGGTCCCTCCAGATGAAAATACGCCTATTATCCGGATGAACAGGGACTCGTCAGAAAAAGAACATTGTCCATTCATTTCTCCTCCAGTTCAATGCTCTGTTGCCCACTCCCCTGCGTTCGCGACGAAGTTTCATACCATCGGTCGGCGAGCATACAGACCCACCATGGAGCCGGAGCAGTCTGAGTAGAAACCGTGGTGCCAGTAGCCGAGCGAAGGTGTTGTTGGAGAAGAGTAGCGTTCATATTTCGGTTTCTCCGAGCCGTGGTGCCAGTAGCCGAGCGAAGGTGTTGTTGGAGAAGAGTAGCGTTCATATTTCGGTGTCTCCGAGCCGTTAACACTAAATAACGATCTTCATTGGGCGTTGTTGCCCATCTACAACCTTGTCCTGGTCTTCGGCCTGCACTTCCAGTCTCCAAAAAACGGTTCCAGATCCTGGAAATCACACTTTGTGACACTCCAATGGCTTGCGCTACTTCGGCTTGAGTTTGGTCCCCTTCTAATCTGCCAACAACTCTCCAAGCTTCTGAATCAGTTAAATGACTTCTCGCTGAGACATCGTACTCATCGAAACAAAGCAGTCACTGAATGGCGATCATCCTTGTCTTCATTTAAGTTGAAAGTCACAATTCATTCGCTGCCGCTGAAGCGACGTTTTTGACGTCGAAGTCAAAATTAGCATACTCCCCAGTTTAAAAATAAGAAAAATTTGCATTTGTGATTTTCTTCTTCCATTTTTTCGGCAAAAAAAATTTCGCTTATATCTTTATTTTATATAAAACTTACAATATCCTTTAATTGTTTTGAGCAGTATATATATATATATATATATATATATATATATATATATATATATATATATATATATACAATATTTTACTAAAAATGATAGTTAAAGAAATGATTAAAGCAGTAAGTGTGTAAAGAGCATTAAAATATCCTCATTGTAATAATTTTTTAGTCTTAAATTATTTTTTTAATTTATTTGGTTTTTTCCCGTCTTTAGTCAAATGAAAAAAAAAAAAAAAAGTACATTCAGTGCATTACACATGCGCTCATGATTTTTTCCCCAATTGGATTAAGTTATTGGTAAAGCTAAATCCAGGGGGTCGTAAAAGTAGAAGAAAATCTTTTTCAAGAAAAGTTTGAAAGCAGTGGGAAGAATGATAAAAAAAAAGAAAGAGAAATTAAGAAAGTTTCCACTATTAGCTTCAGGCGGAAATCAAGAAAATTTTTATTACTACAGATAGAATAGATATTGGAAAAATATTAAGACTGCAACCCTGAATGTTACAGAATAAATCTGAATCTGTAAGGACACATCTCTCTCTTTCCCATTTCTTTCAACTGTTGTAAAAACTGAACGGAATCAATCACACTGTTTTAATTTTCAGAATTTTCCAAAGTACGATCTTTTCTGTGCACTGCTATCCATAAAATTATTCCTAAGATTTTGGAGTACAATAAAGGGACCTTGACAGTCTTTGCATAGGATTTACTTATTTCAGAGGATTTTGCTTATTTATTCCTTTTCTCCTCCCCCCTCCAAAAAAAACATCAAAATGCGCGCGTCTACATGGAAACCGCGGCATTGAGGACCGAACCGCGTAACTTTTAATCGGCAGTTAAGGAATTAATTATAAACCGTACACACAAATCATCAAGATAAGTGTTAATACAAGCCCACGGGGCCACTGGTAATTATCAAACTTGTTCTTAGTATTGTTAAATTAATAAAAAATACATTGTGCAGTACAGATACCTAAATTAATTGTAAAATATAACATGCAGTACTAATACATTTATAAGTGTATTATATCAGTGTAAATGTGTATTTTATATTTTATTATGTCAGAAGGTATTTTGTTTTCTTACTTTCAGTAAAGTAATAATGTTTTGAATAATCTTTAGTTTTCAACTTTTCAATATGCTCGCACCCCCTTGTAGAGTTATCCCGCCCCTCAAGGGGGGCGTGCCCCACAGTTTGAGAAACGCTGTATTAAATACATGCATATGTATATATGTATGTATCTAAAATTTACTCTAATAAATTTAATTTTGTTGAATATTCAGGGGCTTTTTTGCAATATTCTTTAATTCGAATTTCTTTTAAAACGAAAAATATTGCAGTCCTCTCAGCTTCGTGTTAAGCGATTTTCACTGTATAAGGAAGCATTAACAGTTTCCTTTCAAAAATAAATAATAAAATAAATAAATAAATATAATAAAAAGATGATAGATTTCTACTAATTGTCCGTTGCTGTGTTACATTCTTAGGGTACAAAAAATTTATCTGAAGGTGTAAAATTTTTTGCCCTGAGATTTAATAACGGTATTACCATGAACACACCGCTCCAGTAGCGCACAACAGGAATTTTCCAAGGGGGAGGGTGCGAGGTCGAAAGTTCACCATTTTTGTACCATGCTCCTTTTGATTTTGTCGATTTTCGGGAACAAAACACAGTAAAAAACTAATTATTGAATAAATAATTAGCATTAATTAATAAAAATAATCATTAATAACAACTACTTAATTAAATTTTACGGACTATATACTTAGAATTATAATCAATCGGAAAAGAAATTAAGGGCTTTGGGGGGAGGTTCGGACCCCCAGGACCCCCTCTTATGTGCGCCACTACACCGCTCTATACCTTGACATCCATGAAACCACACTATTACATACCACATTTGCATACTGTATACATACAGGGCCGGCTCTGGCAGTTTTGCCGCCCCGGACAAAAATGGAAAATGCCGCCCTCTCTCCAAAACGAAAAAAAAATTTGCTTAAAAAAAGATGAATTGTTCACACAGATATACACCTATAGAATAATTTTTGCAAACAAAAAGGGAGCATAACAATTATGTATTACTTTAAATTTTAAAAAATACAAAATAATTCGAAATTAAGAACATAATTACCTGTTATTAATTGAAACGAGTAAAATGTAAGAGAAAAGAAATCGCCCATTTTAGCAGGCAATTTCTTCGAAAAACAGTTTACTGATGGTGGGGATCCCAAGCGTTTATTTTAACTTATAGTAACTACACTCGAGACTAAAATGAAACATCTCATGTGACTCTCTATCTACCAAAAACTCTAATTACCCCTGTCACCCTTTGGATAACTGAAACCGGACATCGTATGCGTGAAAGGATTGTCCGCTGTGACTCCGGGGTGGGGAGAAAGTTATTAGTGAAATATGTGTAAACATATCCAATTTCATGATTTAACGTATACTTCCGCCTCAAAGATTTCAAGTTTCAATATAAAAGAAAACTGACATTAAACATACAGAGTACAAAATAAGGAAATAAGATACGTTAAAGGAAACACCAATTTCACACTAAAAAATATTTCAAGTTTTTGTTACAGAAAAAAATATTTTCCAAATGCGGCCCTTAAATTTTGTCGCCTTAGGTAGGGGTTCGGTTTGTCCGGCCCTAGAGCCACCCTGATACTTACTCATAGGATATTTGTTTACCTTTGTGAAAAATTCTTTCATTTTCCCCCTCGCGTTCAAGAATGACCCTCGCCCGCTGGAAGGAGGAGGAGGGCCCCGTGCAATCAATACTACGAAACGACTTGGCGCATGCGTCCTTCAGCGGCCCCTTAAAAGTACTGTTTACGGCACGAATGTCAACAACATTTCGCTAGGGGTGGGAATATTGACTCCACCGGCCGCTATATTGACCTTACAAATGCGTCCGTTCTCTTTCTCCAGTTACTGGGAATGGACGAGTGTTTGCAGAACAGATGGAATTGTTAAGTCACTCGTTCTTGTACTCTCTTCGTCCTCGCATGAATTGATTCACAGCTAGGCACTTTCATTTCCGTGAATTCTTTCATGACGAAATAGTTCGCATTTTCTTTTTGATAATAATAATTATATCTGTATTATTGCCATAACAAAAAGAGGGAAGGTGTTGTAGCAGGGCCGGATCTAGCAGTTTTGCCACCCGGGACAAAAATGGAAAATGCCGCCCGTCTTCCCAAAGCAAAAAATTAGTTAACACACACACACACACACACACACACACACACACACATTATACACACACACACACACACACACACACACACACACACACACACACACACACACACACACACACACACACACACACACACACACACACACACACACACACACACACACACACACACACACACACACACATATATATATATATATATATATATATATATATATATATATTCTGTCCTAAAAATACAAAATAATTCGAAATTAGGCGCATAATTACTGGTTATGATTCATTGGCGTAGCTAGTACTAAGTGGACCCTGTATCCAAATTCCTTGAGGACTTTTTTTTTTTTTTTGGGGGGATCTTTACATATAACGATGTTTTGCTTGCACATTTTGGGGCCTTGTATCACTGATATGGTGACAGCTACGCTTCTGTTATGTAAGAAAAGAAATAGCCCGTTTCTGCAGGCCAATTTCTTCGAAAAAGAGTCTACTGATGGTGGGGATCAAAGCGCTTTTAATTGAACTTATAGTAACTATACTCGGGACTCTAAAATAAAACATCTCTTGTGTCTTTCTATCTACTAATAGCTCTTATTACCCTTGTCCCCTTTAGAAAAGCTGGTACCAGACATCGTATGGGTGAAAGGGTGAAAGTTACTAGTAAAAGTTGCGTGAACATCAACTTTCATAATTTAACATATACTCCCACCTCGAACCCTTCAAGCTTCAATGTAAAAGAAAACTGACATTAAACATATAGAGTACAAAATAAGAAAATAAGATACGTTAAATGTAATACCAAATTACATCAAATAATATTTCAGAAAACATATCACATTTTTTGTAATATAAAAAAATAGTTTCCAAATTTGATCCAAATGCCGCCCTTAAAATGTGCCGTCCCGGGCAGGGGTTTTATATATTGAGTTATAAAATATTTTAAGATGTTGCAGACTCAAAAATATTGCTGCTTACTGGAATTTAAAACAGATAGCTTATAATAACTTTTTTATTTTTGAGAAAGAAATTTATTTCGTTATTGCGTATTCCAGGTAAACATTCTTTTCACCTTGGAAATAAACAATAAAATTGGAAATAAGTTATTTTAAGATCCGAGTGGAAATAGTGGAAGAACCTTCTCCCCTTCCCCTCCAAAAACATTTCTCGCGATGCCCCTATATATGAGTGGGTATATGTATGTGTTATTTTACTTGACTGAACTTAGTGGCGCAACAGCCCATAAGGGCCAAGGCCTCCTGTGCCTATCTCAGTTTACGGAACCTTAGGCGCTGGGGTGTGTGTGCAAATGTTTCGTTCAAGTGGTCAATCTGACGCGAACCTGTAACTAATCCTCTTGGGGTAAATTTATTTCTTTTTTTGACTGTTGTCTATTGAAAATTTTCTCTTTGACTTGACTTTGAAACCTTTGAAAGGACTTGATTCATGTAAACGAGTGGTTCTATTTAAGCATTGACTTTTAGATACGTAAAGTTAGTTGAGAGCTACTCGAGAGTTAGTCGACGAGTAGTTTCTGGATAATCAATTATTGCTAATTGACGATTAAGTTATAAGAGACAGTTTAATGATAAACGACTGGAGGTCGTACAACAAATAACAGAATTACGGTGAATTAGACTGTAGAAGTCCAAAGTGTTCTAAGAGTAAGTGAATTAAGGTATCCGACTACTTTCGGAACCGTGATTTTGCAAAAGAGTGACAATTGATAATATTTATGATTAGATTATCACTTAGATTAAAAAATGTATATAAAATTGTTTTAAGAATAGTATTACAATAAAAAATTATTTAAGTACAATATTTTGACAAAAATTAATATAGGATGACCCATTTTCAAAATATTCTTCTTTTGTGAAAAATGCTTCTAGTATAAAAATATTTTGCCTGTCTATAGCTCAGACCTCTGTACAGAGGCTCAAATAGAATTTTTGAAATATATAACTTATAGAAGTGGGTTTATTCATGTTTTACGACAACAGAGGGGAGAAATTTTTAGAAAAAAACGCCGATAATTATTTAAATGGGTGGTAACTTTAAAAATAATGTGCATTTTTCAAAAATCATAATTAAGCCTCTGTACAGAGGTCTGAGCTTTTTACAGACAAAATATTATTGTACAGAAGCATTTTTCACAAAAGGAGAACATTTTGAACAAAGGTTATTCTAAGTTAATTTTTTGTCGAAATATTTTATTGAAATAATTTTTTTTTGTCAAAATGTCCTTAAACCAATTTTATACATGTATTCTCTAATCTAAGTGACACTAAATATCATTAAAATTATCCATCTATGCGCTTTTTTAAAATCTTCCGGTTCCGAACGTAGTCGGATACCTTAAATTATACTGAAATGTTAAGCATCCTTTTTGCCGTGTGATTGCTCTTATAATTAGTAGTATTGTGGATTTCCTACCTTGAGTTGTTTTGATTTAAGTTAGAGAAATAATAAGTTAGAATTTGAGCTGTGGTTATGGCTGATATTTATTCGAACCCCCAAACACCAATATAACCTCAAAGCGGATATTACAAACTCTTATACAATATTAAAGATCATAACAATACATAATTAGTCAAAAAATTCGTATTTTAGCACTGCTTTACGGTATTTTTTGTTCATTGCATTTATTAGCATATCATTATGAAAACAAATCACTATCATTTTCTGTTTCAACAATTACAATTACATCTTCGATACCGAAGATTCCATATTTCCAGGGTAAAGACCAGCATTATCACAATAAATACGAAGTAAATAACGAGGAAATTAATTACAGTGCAATTATAGCAATGAAATAAAACTCAATTCACAAAAAAAGACCATATATGAAACTGACAGGAGAGCCCGATAACTGGAAAGAATAATGGCTAACGATTAGAAAAGACAAAGGAGTGTTCGGAAAAGAGCAATGAAGGAATATCGGTGGAGAAACAATGAGAATAAAGAGCAAAAGAACTCGGAATAAATAAATATAATAGAAATCGCTCAGCGTTCAGAAAAGAACTTTATTGATCCGCCTTAAATCGAACGTTCTTGATGACAAAGATATAACATTCCTTAGGCAATTCGTTTTGTTCTTTGTGTAATTATGTAGAATTGAAAAAAGAGAATTCTCAAGTCTTTAGAATGAAAAGAGTACGTACATAAAAGATTCTAGCGTTTTAAGCGGGAATTAAAACGTTATAAATGTAAATGAAAATGGAGAGAGAAGATTCTGAAGAGCTTTTTATTTTAATTGCCCGAGCATTTTTGTTTTGATAGATACACAGTAATTAATAAAGTATCATTTTATTAATTTATGATTTTTTCCTCGGACGTATTATTTCAAATGTTATTTTTATTTTATTAAAATTAAAACAATAAAAAAATCCCTTTCAATTTTTTTTCTTTTTTTTGTGATGAGTAATGAAACAGTAACTTAAATTTTATGTTTTAAACTTATTTTTCATTAAAAATTCAGAATATGCATTTAAGGTGGTTGACGACGTTCGGAACTGTAAAATTGAAAAAGCGTATAAATTAAAATTTTTTTCATGTTTAGTGTCTGTTGAATTAGTACATACATAAAAAAATTGTCTTAAGAATATTATTACGAGAAAAAAAATTACAGTCAAACCTCTATATAACGAAGTTTCTAAATCCCGAAAAAAAGTTCGTTATATAGAAGTTCATCTTTCAATTTTCTTCATAAATTACATAAAGCAAATTTTATATATATATATATATATATAAATTCATAAACACTATATATTAAAAAAAGAAATCATTCACACTTTTTTGTAAATTAATATATATTTATTTATATATCTTTCCCATAAAAAAAGAAAAGAAAGGAAGAAAAACTACAAGGAAAGTTTCTTGACGCCTTTATCCACTTTCTGAAGAATTAAATTTTTTTTCTTTGATGTTCAAGCACTTATGTTTTGACATTTTCGAGTTTCAAGAAGCATAGTTACCACTAAGACCAACCAATACTACACATGAATGGAGACTAGTTCAAGGATACGGGGGCACGGTTAAAGGTTTAAGGTTACGCGGTTTAAGGTTACACTTCTTCATTGAAACGCCCATAATTCTATTTCTCTCGGTGGTTTAGTCGTCTAATAAAATCAGTTCAAGATTTATGACCACCATAAAGTATGTTAATAAAGAGAATAACTCGAAATGTCCGGAAATATACTTTAAAAATAGGGAGAAAAAGTGAATCACAAGAGAAAAAGTTCGTCATATAGAAAATACACTTCGCTATTGGAAGGTTATTTTTCGAAAAAAATCGTGAAATGTTCTTGGTTCAAGGAAAAAGTTCGCTATATAGAAAAATTCGCAATATAGAAATTCGTAATATGGAGGTTTGACTGTATTTAAATGGAACTTTGTGGCCAATAAGAATGACATATTTATAAAAAATCCTATTTTTGTAAAAATATTTCTAAAAAGAATAATATTTTGCCTATATATAGCTAAGACTTTTATACAGAGACCAAACTAAAAGTTTGTAAAAATCACATTATTTTCAGAGTTACGATCACTAGGTGTTTTTTGTTAAAATTTCTCTACTGTGATATACACTGGCCTCCAAAAGTTAAGGAACTACCGGTCTTTTGCCCCTTATTTGCAAATGAATGAATGTAAAAACACCAAATTTGGATGACACGTGCACAAAACAGTTATGTATTGACTGCAAGATAGAAGTTTATATAACAAAAATTCAAAAATGATTTACAACAAAAAAAAAGGCAATCTCGCTGGAAAAGTCCATTCTTGGGAAAACTAATAATCAGAGTTTTGTGTGGTAAAATGTCATAGAAACATGACAAAAAGGGGTTTTAATAAGGGATATGCCCACCCCTAACTTGAATGCGTTGACGGCATCGAATTTCCATACTGTCGATTAAGTTGTCGGTTACCGAAATGGGAAGCGAAGACCAGACACTGAGTAAGCTTTGCTCCAGCACTCCAAAAGACCTTGGAGGAGGAATTAAAGCAGCAACCTATCTATAAAGATAGTCTCAAATATGCTCCATCAGATTTAAGTCTGGAGAACGAACTGGCCATTCTATTCGCTCTAAACCAAGACCCTCAGATATTCCTCAACAATTACAGCTCGGAAGGTCATGCATTATCATCCATCAGAATGAAGTTATTGCCAATTGCACCGGTATACGGGAGGACATATGGATCAAGGATCTCATTCCGATATCTCACACCAGTCAGAGTTCCTCCCTGGAACACATGCAGACCAGTGTGACCACAAAGTGAGATCCCTGCCCAAACCATTATTCCACCACCTCGGTAACTGTGTCTTTCCGCAGTGCTGGATTGATGATATCTGGTGCTTCGTTCCCTCCAGATAAGCAGACATCCTGAATCGCTCTCCAGTGTGAATCTCGACTCGTCTGTAAAAAGTACAGAAGCCCATCACTGTCTGGTATAAGAAACGTGTTCTCTTGCCCAAGGTAAACGGGCCCTTCTCTGTCATCTGTTGAGGGGTACACACACAACTAGTCGCCTTGCATAGATACCTGAATTGTGAAGACGTCTTCGCACCGTACTAGCGGACAATCTTCTCCTTGATGCTACAGAGTGGTCTTGAACAAGTTGCGGCATAGAAATCCTTCTTCTCCTTTGGGCCGAAAGAGCGATAAAACGGTCTCCTGCAGGTTTAGCTCGTGGTCGGCCTGGAACATGTCTTTTGGACACAAATGCTTCGGTTTGTTATTGATTCCAGAGACGGTGGACCACACTACAACAGTGTTTCTAAAGTGTGGGGCGCGCCCCCCCGGGGGGCGCGAGCATATTGAAAATTTAAAGATTTTTTTAAAAAAATAACCGGAAAGAGAAGTAAAACAAAATGCTTTCTTTCATAATAATAAAAAATACACAGCAACACTGATATAATTTATGTTTATCATCTGGCGTTTTTCCGTCATCAAAAGCTATCTTTGATCCCAAAACCAAATTAAAGAAAAAAATGTTTTGTTTAATTTGCTGTATTTCCTCAATGAGAGATTTCTTTATAACGTTTTAACATAAAATATTACTCGTTAAAAGAAAAAACGAAACCCAGACAATGAGAAAAATTCTAAGATAAACAATTCATCACTGTAATTATTATTGAAATACTGTACATTAGTTGTAGAAAAAGAAAAGAAAGACATGATTCACTTTTCAGCCAGGCTGCATAATACATTTGCTAATCATTTGATTGGTCTTCAAACTTATGTTATGGTTAGTTCTACATTAGAGTTCCGTCCCATCTTTTATGCTTTTGCTTTTCGCTTAGGGAAATAGTAAATAATAAAGAGTTTTACGATATTTGGAAAAGAATTGAGAGATTGATTTAACATTTCTGTAATATTAGTGAAAAGTGTCTCTGATTTGAGTCCTTTATTATGGTCTTGCACTTTTGAATCATTTTAGTTCAGTTTTATTGGATTTTTTCTCAAATCATCAAAGAAAAATTGAATAGTCCATGAAAGCCGGTAAGTATACTTTCTCTTAAAAATATTATTCACTGGAATTCTGATTTGTATCGTGTACAGTAAAAATAATTATAAACAAATAATTGGAGTAACTGAGTCCTCCCGCACTACCATCAGCGTTAGTATCGAATGCGCGCCTGCTCCCGGTTAAAACATTTTGAAGTCTCACTTTAAATATTAAAAAGTAACACAATTATTCTTCATCGTAATTTTATATTATTTTTCATTATTTAACATTAATTCTAAATGCTAATTATGTGATTTTTAAAATTACAGTTCTTTTTAACAGTTATTTACAATTATAGCATTTATCTAAAAAAAAATTATTTTACATTTTTGTATACAATGACGTGTGCACGCAGTTTTACTCTCCTTACAGTTCAGCTATTATGTCAAGAATAATGTTTTATTTTTTTAAAAAAAATGAACTCGTGTGAAGAGCCGGTGTTTCAGCCAGTATAATTTTAATGTATCAGTACTGAAGAAGGTATTTTATAAATATTTTCTTATTACTAATTTAAGAACAAGTTTAATAATTATTAGGGCCTTCTATGGGCTTGTCTTGAAGAGGAAAGTTTTTCAAAGGAAGGTTTAATATCAGAAATTGACACTTTGAGTTATTTTTCTATATTTAGCTGAGATCTATATTTTGTCTTCAAAGCAGCCATCTCAGAAAATCCAGTTTAACAAAGGTAGGATGTTGAAAATGGTAATAGTATACGAAATGCTTTTGTTTTCAGTACAGAGAATTCATCATCCACCTCTACCCAAAATTCAAAGAGCGATTTATTACAAAGTTGCGTTTTAATTTTTCACTGGATGTGAAATCTATGAAGATTTCTTCTTCGGAAGTTGAGAGCCCTTCTGGAGTATCTTGAAATATATCACTAATCCACTCGTAACTTGCTACCAAGCTGTCCTCATCCAGAAAATACTTTTTAAAATTCTTTGCCAACATAGCTAAATGATTTTACATGTTTTAAAAACAACTTTCACATGTTGTTCTTCAGATTTGTAAGTTTTAACACTTAACGATCTGGGGCTTTTCCCCCATCATTTACTTCAGTAGTGGTAAATCCAAAATTTAAGTATTTTTGAGAAGATCGCCTTGATTTAATTTTCGGAATCATGCTCGTTCGCCTGTGTACTTGTTGATTCTTTATTATAATCGAATGTTTGCTTACGACTTAAAAATGTATGTATGATATTGTTTTAATCTACTGCCGTAAATACTTAATTACCGTGAATTACAATTAACGTTGAAATTTAAAAAGATGTACATTCAAGCTAGATTCGGTAGCTATAGGAGTATCGAGTCGACCAAAACTGACTGGAATTGTACGAGGAAAAGCATTTTTACATGTTTTGCGCAGACGTCCGATAGGTTGCCCAGACTCACGCAAACGTACCCTATAATGCCAGATGTGATGGATATGATAGAGAGCGACATTGACTAGACTATTTTTCTAATGACATTTGTACTTTGAGGAATGAATGCTGAAGGAAATAAATCTTTAATTAAATACATCATTTTGCGATCTGTTCCAATTTAAAAATTAGAGAAAGAAAAATAACATAATTCTAAGTAATATATATTTTAAGTAATTTTCTTAAAATATATATTACTTAAAAGTTACATATACACAAAATTTAATATACTTATCGTATTAATTTGTACGGTTTATAATTAAGATCGTATTGTAACTTTAGCGTCTCTCTCTCAAAGTGCATTTTCATTGCAGTAAATATATTATTGTTGTACAGGGGGGGCGACAAAAATTATGATTGAAAATTGGGTCGCCAGTATTCAAAGTTTGAGAAACACTGCACTACAAGATACATCAAGGCACCTAGCAGCATCAGCCTGCGACAACCCCATTATTATCCATCCGACAGCCCTCCACCTTAACGAATCGGACAAACGACTTTTCTTAGGCATTGCGATACCCCACTGCCTATTGTCAACAAATCTGCTAACAAAAGTTGTAAATCAACAAAAGTTACACGCATAATTACGAAAGCCTGTGATATATGCATATGATGGTTACAGATGGTTACATTTTATAAGGAACTGGGATGCGTCAATCCCTCAGTCCTCTATCTTGTTTTAGAATCGGCTTGGTTTTGCTCCTTGGCTGGTGATGGTGGGCGTGGAAATCGGTGGCAGGAACCAATGGGATAGCAGGCGCATGACTTTTCATGAGTGGCTTTGATTGGATGATGGGAGTGAGCTTCGAAAATTGTATTTGGGAAAATTTTTAAAGAGTAGCTATTGATGTTAAAGTTTAACAATTGATGGTAAAATATTCAAGGAAATAAAATGAAAATATAATAAATTTTGTAGAAAGAGAAATTATGGAAAAAGGAGTTTAAAATTTATCTAAAATAGCTTCGAAAAGAAGTAAAGCCTTAGCTTTATCATCTTCGGAGTTTTTTAATTTGGGAAGTAATTGTAAAATTTCAGATGATCTTTTTATGATGTTAGAAATCATGCTGACCAGTTCAATCACTTGAGCTAGGTCTGAATTTTCATTTTCTATGGCTTGGATTCCGTGGGAAACTTTGTTATTGAATTTTCATTAGTTTTTTCAGTAAACTTGTGGACTGGGGGGGTGGAGGGGGTGCGGTTCCACTAACAATGTTAGAGAAAGAGACACCTTCCCTACGAACGTTGCTTTCGAAAGTTTTATTCGCGGTAAGGGGCGTGCCCTTTTTTGGTTTAGGGAACTTGGGGCATTTGGTGTAGCAAACCGAACGACCATATTCTTGGCAATTTATGCAGAAGGGGTTTTCCTGTCGCTCCTTTATCGGGCATTGACGGGTGGGGTGTTCTTTTCCACACTTTAGACATCTTGGCTTGAGGTGGCAGTTTTCTGCCATGTGAAAGAAATTGTTGCAGTTAAAACATTGGGTAATTCCTCTAATGAGGTAACCTTCAATTTTAACTTGCATGTAGCCGACAGTTTTGAGATCGAAGTATTTTTGATTATTGGCGTTGGGGGGAAGGGTGACTTGGAAAAATGGGAGAGCGGTCTTAGTTTTCTTAGAAATTAATTGGGAAACCTTTTCCATTGTGAATCCTTCTTCTTCTAGGTCGGATTGTATCTCATGAGTTTTGGTAAAAATGGGCAGTCCTTTAATGACTGTTTTGATTGGTTTTATTGGCTTTGGTTTAAGTGAGAAAAATTCAAAATCTTTGTCTTCTTCAAGAAAATTTGTAAGAGCGTGATACTCTTCTATGTCATTAGTGATTAATTTAATAAATTCTCTCCTGACGATTTGTTAGTGATATCTGGGAATTTTTGATAAATGGATTTAAGTTGGTCTCTGATATTTTTCTTCATTTTAAGATGAATGGGAGGAGGGGGCTTGGGTTTTGGGGGCGCTGTTGCATTATTTTCTTCCGGAGCAACTTGATCCTTATAATTTTCAGATTCAAGATCTGAGAAACTATTATTTACAGTGACTGGCTCACTAGGTAAAGGAGAGACAGGTCTAGCTGTTTTCTTGGGAATGACAAAGTCTTCCACAGAATCCTTTTTATTAATTTTATGTTTTTTATTTTTATTTTTAGCATTATTTGCATTTGTGGGTGCTTCAGAATAATTTTTTAAAATGTGATTAGAATCACTATCTTTATGCTTTTCAGTCGGTATTGGGGGGGAATACAGTAATTACCATTGCAATTAAAAGTCATACAGGGGGGGGAGGGAACGAAGCTCACTCACCATTGTATCCTTTTTTCTTTGGGTATCATCAATAGAGGCCCGAAGAATAGCCTTCATCTCGTGGTTATCATCGGTGCCTAATATATGCATATTTTTCTCTCACTCATATATATCTGTTCTTTCCTATTAAAAAAGTGGTAGCTAATGTTTTTGCATAAATTTGTATAAAGTTCGTTTTTATCACTTATATAAACTATAAGTTTTATTGTTACTGTCATTGTTTTTACGACGAGCTTCGAAAAACATGTTGTTCCTTAACTTTTGGAGGCTAGTGTATTAAAAATTGAATAAATCCACTTTTAAGTCATAGATTTCAAAATTTTTGCTCATTTTCTGTAGAGAAGTCTTAGTTATTAATAGGCAAACTATTATTGTTATTATACAAGGCTTTTTCATAAAAGAAGAATTTTTTGAAAATATGTGTCTTTCTTTCTTCATTTTTTGCCAACAGATTGCATTTATATAATTTTTTCTTGTAATACTACTTTAAAAATAATTTATATGTATATCCTAATTCAACTAACACTAAATATAAAGAAGTAATATAAAAAAAACATTTTAAGTAAATTCCTACTTAGGTCAACAAAGAAAATTTTTATTTAAGTTACTTTTTATTAAATAATTACAATTAATATAAATTTGTACATATATATGTCAGAATCACAATATTAAGTGGCAAAATAGAAGACGATTTTCCTTTCTATATATGATGGCGGACTATTAATTTTGTTTGTTTTTTTTACTAATTACTCCCCCATAAATCATATTCTCAGAATTTAGGCTATCCCAGATCGGATTTGAACCCCCGATCTTTGGATCAGAAGTCTAACGCGATATCCATTGCGCTACAGTAACACTAGGAGCAATTTTCCTTTTTATATAGTGTGTTGGAATATTATTTTTGTTTGTTACTATTTATTCATTAATTAAGTTTAACTAATGAATTAATATTTAAAAAAACAGTATTAACATCAAATGTCATCCACTACAAATTTTTTAAAAATATGTTTGAACTTAAATGGATAAATAGAAAGTATTTTATTAACGACTGAAAATTTGAGCATATATATATATATATATATATATATATATATATATATATATATATATATATATATATATATATATATATACATACATAGGGAGAGAGTGAGCTAATAGTAGGAATAAAAAATTGATTTATTTTTACGCTTTTTAAAATAACGATTCCGAACGAAGTCAGTCACCTTAATAATTCTAAAAATGAATAATTCCAAAATTTTATTAAATTTTTCTGGGGGATGTTATTTTTAAGTATTAAAAAATTATATCTCTTATTAAATTTGTACTTTTTCCCAACTCATTTTAACTTCTCATAAAAATTACTATTTAATAACAAGCATTTAAGAAAGAATGTTTATATTCTCATTAACATAACTTTAAGAAAATTAATTCTTCAGCAAGTAAAAAAAGTGTCGAGTATTAAGTTAAAACATGGAGAATAGAAAAAAAAATGAAAAACTGAATTTGTTGTTACGAACTCTCTTTACTTATTTTTCCGCCATTCTCAAAACATAATTTAATTTTAAACTTTAAAAACCCCATCAAATTTTTAAAGTTTAAAGGGTCTGAGAAAAATATGACCTTTCCTAAAACGAATACGGTGTGTTCTAAATTCAATAAAGAATGCAAATTCTTTAACAAAAGACAAAAGGCTGATTTAGACGTCTGGGCAGAAGACTGCAAGACAGTAATATTCAGAAAAGAATATAAATTCAATTTTAAAGCCCAGACGGCTGGAAATATTCTTCATCACTATGAAGGTAAAAAAAAATTGACGGTATAAAGTGCAAATGATATTGAAGTGATGTCAGTTGAGTATAGATGAGTACCCCATAAAAATGAATACTACGTAAGCGAAATATGTAAAAATAATCTTGACAACAACTTTCCAACATATTTAGAAAAGTTGTTGGACTAATATTAATTTGAAAGTCATAACATAAATATGTAATGAGGGAATAAGTCATTTTTAATATCGCATGAGATCAATTTTCCATCCTTTGGAGACTGGGCAGTATGATAATTAGGGACTTCTTAAGATTTCTTGAGGCCCTGGGCACCTACGCAAAAGTAGGCCATGAGCCCCTACACAAATATGGACCTCTTATGATCTTTAAAGTTAGAAAGTACATAGCATACATTGTCAAGTACCGGAACAAATTAATAAACAATACCCGAAACAAATAAATGTGCATGATTTACAATCACACCATCCGGCTCGACCGATCGCCGCCTTTTGACTAAATGAGTAATAAAGGTGTATGGGGATAGCACTAGGAGTATACAAGTACGACGGTACTCACATGTGGGCAGTTGACATATCGTCCGAAATTCCCAGTTTTTCGGAGAATACAACCGAAAATAACATTTAACTGCTGAAATTATTTAATCGTGATCTTAATCAGGCCGAGTCAAAAACGAGACTAGTCTCCCATTGTGACCGAGGCATTGGGCCCGGGCCCAGTTGGCCTATGCCTTAAGACGGCCCTGATGGTGGTAGTGTCATGAAATGGAATCCCGATTCTACGAGGTTGTTTTCTGAATTAACTGATGCTGCTTCAATTATTTTAAAGCACCCCAAAGAGGAATGGAGTGAAAATTTCTAGTGATGTAACAATAAGAGATCCATGAGGTATATCCTCTCTAATTAAGGTTTTTTTTTTCGTCCAGCCGAATTAGTACTTTGAGCTAGAACAATTACCCTCCCCACAAACGAATTCTGCTACCAAATAGCAAATAAACTGTGAGATAGACAATAGGGGGAGTTTTTTAGACAAAATATAGCCGCACTAATGAGTTCCTTGAATTATAGTTACGTAGCAGGTGTAGGAGGTGTACAAGGTATGAAAATTAAATTCCCGCACTGTGCATGCCCTAGTCAGTAGGCATCATATGAAGGAGTGGGGATGGAATATAGGTGACCTTGAACTTTTTTTTCCGTGTTGGTGGCACGTTATTCCATCCCACTATCTAGTTCAGTTTTTTTTTTTATCTTTGCTTGAGCAAGTCCTTGTTGCGTCGAAGTACCGTGATGATAATGGTAAACGTAAAAATCGAGATGCGCTTAAATTTGAAATTCCACGTGATATTAAAAAAATTCCAACGGAATGCTTTGAATTGTTAAAAGAGGTGTTTGCACGTCACGAAGTTAAATTTTTGAATGACACAAATGATTTTCAGAAGATCGGAAGGTTGCTGAAGACGATGAACATTCTGGTCGATCTGTGACTACAAGAACAGGTGATGCTCATCGTTTTGGTTTGATATTAATGGCATCATCATAATTGAACGGGTACTTCGAGGCCCCACGGTGAAACAGCACCACATTGAGATTCTGAGAAAGTTTAGACAAAGAGTGAGGAAGACAAGGTAAGGTTTGTAGAGCAACATGTGGATTTTGCACCACGACAATGCCTAGGTGTACATTGTGCTCTCTGTGAAACATTTCTTGGTAGACAAATGCATTACTGTGCTCGAGGTTCTACCCTGATCTTGTACTATATGGCCTACATGTTTTTTAAAGTGAAAAATGCATAGATGAGAACGCATTTTCAGTTAGAAGGAGAGGTGAAGGTAAAAACGGCAGACTTCATGAAGA
The DNA here is from genome assembly GCA_019973935.1 of Trichonephila clavipes. Lineage (NCBI taxonomy): Eukaryota > Metazoa > Arthropoda > Arachnida > Araneae > Nephilidae > Trichonephila > Trichonephila clavipes. The sequence continues at coordinate 1,958,855 of BMAU01001132.1, forward strand.
TGGGGGTACCTTATATGAGCCGCAGCACCACTTTGAACGGCGGAAAACTCGTATACAGATATGTATTGATAAGGAAGGGGACTATGTTGAAGGGAATTAAAAGGAATTTGTGTATTGATTTCCAAAAAGCTAATTTTTAAGACTCTCTGACTAGTTCGATTATTTAATTGTCACAGTAGTGTTTCCCTTTGGCAAATTTCAGAGCTTGGATCACATTTCATACAAGTATTAGTCCTTTCTTATTATACATTTTGTCTTGTCTGCATATCACGTATTTAGTTCTAAGACTTAAATTAAAAGTGAAGTCCTGAGAATATCTGTTTGTTAGCCTTTCGTGTTTGATTTAATGTCTTCTCAATTCCTATTGCGTTCAGATACCCCCGAGAACCCCAATGACGAACAAGATCTCCACCTCAACCAACACGAGGAAGTTCTTCAACAGATACCTAACTTTAGACCTTTTGCGTTTGTGAATTTTTAAAAGAATAGATGTTAATAGCTACCTTCTTTTTGTACATTATACAGGGTGTCCGGGCTCAAAGTATCCAAAAGTTATGGCTTATGATTACGGAACTTTCCATAAGAATGTAATAAACTGTTCATCTGGGGTTTGGAAACCCTTTGGAGATATTTTAGGTCTAGTCCAATCGGCTGCACGTGTGCACATTATTCGGCAATTTCGGACGATAAACTTGTTACACTGACTTCATTAGTAAAGATGTGAATGCCACAGCAAAAGGTGCAGCGTGTACTTTGATTAACGGAATTTAAATCGGTCACACGTGTACAATGATGTGTTGGAACAGAATGGAATGTCGTTATTGGCTTGCCTAATAGACTCATCAGGACTCCTATAAAATGAATCACGCACACGATCAACAGTCTTCTATCTCAAAAACTTAAGAATACTTGCCGGTTTGAGATACCAAAGTTCCCGTCTCCTTTAAATTTGTTTCCCATTGGTGGATAGATATTGATGTTGGAGGATCGACATTCCATTCTGTTCGAACACGGCGCTATACATTAGTGATTGATTTAAATTCCGTTAACCAAAATACACACTGCACCTTTCGCTGTGCCGTCCGCATCTTTACTAATGAAGTTAGTGTAAAAAGTTTATCGCCTGCGATTGCCGAATAATGCACGCACGTGTGGCCGATTGGACTAGACCCGAAAAATCTCGGAGGGGCTTCCAATCCATGGATGAACAGTTTATTACATTCTGGTGGGTTATTTCGTAATAATGAGTCAGAACCTTTTGATACTTTAAGCCCTCACACCTTGAATTTGAGTATTTGTCTTGTTAATGAAATAAAATAATAGCTTTCTCTGAATTTCTTTAAGTCAATTCATTTTTTAAACTGAATTAAAAACCCTCATTTTTTTCCCTTAACGTTATATTTCATAAAAATAATTGTATCAATCTCAAGATGGAAGCAGGGTTTTGAAATAAAATGCTGTTTCAATAATGAGTACAAAAAATAGGAATATTGAAGGTTGACATAAAAGGAAGATGACACACGCGCAAGAAAGTTAAATAATGATAGACGACACTTTTTCCCACAAATGTGCGTGATGGAATGATAAATTTACCAAAACAGAATAAACTAAATAAGGGGAGAAAGAAGATTATTAGTGAGAAGGTATGGGTACTCCAAAAATAGAACCTTAAGTGGTTGATATTACTTATTCAAAAGAAATGAAACATGAAAAGGGGGAGGGAATGCACAACTGCAGTTACGAGGTGACAAAAGGTTTGAAAAGACTACAGGGAAATGACGTAAGAAGAAAAAAAAGACGAAAAAAATTCTAATAAAACTTTGGCAACTAAACAAATTGCGTGAAGTTTTTCCAGAATGAAAACTCTTTTAATATGCAGGGAAGGTTGATAATTAAAAAAATATTCATGTATGAAGAAAAAAAAAATTGTTTTTGTTTGAAACAAAGGATGAAATTGGGAAAACAATTATGTCGAGTGTTTTCAATACAGAAAAAACAAAGCATTTAAATGACATTTTCGCAGTCGAATTATTGGATGTGTGGTGAAGTCATCAATCACAAGGTCATTTCGGTAAAAACAGCATTTAGGGAACTGTCATGTTAAGTATTAGGTAAGAGCAGTATGTGTGTGTGCAGAAGATCTTACTGGGATTGATGATTACATGTTTAGTCACTATCAGAGGAGAGCAATATCATGGAACTGGGTTACTTGTGAAGTTAAACCATAATGTTACGAAAAAACTCTTTAAGGTATCTACGTTCGAAACCATGATTTTGCAAAAGCGTATAATTGGATAATATTTATGATATTTAGTGTCACTTAGATTAGAATACATGTATATAATGGTTTTAAGCACATTTTGACAAAAGAATTATTTAAATATAATATTTCGGCTAAAAATTAACTTGGAGTAATCTTTTTTCAAAATGTACTCCTTTTCTGAAAAATGGTTCTATTATTTTCCTCGTCTTGTAGATGTGACATAATTTCGTCTTTTGACCGTACGCGAATGTTTGAATGCCCATCCTTTTTAAATTCGGCTAAAGGGCACTGTATTTTTTGTAACTATGGACAGTCCATGAATAAGGATCATATTGACAAATACGCTTAATTATTGTCTTTTAACTCTATTGTTCTTAAGTATTGGGAAGCTAGATGGAGACTGGTGGCTGGCTTAGTGGACATATATCTGGCATTTGTATAAATAAATAAATTAATTATATAAAATATCTTAGCATATATTCATTTTGAGGCATACAATAACAGCTCAGAAGAAATAAGTATTCCCCCCCCCCCCGAAGTACAATGTGTCTCAAAAAATAAGCAACAAACAGAAAAATGGTAATAAAATGAAAATGACTTTCTGAAACTCAATGCAATTTTCATAGATTGTTGAACAGAAGAAGAAGGAATGCTGTACAAAATAACAAAGGAAAACAACAACTAGTTTTCAAATACGCAGTATAAATATTAATGCCCATAATTAATGCGGGAAAGAAGTTTACATTGCAAACATTTATCGATAGGGCGTGCGACTACCTCTCCATTATCAGGAAGGGCATGTTGCCATTGAGTTTTCGGGAAGGATTGCATAGAACAAATATACGCTTCCCAAACCTGTCCATTGAATTCAAGTCAGGTGCACGTGCAAGCCATTCCATTCGAAGCAGTATTTTATGTTCAAAATATTGGTTTAAAGCGCGAGCTCTATGTACTTTTGAGTTACGGTCCCTAAACAGGGGATCAGAACCCATAACTGCCAGATATGGACGAACATATGCATCGAGGATTACATCCTGATAAATAATGCTGACACTGAACCGGGACGTAAAAAATTGAGATCAGTCCGGCTGCCGACTGATATCCTTGCTCAAGCCATAGCTGTGTCTTTCAGCGATATTGTGAGCTACAGATAAAGGTCATGGAGTTCTCTAGACTCGTATCCGTAGAGAATCGTTGTTTATACAGTATCGGGATTCACACTACACAAGCCCATTGCTGTGGTGTCTGGATATGATTTAGAGCCCACTATAACCGAGCTCTGTGAGACGACGCCAATGGCACCTTAAACTGATGGTATCAGTAGTACAGAAGACTTTCAAGCACCTGTTTACAAACAGTTTGTCGAGATATTCCTATTCCTGATGACGTCATAAGGTTCGAAGAAAATTGACGGGCTGAATCCGTCGATAACGTTAAGCTTACAAACACATGTAATGGTCCTCGTGGGCGGTTGCAACCCTATGACGTCTACTACTAGGTATTTGTGGCATTATATGTTCATTTTGATACCGATTTCATAAGTTGATAAGTTGACATTTAAAGCTCGAGCAATCTCCAAAGGTCGTTCCCCCTAATGGATTCGTCCCGGTTACATCCCAGACATATTTTCACTCAAAGGCCGTTAGCGATTCATTTTCAGAAATTTGGAGAACAAGAAATGATCCCCGAAAAAATGTAATATCCAATTCAACGAAAGAAACAGTAACTGTTGAAATGAACCTGTTTATATAAGCATTACATTAATAATAATTTGTAATTAAGCAAATATTTTACTGTGTGGAACTGTTTTCTGTATTTCACTGAAAGGTACGTATGCATTTTTAATTGCTGTAACCTTTCTTCTTTTTTCGAGTTATGCTAATTTTACTATTTGTTGCTGAATTTTTGAGACAGAGCTTTGTTCTTTCACAAATACGAAAATAATTTTTCACTTTCATTCTTTTGTTAATAAAAGTGCACGAAAAATACAGTCAAGCACTTAATTGTATTTAATTCCACAACCATTTTTTTCTACTTAATTAGCGTATTTGTTTAAAAACACTTATCATACCAGTTCAAACATTTTTTTAAATATCTATATTATACAGACCAGCTACTTGAGATAATATTATTTTGCAATCACCTTGAATGACATGAAAATTCCAGAAACAAAGTGGTAATTGTGAAATTTCGGTTTTCATGAATTATTTCTTCAACTGCACGCACCATGTCGTCTGTGATTTGAGAGGGTGAGCCTTCATGGACTTTGTCCCATCTGTACTTGAACGATTCAACCAAGTCACGTATTTTGTGATCGCTCAGTGCATTGGAGCGAATACCTCACGGATGTAACGATGAACGCTCTCGAGTGAAACATTTTTTGGCGTCAAAACGTGGATTACAGGCCGTATTTCACAATTTGTAAACCATACAATGATTTTAAACATTATATTTTTCAGTATCAACCGTTAGAACTACTGCTTCAAATTTTGCTCAGTACAGTAATACCTCGACTTATGCGAATTCGGAGCTACGCGATTTTAAAATCTTGTCAATTCGTTTTTTCCCCCTTCCACCGTTGAAAAACAGGTGGAATCAGTTCTAGAGTATGACGAAATTGATAATTTGACGGAAGAAGTTGTCGAACTTGCCAGACAAGTAAATTTATAATTGGATAGTGATAATGTTACAGAACTTCTGGATTATTCTAATCAGGAGCTGACAATAAACGAGCTCATAGAAATGCATAAGCAAGAGCAAGACATTGAAGAACTTGAGTGCTTAGACCTAGTTAATTCAGAAGATAGGAATGACGGTTGGAAATTTGACAGAAAGCCTCAGTTTAATTGAAAAAGGATTACACACAAATCTTAGAAAATACATACTCCAACGAAGAGAGTATTTTTTTCAAAAAAACCCCGAGGAATACAAAAATTGTTAGTGCACTACGAGGAAATTTAGTGGGAAAAAAAACTTTGCGCTGGCAGAGTACTTGTTAGATTTTATGAAATCTTATATATCAAAATAACATCGGTTTGTAATTTTGTGTGTTGTCTAAAAAAATTTACATAATTTTTCTTAAATTATTATATTCTTTCGTCTACCGGCCCTCACTAAAAATAATTCATATGTATTTATATGCGAATTCATACCCCGACTTACCCGAATTCGACTTACGCGGTTATCGTTCATTCCCACCTATCGCTTAAGTTCGGGGGGAGGGAACTGTATTGCATAAGGTGCGTCGGGAGTTGACGTACGCACTTGCGTAGTTTTACAAACGTGCGAAATTTGAATAAGTACTGTTATTTCGACCTTAATTTGCAATCATGGTAGCCTATTGGTCAAGGTTACGTACTGGTGTCTGACGTGTCATGTATTCGAGTCCTGATGCCACTGAAGACCCGACATGTAAATGAGCTGGTGCACTCTAAATCTGTCGAGGCTCAAAATTCTCCCGTTGGCGGCATGTGGTAGTTTGGAGAGAGGGTGGCTGCTCAAGTGTTGTTCTCGTCAATTGACTGAAGTTCAAAATTACAAGGTCTGTTGCTAACAGCCCTGGTATTAGTGCGACGTTCTATAAGATGGACTAAACGTCTTACCCTGATTATTAAAAAAAATTCATTACAAAATAACCATTTAATAAAATAATGTAGCTTTTGTATGATTGGATAGGTCAATTTAATTAGGGTTTTTCAATTCCTACTATTAGCTCACACTCTTTATATATTTATTTATCTTGGTGGAATTTTCAATCGTTAATAAAATACATTTTAAAGCCTTCCATTGTGCAGAACTTTTACATATATGATTATTTTGGATGGCAATACAGTAATTCAATTATAATTACTAAAAATTAATTGATTAAAACTAATTATTCAAAGGATTACAAATACAGCCACGTTGGCATCATTTTTGGTGACTTGTGTCAAAACTTGAAAAAGTTTTTTTTTCTCACGTTTTAAAGCATTCAGTTGAACTGAAACTTTATATACATGATTGCTTTGGATGAAAATACAATACTTTAAAGATAATTAATAAAAATTAATTACCACTTAATGTTGTGATTCTGTCCAATGTATATGCATATTTATATTAATTGTAACTATTTAATAAAAAGTAGCTACAATAAAATTTTTCTTTGTTGATCTTAGTAGAAATTGACTAAAAAATTTTTTCTTTATACTACTGTTTTTGATATATGTATATGGCATGAATAATTCTTTGAAAGTGACTCGGTGGCACAATTGTAAGAAAAACATCACTTCTTGCATAATTGGCATTGATTCAAGAGAAAGCCCACTGAATGCTTGGATTTCATGAAACGAAATCAAACATTATAATGTTCATCAATTTAATCAATAAAGGAATAATATTAAATGTGTAAAGAAACAGACAGCGTTAAGGATGTTTCGTGAAGTAGCAGATCTAGTGTGAGTGAAGCAACTGTTGAACACAAGGCAATAGTTTCAACAGTGTCTTAAATCAATTTGTAAAGTAACACGTGAACTTCAAATATCACAAACAAGTTTAGCAGGATTATAAAATGATTAGGTTATATGCATATAAATTGTCAGACATATTAAAGAACAATTGGTGGAACTGGAATACCGCTTATATATTCTCCGAGCTACCAAAGCAGCACACGTTGATATTTCTCATTGTAAATGGTCTTATAAAAAATTCACAATGTTATGTAAAGGGTGTTTTTTTCAGAGGTATAGAAATTTAAATTGCAATAAAACAACGATGCATTATTCGATTGACATGAATTTTTTTTTATTCGAAAGATAATCTTGTGGCATTACATTTTAAATAGGATTTCTGGCATATGACTGCCACGGCTAGCTCGGATGTAGTCCAATTTTCGATGACTTTTTCCAACATTTGTGGCCGTATATCGGCGATAACACGGCGAATGTTGTCTTCCAAATGGTCAAGCGTTTGTGGCTTATCCGCATAGACCAATGACTTTACATAGCCCCACAGAAAATAGTCTAGCGGTGTTAAATAACAAGATCTTGGAGGCCAATTCACAGGTCCAAAACGTGAAATTAGGCGGTCACCAAACGTGTCTTTCAATAAATCGATTGTGGCACGAGCTGTGTGACATGTTGCGGCGTCTTGCTGGAACCACAGCTCCTGGACATCATGATTGTTCAATTCAGGAATGAAAAAGTTAGTAATCATGGCTCTATACCGATCACCATTGACTGTAACGTTGTGGCCTTCATCGTTTTTGAAGAAGGATTTCACCAGCCCATAAAGCGCACCAAACAGTCAGTTTTTCTGGATGTAACGGCGTTTCGACATGCACTTGTGGATTAGCTTCACTCCAAATGCGGCAGTTTTGTTTGTTGACGTAGCCATTCAACCAGAAGTGCGCTTCATCGCTAAACAAAATTCGCTTATGAAAATCGGGAATACGTATTTCGCACAGAACCATTATTTTCGAAATAAAATTGCACAATTTGAAAGCGTTGTTCAGGCGTGAGTCTATTCATGATGAATTGCCAAACCAAACTGAGAATTAATCACTTGACAGCTGTTAAATCGGTCGCCATCTTGGAAAGTAATGCCAACTTAAACTTCTATACCTGGAAAAAAAAACACTCTTTACAATGTATCGAACAAAAACACATGTCTAATTATAATAGTTTCAGCGCAATAAATAATTATAATCAGAGTTGCACTTTTGGTTCACCTTTCAGGTATTCAAAACTGAAAAAAGTGCTAAAAATCGTATTTATTTAAAATCCTAAGTCCCATTTTATCTGGCGAAATATTGTCCATAATTCAGAATTTCTTTAACGTATCCGACTACGTTCGGAACCGTGATTTTGCAAAACCGTATAAATGGATAATATTTATGATATTTAGTGTCACTTAGATTAGAAAATGTATATAAAATTGTTTTAAGAATAGTATTACAATAAAAAATTATTTTATAATATTTTGACAAAAAATGAACATAGAATGATCCGTTTTCAAAACATTCTCCTTTTGTGAAAAATGCTTCTATTATAATAATATTTTGCCTGTATATAGCTCAGACCTCTGTACAGACCTCTGTTTTTGAAATATATAACTCAGAAGTGGGTTTGTCCATGTTTTACGACAACAGAGGGGTGAAATTTTAAGAAAAAAACGCCAATAATTATTTCAATGGGTTATAACTCTGAAAATAGTGTGCATTTTTTCAAAAGAAAATAGTTCAGACCCTCTGGAGAAGTCTTTACTTTATATAGGCAAAATATTATTATTTTAGAAGCATTTGTTATAAAAGGAGAACATTTTGAAAAATAGGTTATTCTAAGTTAATTTTTTGCCGAACTGTTGTATTTAAATGTCCTTAAAACCATTTTATACTTGTATTCTAATCTAAGTGACACTAAATAGCATGAAAATTTTCCATTTATGCGCTTTTTTAAAATCATGATTCCAAACGTAGTCGGATATCTTAAGCATTTTTCTTTCTTTTTCACTTGACAATTAAATATTTATTGTAACGTTTCCCACCAAACAGCTGTAAATTGGCTTCCTTTTGTGAAAAAATATCACCACGTCTTTATGAACACCTACACCCTTAAAATATTGCTTGGTCTTGTCTTTGGGCAACCTTTGACACCGCGAAGAACCCCTACTCAGCCCATGAACCGGATGTAATTCGAGGATATAGAGGCCGGCCGCTACCCTCTCGGAGACCCTAGAGAGAACAGAGAGAAATGACGGTTTGAAAACTTCTCTGAGAACGTATACAATCTGCACCCTCACAAACAACAGAATTTGTACTCTAATGATCAGAACAATATTTTTGATAACTTCAATGTATATACTGTAATTGACAGCTGTGACGAATAAATAAACTAAATATTTAAATTAATAAACATCACGCTTTAATTTTGTTTATCTCAAACATCACATTATCGATTATAAAACACGAGGAAAAATATCAAAACAAGACGCGTGTTTAAAAAGAGAAAATAATTTAAACTTATTTTAATGCAGACGATCTGCTTTCTTCGTAATATTTTTTCAAATAAAAAATTTTCAAAAAAAAATTAATAGAAAGTAATACATCCGAATTTTTCAGCTGACCTCGAAGAAAAACAGAAATTCCAAGCATTGAAAAACCGTGAAAAATAAGGAAAAAAAGTTGCGACAACATATTTCTTTCAAAAAATGTGTCTTAAACATTCTTCCTTTAGAATGAATAAAAGATATAGGAATAGAAGAAATATTGAGAGTACATTTAGAACTTCAAAGCATTTCTTCCCATGATTATATTTTCCCATTTCGTTCCATACATGAACGTGGAAAGGAATCACTGCCTTATTTATGTGATCTGATGGATCCTTTTTTATTTTTTTCCTTTTGGAATTTGTCAACTCAGAGATACAGATTGGAATTTCCAGTCTGTTAGAGAGAGACTCTGAAATGTCCCAGAGGAGCTAGGAAATGGTTACGCATTCTCAGCAAAATGTGGGAGGTTTTTTTTCTCCTCATTTTAAAATTTCAAATGTATCAAATATCAAAAGAATTTTTCCAGAGGATAATACACAGGATGGGAAATTTTCAAAAGCGCTTTTTTTGAGGAAAATAAGCAGATAGACCACTCGTGAAAAATGACTGTGTGGCTCAAAAACCCTTTCTTAAGGAGAAATTTTACTGAAAACTTCTGCATTAGATTTACTTTTTTTTGTTAAAAAAGGAGAAAAATGTAGAATTCCTGCGGCTTCTACTTGATATCTTTCAGGTTCCCCGCAAGAGACCCACAAGGAAATCAGAATAAAAATGCAATGGTTCTTTTATTCACAACTCTCAGCTTGGGTTGGATAATAAAAAGAAATTATGCAACAAAATACAAGGTGTGAAAATTCAATAACAGATCTGGTCTTAAAAATGTGCTTTATTGAAAAAAATATATGAATAACTTTTAATCCCCTTCAAAATACTCCCTTTCCCTATCAATACAACGCTCCATACAAGTTTGCTCAAAGTAGTGCAGTAACCCATTAAGTGTCATCTTCTTCAGTAAGTCTGCCATTTTTGTCTTCACCTCTTCTACAGACTGTAAATATGTTCCCTTCAATGCATTTTTCACTTTTGGAATTGGTAGAAGTCGCATAGTGTAAGATCTAGTGAGTACGGTGGATGCTCGAGGACAGTAATGCATTTGTCCACTAAGAACTCTTTCACAGAACATTGTGCACCGGGGCGTGGTCTTGGTGTAAAATCCCGTTTTGTTGCTCCACAGGAATAGTCTTTTTTTCGTCACTCTTTCCCAAAGCTTTCTCATGACCTCAATGTATTACTGTCTCTCTGTTTACGTTCATAATATTTGACATCATTCCAACACTCAAACGTTGTTCTTAGCGCAAGATTTCATTAAAGTCTTCATCAGTTCTTGATGTCACAGGTCGGCAAGAAAGTTTATCATCTTCAACAGCCTCCCAACGTTCTGAAAATAGTTTTTTCTTCATTTTCCTTCCTTCCTCAGTGGCTCGACAGCCCAGGGTGGGCTTTGGCCTTCTCAAAAAGTCTTTTCCACTGGCTAACCTTCTTCCTGCCAGCCTTCTCAAATTCTTAGTTCTCAAAGCTAGGACATCTTTTTCGAGGCCATCAATCCATCTGAGATTTGACATGCCCTTTCTCCGTGTGGCAATTGGTTGAGCATTGAAGACTTTTTTAGTAGTGTGGTCTTCGTTCATTCTGACAACGTGACCTGTCCATTTAATTTGTTGTATTTTGGTGAAGTTAACAATGTCAGATTCTCATTATCTGATTGATAGAGTTCGAAATTTGATCTCTTTCGCCACATTCCATTTTCCTGAATTCCTCCAAAAATAAATCTTAAAAATCTTCCTTTCGTAGATACTTATTATGTTCTGATCTGTTCGAGACATGGACCAAGTTTCACATGCATAAGTTAATACTGATCTTAAAATACTTTTATACAATAGAACCTTTTTTCCCCTTTTGTTTAAATTCGATTTAATATATTTTCATATTCCATTAAGGCATCTATAAGCCGTAGTAATTCTCTCTGGGATTTCAGTAGTACAATCGTTTCTATTGTTAATTTCTAAACCTAAATAAGCAAAACTGTCAACAACTTCAAAATTGTACTCTTCACTTTTAAAGTGGGAATTGTTAAAACAGGATTTAGTGCAAGGCATGTACTGGGTCTTATTCTACTTGCTTTTCAGTCCCATATCGAGGGCCTCTTTCTCTATAGACAAGAAGGCTTGTCTTGGTGCAGTGGGGGTTTGAGCAATGATATCAGTATCATCAGCAAAAGCCAAGAACTGTGTTGATTTATCAAAGATATTTCCTCTGGTACTGATATTGGAATTTTCTTTATTTTATCTTTCAGAAATTTCTGCTAATAGGTATGATTGAAGATGTCTTGAATTTAGAATTAAATAATCACGATTAATTGATTCGTTGTTTATTATCGTCGCATTATGGACGATGCTAATAATAGACCTCAATAACACCCTTCGTTTTTTAAGCCATGGACACTTAAAAGCTTTCAAAAAAAGTTGGGTTTTTTTTGACAACTAAACATAACTGTTGTAGCTCATTGTAACATAATTTTTCCATAATTATGAAATGCATTTTTCAACCATTCTGTTTAATTTTGCATCCGAATCAATAACTTATTTGAAGATAGTTTTAAAAGAACTTTATTTCAGTTAAATTAATACTCCAATAAGTTATTCTTTATACACCATCTTCCGTTAGCTACGAGCAGATGTACTTTGAACAAATATCATGTTCCTAAATTCCTTTAGGGCCGTAATAAAAAAAATTAGTATTGGGAAAAAATTAACGGACCAATTAAACGTATTATTACAACCAATAAAAATTAAAGCAAATCATGTTTTTCATATTCCTTAGTACTAACACTGTAAAACTCTGACTCAATTTCTCGATTTTCCAATTTTTTAAAGCTTAAATATAAAATAAGCATATTTTTAAAAAAATTAGCATATTCATTAGTGAAAGCTCCTAATTTGCAAAAGCAGAAGTTTTTAAATGCAAAAATTTATGGATAAACTCCCTAAGTCACATTTTGCATTTACATAAAGCTTCCATAGAAATTTTCACAAATATGCAAAACAAAATGCGCTCTTATAAGAATTTTTTAGATCTACACATTAAAAGCTTTTATACTATTGTTTTAAATATTTGAAGAAATCGCATAAAATCAAGAGGGAGCCCTAACTAACCCGCAGGATATAGTTAGTTCATCAAGGACAATCACCACTGTCTAACTAGAACCTTAGTGTAATATTAATTGAACTATCCACAAAGGAAACAGTAACACTGTCCCTCGCAGGCAACTCAAACAGCACTCGTATGACATTAATATAAGACTAATCCCGTCAACTGAGGAAGATAAATAGAGCGAATTTATTTGGAGCATGCAAGTTCATGTATAGAGTTATTTCTACTTCAGTGGCGAATAGTAGAATATTCAGGTTTCAACATATTATGCATTAGTTTTGGATCCCGGTTATACAATGTAGGAAAAAAATTATTATATATATTAATTGTGGAACCTGTAAATGCGGAAAAGATGTTATATGGTATGGAGATTAAAAGAAAATATAAAAGAGCATGCAATATAAAAAAAATTAAATCAATTCCTATTTAGATCAACAAAGAAAAATATTAATTTAACTGCTTTTTATTAAAAAGTTACAATTAATATAAATATGTATATACATAGGATTGAATCACAAAAAAAGTGGTAGAAACGAAGGTAATTGGTGAAAACGAATCCAATTGTATCAGTTACACTACCAGTACATTGACGAAATGCATGAAAAATTTTAAATTATATAACCATTACTCTTTCATCGGCATGGCCCCAATACATCCCAAATATAACACTCGATCGCATGCGTTGTACGAAACCAATGTAAAATTAAATAAATTTAAGTACAAAATTTTGTACTGCCCAGGTTATTTACCGAATCTTTCGTTCTACCGTCTTTTACTTTTTAAATACTTTGAAAAGTTTTTATGATCTAAACCAGGGGTCGGCAACCTATGGCACACGTGCCACATGTGGCACGTGGTACCATTCTCAGTGGCACTCTGCACTACTTTAGAAATTGGTCAGTTTTTCAGTGGAGGGAGGTTGATAAATCTACAATAGGCACTTAATAAAAAATCTAAAGATAAATTTACTGCTTGTAAATTAGTGAATGTCATTGGTGGAGATATTTAATTGTTTTAACTCTCATAATTGCCTTTAACTCTGCTTTCCGCTTTTGGCTCAACATATCTAAGTAACAAATCTTTCCTCATTTGAAAACTATTTCGAGTCCGCAAAAAAATTTGCGAGAAAGATTCTGAATGCTCAGAATCGTGTCAAATCGAAAGACACACATTATACCCCTAATTTTGCGATCTGAAAGGACAGTGGTGCGAGTACTAGGTTCGCATTAAAGTTTTTACTCTTAACTATAATAAAGGAAAGGACTTGTATTTCATATTGTCTATTTCTTAATTTAATATAAATATGTTTAAAAATACATAATACGTGTACAACTTTAATTTTTTTAAACTTTTTTTTGAAGAAATACTTATTTTTTATTATGTTTTTTTATGTGAATAAATATCTTTAAATGAGGCAAAATTAATAAATAATCCAATTGTAAATCTATGTTATTGACCTCTATTTCCTAACTCTGCATGAATTATCGCGGGAATCGAATTGTTTCAAAAATGCCCTACTGTATGGCACGCTGAATCATAGTGGTATATCGATTTGGTACACCACAGCTAAAAAGTCACCGAGCCCTGATTTAAACAGTATAAAAATGAAAACAGTTTGGAAAATTCCAAATCAGAGCTTATTGATTCTAAAGATTAGAATTTTTTGAAGATAAACAACATTGCGGTAAAATCCCTTTGGGAAAGGAGCATTGAAGCAAATGAAGCATATTTTGATAAAGTACAAGATGTGACACACAAAAAAAACAAGACTAAGTGTGTGACGGGGCTTTACCACGTTTTTCCTATTAATCTTCTTGGGGAATCTTTGGGGTCAGCATTGAATTAATTCACAGCCAATCCTCTCAAGAAGAAACCGCGATATGCAGATTAGTTAGTAGATATATAATAGAGCTTTAATATTCGCGTAGTAGAATAGTAGAAGAAGGACAAAGGAAGCTGATGTGCTGAACGCCGTGAGCTGATGGTAAAACATTAAACACATAGAAGCGTAGTTATAAAACGGGTTTTAGCGTGTTAAAGAATTTAAGGTAGATAAAGATTCTTAGAATAACTTCTCATAAAGATAAGTAGTTAGGATTCCAGACGCTTATTTAGATAGAATTTAGGGATACGTTATATCACTCCTGATTGCCTTCCTATAGTAAAACGTGTGTTTTTCAATATATTGGAATAATAATAAATTAGCTTGATTAGGGCTAACTTGAGTGGTTTATCATTTCCTCTTACTAATCTAGGTCGCGTAGATGAAGAGATGGTACCCCCAGGTCGGGGAATATCACAAGTGTGTAGCTTGAAAAAAGAGTGGAGTTGGCAACAACTGCTTAGTGATGTCATCCCACACACCTCCTCTATCCATGTGGCCAGTTTCGTCTTAACTGATCTCGCCGGTTGGGAGTACTGCGTCATTGAGTGAACAAGCGCAACTGCATTCTGCCGGAAAAATGTCGAATCAACATTGAGTTTCTTGGGAAAGTTTAGAAATTAGCTACAAAAACAGTTCAAACGTTAACCGAGGCTTATGGAGATGAAACTTTGTCTCGTGCACATGTGTTTGAATGGGGTACGTGTTGTTCAAGGGGGAGGGACACGTGATAAACGTGGTGGGCGCACAAGGTCAGCGATTACAGACCAAAACATTGCCTAAATTCGTCACATCAGTGATCAAACTGTTAATCAACACTACTACATTGTAGTACAGTGGGTGATCGGTTAACGAACCTAATCCGTTCCAAGACTATGTTCGCTATCCGATCATCGATTCACCATAGACTTCTATGTGAAATCGATCAACTCGTTCTGGAGACCCTAAAAATTAAATTTTAAAAAAATGTATAATTTCTTAGTAAGTTTTTAAAAAAATAATACATGCATATAGTCTTGCATATTAATCAGTCCTTTTCATTTTTTGCCTAGGGGGCGTTGAAGAACATGTCCAATGTCGATTGCTTTCTCTCTTTTTCAGGATTTTTCGGAAGTAAATAATAGCATTGTCGTTGTAAAGATCCCCAACCCTACTGACGTCAGCTTGGTTTTGCTCTGACAGCCTCCCGCTTTTTCAAAAGATCTTTAATGGCAGATGTCGGCATTGGTCCTCTTTCGTCTTCCTCTTGTTCAGAAGGAGACACATTTCGATGTGTTTCTTGGTGTTCTTCATTCAAAATTTCTTGGAGTTCTATCGTCAGTTCATCTTCATGTCCCATTATGAGCTCTTCTATGTCATCCTCGTTCACTTCCAATTCCAGATCTCTAGCAGTTGTCAAAATTTCATCCATAATTTAAGGGGGTGTCTCCCTGATCACCTCCAAATATGTGTTCGTTGTCCAAACACAACATATCTTTCTTGAAAGTGTTCGTTATCCGAACACAAAGATCTTTCGTGAAAGTGTTCGTTAACCAATCACCCACTGTACTAAAAAGAACGTGAAAAAATTAAGAAATAAATAGGCCAGAATTGTGTGGGGAGTGATGGATGACTGTTGCACTAACACAATGCATCCCCTCACACGGCCCTATCTGTCAAGCAGTTTCTGACCAGTAAAAACATTACTGTGTTGAGGCATCCTCCCTATTCACCGGATTTGGCCCTATGCTACTTTTTTATTTCCTATAGTTTAATCATGCTTAAAGGGAATCCATTTTACCTCAGGTGAAGAGTTTCAGGCAAAAATGTATAATCTCCTGAAGGGCCTTGCACATACCTAGTTCCTAAACTGTTAAAAACAACGACAGCACCGAATGCAGAAACGCGTGAATGCTCAAGGGAACTATTTCGAAGGTGATACTGTCTCGGAGAACTGATTATGCAAGTACTATGATTTATTGGACCAGTCTCGTTTTTCTTTTTTTGTGTCACACTTCGTAGTTTTATATATTCACTTAAAAATCCAAAAAATTTTTCTGCATCAGCTTATAATGCATTGATATATTATAGACAAACAGAGTTATATTGAAATGTATTTTTTACGTTATTTAAAAATTGTGAAAAGGTTAGGAAATATAATAGAAATTTAGAATCCCAGAAATTTAGAAAATGTTTTAAAATAAACTCACTTACAGTTACAGATCAAGACAAGAATAATAATTTTTTTTAAATCGATTAAACTTTAAACTGACATTTTACTGTACTCCTAATGAATATTCTGTTCTATGTGGCAATAGTACATACTGAGTAAACCTTCATGTTTTAATCCAAAAAGAAAAGAAGAAAACATTGGAAGGGCAGTAAAGTCAATCGACTGATAAAACATAGCTCTTTAATTCGTCTTGGTCTGCAGAAGCGAAAAAAACTGGTTCACGTGAAAGAAAAAACCTGGAGAAGTCAATATTTTACTGATAACTTCAAGGAATGAATTTGACAACTCAATTTACCCAGAAAAAAAATGTTTACTTACGCCAAGTCCATTTTTATCCATCAATGATGTCAAAAAAAGAAGCAGAGAAAAAAAGAGGAACATATTCTTTAGAAGCGTTGTCTGAATTCTTTTAACACGGTGAAATGTCGTTCTCTCAATAAATTAAAGATTTTCATCTAATTTTGCTACTATCCAACATTGAAAAAACAGGTGAAAATTCTTCAAATATTTTTTTAGTCGTTTTTACTTAACTTTCCGTGCTCGCCATAATTTAATTCCTGTTCTTGTAATTACTCTTTTCTAGTTTTTGATAAAACATATAGAAGCTTCTTTTTGAAACAAAGTATATTTCGATAATGAAAAATGATATATTTTTATTTGATAAATTAATTTAGTTAACGATTTTTTTTAAAAAAAAAATGTTATAGTAAAAAAAATAATTTACAATTAGTTACCTAGCTTACTAACTTTCCGCAAAACTTAAGTAATTCAGATTTTTGCTACAAAGCTGCAATGCTAATGAAACAAACACTCCACGTATGTTATTTTCCCTCAAGCGATACTCTCCTTTCCGAAAATTTGAGTTGCAGGAAAAGTTCGCTTCACAGTATGAACTTGAAAATAAAAATTATGGCAACCATGGAAGAAGTGCCAGAGTTACCACATTAGTTATTTTATCACTCTTGGTGACACATTTAACGAAAAATACAATACCGTCAAGGAATTATCGAGAAAGCTCTGAAATCAATCCTTTTGAAAATTACCATGAAGCGTTAATAAACTTTTCCGCAAATATTTCCATAGTTAAGTAATTACTCTTGTTTTCAATTTTCTCGTATTATATTTAACGGTCTGACAATTACATAATATGAGTACGTAAACAATTATTATCAATTATCTCGGAGCAGCTGCAGAATCTTTTTGAAAGTTTGTTAGTGGTAGTGAAATAAATTAACACAAGGAACTCCAATAAAAATGTATTTTTCAGGCAATTTTTCTTGTATGCTGAAATTCTACTTATAACCAATAGATGACTATTTTTCTTAACTATTATTGCTGATTATTAGCTCTGGAAGACTATTTCCCTACATAAAATAAAACAATACTTTTTCATGTTTGCGCTTGTGTAGTACTTTTTTTTACTTATAACACTTAAAAGAAAAAAAAATATTTCTAAAAATAATGCAGACGTTAAACGTAAATATCATCTCAATATAGATACCCAAATTTCCTTTTTGAAGTTACATATAGCTACAGCATACTAAAAAAGATATGATAAAAATACCAGAAAAATTTTGACTGATTGCTTTTTTAGTGGCAAAAAGAGCAATAAATAGATTTTTCTGTTAAGTTACATTTTTATCGGTTCCGAAAAGATGTATTTTATCTTAAAAGTGTTTAAAACGCGAAAACTTAATGATTCTTTACAACGCAGACGCGACTATTTTATCGGAATAACCTTTTAACTTTTTACGACAAACGACGCGAAAAAGATAAGAACAGACGATTAATTTTAATTACAAAAAGAAAGCCAAAAAAGAAAAAAAGAAAAAGAGAAGCCAAAAAACAAAGTTCCGAAAGAGTTAATATAAATTCTGAAAAAATATTACATTTATTACTTCCGAAGTATTAGAATAACTGTACTTGAACAAAATCAGTTTTAAATATTTATATATCTTTTTAAATAATTCCAAAAGTTTGGATGATGTATGTAACTGAATGTATTAAAAAAAAGAGACTCAAGTTTAATTAATGTAGTATTTAAAATAAATGACTATATTTCGTATAAATCACCTGGAAAACATTTATGTAGAGGGAACATTATGTTTTCTGAAATATGAAAATGGTGCTTTTTAAAAACAGTATGAAAATAAAAAATAGTAGTTATCACACACACACCCATTATTATATTTACACTCTATACTAAATATTTTTTTATATACAGTGGATCACAAAAAAAAGATTCGTACATTTGTAATTTCTATAAAATTTAATATTTTCTACTATAAGAATATCAGAATTCTAGTTTTCTCCTGATATCTGCAACTTGTTCGTAATGGAATAACAAAACCTATTTTTAAAACAAAATATAGCTAATATTTTTTAAAAATTAATAATCAAAGAAGTACTAAAAATTACGCCTCAAAAATGTGGTCTTCGTACACTTCAAAAAAAAATCTTAACTTTGCTTTAAATATTGTACTTTTTCCTTAATTAATTGCTTAGTAGGATATATTTTAGCGTCCACAATAACTTTAAAACGTTTTGGTATATATTTTATAAGTGTTTTGTAATTTCTGCATCAATTTTCCTCAATTCTTCTGTGATTATTATTTTTTCTTCACATTTTGTTTATTGTGTGTCATGTTTTATTTTTTTAAATCAAGTTCTCCCGAAATATGTTCTACTAGGCTTAAATCAAGGAATTTAGTAGGTGGTTTCAAAATTTAGAGATAGTTATAGAGATATCAGCGGCGTGTACATTGAGCAGTGTGCTTGATGTCATTATCTTGTTAAAAATGAAGTCGTCTACGGGATATCCAAATTTTGGTAGGATAATTTCAAATTCTTCTTTAAAATATTTAAATAGAGCTCATGATTCATAATACCATTTAAAATGCCGAATTACTAAATCGATTTGCACTCAAATTTCATGTTAAATAATTATTTATTTCTCAAAAAATTTGTTTCTATTAATTTGTCTCGTGATTTCTATAAAAAAAGTAATAGTAAAATCGTATACTAATGAATAAATGTAATTTTCCATTTTTCGGAACTTTAAAAAAAGTACCATTAACTATTTTCTGTATAAAAATGCTCTTATAGTTAAATATGTAATTCCATTTCACACAATTAAGTTTATGATATTAAATTAATTAAATTCTCCTTTTTTTATTTATACTTATCAGGAATTTTAATATTCTGTGACTCTGAAATATAGTTATTAATACACTCAGGAACATTGAAAATAGCGACCCAAGAAGGAAACTAAGTACAACCGCGAAACTTTGCAAATTAGTACAGCGTAATGTGATATACAAATGATCCAAGTTTTGTACAAATACGCATGCTCATACACGCCGAGGTGGCGCTACAATCAGGAAGAGAGTGCTATATAAGCCAGCGCAAATTCGAAGATTCATAAACGTGACGATTACCCGCCGATTGTAGGAAGACTTTGGTAAGCGAAACATGTGCCAGGTAAACGTGCTAGAAGACATTTCTCACAGTTGAGCGAGTTTGAGAGAGGCCTGATGATCGGGATGAAAACTGCAGGCTGGTCGACGCACCGTGTTGCTGGCCAGGTGTATCGTTCGGAGTGTGCCGTTAGAAATTGTTGGGAGCAGTGGACGCAAAAAGGTACCCACGCGCGGAAAACCGGGTCTGGAGCCACCAGGAAGACCACGAGGAGAGAGGACCGAAGGATCGGGCGGCAAGCACTTGTGGACCCCACAGTGACTCGTTCAACGATGCGAGCAGACGTAGGCGTAGCAATTGTTCCACAAACAATTTCCAGACACCTTGCAGAAGCAAATCTTAAATCCAAGCGCCCTTTCCGTGCACTCCCTCTAACACCGGAACATCGGCAACTGCGTCCACAGTGGTGCCAAGCCAGATCAATGTGGAATGTCACAGATTGGCAAAATGTTGCGTTTAGTGATGAATCTCGGTTTGTTTTGGGGACAGATGATAACCATGTACGGGTGTGGAGACGTTCTGGTGAGCGGTACAATTTCCCTCACACTGTTCTACGTCACACTGCCTGCACAGCTGGTGTAATGGCCTGGGGGACCATAGCCTATGATAGCCGGTCCACTTTAATTGTGATGCATGGAACCTTAACGGGCCAACGTTACGTTGATGATATTCTTCGACCCCATGTAGGACCTTTCCTAAATGGTCTCACAGGGGCAATTGTCCAGCAAGGTAATGCTCGTCCGCATACAGCAAGAGTTGCTCAAGACTTCCTACGTCATTTTCAGACTCTTCCACGGCCGGCCCGCTCCCCCGATTAGTCCCCTGTAGAGCACGTGTGGGATCAGCTAAAACAGCAGATGCCATCGTGTCACTCTGTACATGATTTAGAGTTGGCTGTTCAAGATTTGTGGGCCCATCTGCCTCAGGACAACATAAGGTGTCTAATCAACTCAATGCTGGACCGTGTGGTGGCATGTATTGCAGCTGGAGGTGGTCCAACGCGCTATTGAAGTTGCCCAGTATTTGTGTCGTTGCACACCCTGTATTCGTTTGATTGTCTTATTTTTGAGATCAAGTGAATCTCTCATCTGTGTCATTATGTGTATTGAATTTCATTTCAATCCGATGCTTTCTTCTTGGGTCGCTATTTTCAATGTTCCTGAGTGTATTTATCAGCGGGGTATCTACCACCGTATTAATGATACAGGGCCCGAAGCTGCTGGGGCTCCAAAACGCATAAGCAAAAAATAACAGTATGTTAAGGGGCCCTAAAAAGAGCCCTCAAGGAATTTTCATACAAGGCCCCCTCGAGACTAGTTACTCCAGTGATATTTATATATATTACTGTTATAAGCATTTTTAACCCAGAAAATTTCCCATCAAGCATAGATATTCCAAAATAACAACTGCAAAATATGAAAATGAATATAAATATATTAAAGTAGCATTATTGAACTCACAGTGTGTCCAAAATAACTTATGTTGATATAATTCAGAATAATTTTTCTTTTCTCTTTTAAAAAACAAAAGTAATTGAGTTTTATACACAACATTTCAATATTTTTCTATAATGCATTTATACTTATAATATTTTTCAAAATGTAACTTATTTAAACAACAACAAAAAAGCAGTATTACTTAAAAATGCATTTACTCTTTATTCCTCGCACACACATTCTATTTTAAAAAAAAAATTCAAAAAAAAAAAATCATCGGAAGTACACAACATAAGGCCTATAACTATACTTACCGTCAGTTCTGATACAAAAATTTGAGATAATCTGTTATGACTCAAACGCAGCAGACGATACTTAAATTCGTCGTTAGAGATCGTTTGCAACATTTTTCAGAAAATTGTTATCTTTCATGCATGTTGTTCTAAATCACTCTCAGCTTTAACATTTTGAACAGAGGAACCGATATTTCTCTATGTCAAAAAAAGAAGAACACATTGGTGATTTTTAAAGCTCTTAAACATTCAGACATAGAGAGGTCATTTAATTATTATAATACACAGTAGAAAGTCGTTTATCCGAATCAATTGGAACCGAACACCGTTCGGATAACCGAAAACCGAATGCGATCCATGCAGTATATGAAACTGGACACTATACGAATATTGAAAATCATCACCTGCGGGAAACGTGCTTGAAGAAAAAGCAAAATAGGTGCAAAATGTCGCAATTTTACCTTTAATGTGGAAAATAACCACTTATTTTTCTCTGCACCATCGTGCACCTTCGTTTTTTCGCTGCAAGGTCTCTGATTCTCTTGAGCAGCAGTAGTTGAATAGGACAGCACTCTGATTGTTGTTCGTACCACTCCAAAGCTGTCTCTAACGCCGAAAACGCGTGAGCATTTGATGGATCTTTGCTACTTTCGTTGTAGTCCTCGTCTTCATCCGTTTTATCGTCTACAGGGTCGGATTCTTGCACGGAAGTCACAATCTCGTCATCATTTTGTGACGTCTTACGCGTCTTTTCTTTAACAAGTCCTTTGGGTTTTTTGGGCTAGAATTAATAGCAACTCTTTTCCAACCAAATCCAAGAAACGAAAAGTGAAGACATGCAAATAATATAGGATAAATATAGGATCTTAGAGTAAACGTAATGGCAATGTAAAGGAATGTTAGACAATTGAAGTGCGTTGTGGCAGTTGATGATTATTGAAGTTCGTCGTTCAAGATTTAAGTTCTACGTGTCGTGGATAAACATTGGTGATCGATTAGAAGTTAAACGGCAAACTACATACCACTGTAGATAAAGACAAGTTTATTACAGAATAATATAAGGTAGGATTGTTTACTTATTAGTATATTTGAAGATTAGGTGGTTCGATTATTGAGATTGCTCTGAATTATATTGTGTGTTGCGTATTGCGTCATCGTAGATTCTCTCATTAATTATTAATATTATATTTGTTCAAAGTTTAAGTTGAATATCTTAATAAAGTCATATTAAGATAATGTTTGATCCGAGTTCTTTCGCAAACCCTACACCTCTAGCTCACGCTCATGCTTCGAGGGATGTACTTCCAAGGGGAGGTACATCACAATTTAGCATTTGAAATCCGCAGTCTTCTACTGGGCTAGAGATCCTTCACTTTCTCTCTTCGCGAGACGGTTCAATATTTCAAGTTTTGTCTACGTTCAAGACGTTGCGCTTCCGCTTTGAATTCGAAGTCATAGCAGTTCACAACTCAACAAAAGAGCACGAATACACCCCCTCACTTGGAGACAAACTGACCTAATATTCCGCTCAAATGTTTACCAAATCACACAACTGAAATTCCCCATATATCCCTGACATTGGGTTTTACCAGTCACTTTTGAACAGTCTCTGAGCATTGCACTGTTCGAAAACGTATTCATATACAGTATATGTCAGGGGTGGCGAACCTTTACGAATCAACATGCCATTTTTTCTGACGAAATGTTTAATCATGTATAGGCGTGCCGTTAAATAATTTTGATTTGTGATTATTGGAAAAATAATAAAATTAAGTACTAACAAAAAACTCAAAACTATTCTT
This sequence comes from Trichonephila clavipes, assembly GCA_019973935.1. Classification (NCBI taxonomy): domain Eukaryota; kingdom Metazoa; phylum Arthropoda; class Arachnida; order Araneae; family Nephilidae; genus Trichonephila; species Trichonephila clavipes. Next base: position 1,982,453 of record BMAU01001132.1, read on the forward strand.
TTCGAAAAACTACATTTTGCACTTTATAATAGTGACAATTTTAGTTATACGTGTATTCAAATTAAAATAACAGTAGTGTGATTTCTGCTGCTGAGGATTAGATGAAAAATAACTTATATTAGGATTATAAGATATTACTTTTAGCACACAAAATGCATGATGAATTTGAGTCATCTGTCAAACAGTTTATAAGCGAGTACTTAATGCTATTCATCTCTGAAAATAATGACTCTCAGGCGTGGGTAGATGAAAATATGCTTAAAATAGCATGGCCGAGATTCTTCAAACAGTTAAATGTATCTGGAATCGAACTCCATGTTTCCGAAATTTCATTATTAGCATTTTTACTTATATTGCTTGTTAATCATTCCGTTTCAATTAATTCTAACTTTCTCCTTCTTTCAACAAATTTTTGAAACCATATTAAACTAGACTGTAAATTAAACAGTTGCATTTCAAAATTTTCAGTTTCCCACCAATCAGATTGGGACAAGTTCAGTTTATTAAATGAAATCAGATCAGGGTACATAAAAAAAAAATAACGCGTTTTCGATAATTCTTTGAACTGAGAAAATCTCGCTGAAAACTGCGACCGATTACTCGCGTTTATTCGTAATAATTCATACTGAACTTTGTTATTTTGAATTAAAATTCAAACCGTTTTGATCAGTGGTGTGCCCAAAATATTGTGTCACGTGCGATCAATGGCACGCGTGCCAGTGGTTCGCCATCCCTGGTATATGTAGTTGACTAAGAAAAAAAAACTCTTCTGGATGTTTAAGCTTCGGATAATAAACGTTCGAATAAAAGACGTTCTACTGTATAAGGAGATAGATATTCTGAGACCAACAACATTGCAGCATGTGGTCATCCGAACTCGGTAAGACACCTACTCTCTTCAAAGCTGTCAGATTAAGAATTCGTCAAAATCCTTGTCGAAAGAAGACTCTTCTTACTAAACAGATGAAAGTGTCAAAAAGGACGATGTCTTGCATAGAAAACGAATACCTAAAACCAAGAAACTATCGAAAATACACGGGACATTTTCTTAATACGGAATTAAAGTGCCAGAGATACCTTAAGACAAAAACACTGTTGTGACTGTAAAATCATGTGGAGGATAGAACCTGCGACGCTCGTGTTCGTAGTCGAGTAACATGACGACTAGACAAAAGTGATCACTGTCGTCCCGAGGCTGTTACTGGCTTATGCAGATACCGCTACAGTATTACCCCACCAATGAGTCTGTGGATAGGCGAACGAACGAGATATTAGATAAGGCGAGCGTGTGAGATGCTGCTGTTGCGTCAAGTGAGTCTGACGACTTTGGTTACTGCGTCAAGGGGATCTGACGACTCTGATTGCTGCGTCAAGTGAGTCTGACGACTCTGATTGCTGCGTCAAGTGGGTCTGACAACTCTGATTGCTGCATCAAGTGGGTCTGACGAGTTTAATTACTCTTGGTGTGGGTAGAGGGCGCCACTACAGACCAGAAGGTTTCGCATTTTTTTTCAGCCAAGGTCACCAATGTGGAGCATAGAATCCTTGACCAATGGATTCGTAGCCACGTAACATACCACTAGACAAAAGTTGATCACTCTTGTCCGGATGCTGTTACTGGCTTATGTGGATAACACTACAATCATAACTACCACAGTAGAATTTTGTTCACCGACGAGAAAATCTTCTGAAGAATCTTTCAACCACTAGAATGACCATGTACGTATATGGAAGGATTGCCCAAGAAGCAAAAGTGAAGAGGCTGGAAAGAGCTCATTAACCTGCTTCCATATTGGTTTGGTAAGGCGGTGGCTATGAAGACGTCTCAGAGGCATGAAGGCATTTGCTGGAGAGAAGGGAAAGCCAAGACAAAAGTTTATCAAGACACTATCATAAAACCAATAGCGAAACCTCTGAACGTAAACCCTATGAAGGGATAAAATTGAGCTTTGCAACAGAGCTCTGTTCCTCTTCATATAGTGCATACGACCCAAAGGTGGTTGGAAGAGAATGTGCCAGACTTATTAGAACGCAAAGATTGTCCTTTTATCAAACCAGATTTAAATCCACTCGACTATAAATTGTAATCAGTATTGGAGGTAACGATGTGTCAAAATCGGCATCCCAATTAGAACAATTCTAAATGTTCTTTAACTCCTTAACCGGTTTGCTCGTACACCGTACGAGCTACCGAAAACTAACTACAACCGGTTAGCCCGTACGATATTTTCTTCTTTCTATCTTTGATTTGCACATATTTTCAATCCTTGTAGTGAGATTTTTAGTGCTAGCGTTTTTAAGAAACGCATTTTGTCCATGGTATTGAAATACTTCTCATCCGGGATTTTCTTTGTAGTGACGACGGGGATTTTTCATTGAAGGCAGAAATTTAGATTCTTGAAGTTATTCGATAAATAATAGGGATTGGCAAGGCAACGTGCAATTTGTTGCTTGAGAAGAAATGAAAATGGAAAGATAATCCAAGAAGGCCGATATTATCTCTGCCCCCATTGCATTGTAAGACTTAGTATTACACCATGCTTCAAATTGTGTGTGTACATATATGCAAACGTACACAAAACCCTTAACATCGTTTGGAAAAGAGGTACGAACGTGACATTTTTTTGAAAGTATGAGAGAAACACTTTTAAAATATGTGAAACATTCATCATAGCATACATACTTAATCTAGGGTCTTAGTCTTAGAGCAGTGTTTCTCAAACTGTGGGGTGCGTCCCCCTAAGGGGGCGTGATAACCCTTCAAGGGGGCTGCGAGTGTATCGAAAAGTCGAAAACAAAAGATTATTTTAAAAATTATTAATTTACTGAATTGCAGCAAAACAAAATACATTCTTAATAAATAAAAATAAAATGCACATTTACACTGATATAATATACTAATAAATGCATCAGTACTGCACAATGTGTTTTATAATTAATTTCACAGTACTAATTAAGAAAATGTTTAATAATTATCAGTAACCCTATGGGCATGTCATTAAATTATATACAAAATTTAATACTTGATAATTTGTACGGTTTATAATTAAAGTCGTATTATAGTCGTACGTCAAAGTATATTATTTTTAAATTCAATACATTGTTATTGAATGAAGGGATTGAATGAAGGACGCGATGAAAATTATAATTGAAAATTGGGCCGCAAGTATAGAGAGTTTGAGAAGCACTTTCTTAGAGTCTACTTATAAAAAGCAAACATTTAGGGGTGTTTGTATTCTACAGCTATAAAATAAAAATAGTGTGTGTTTGTAAAAGCTTTAAAAAATTGTAAATTAAAATAAAATTCTTCCATTTTTTCATTCTGTTAAGTAAGATGCTTATTTACATGCAATAAGAAAATGTGCCTTTTTTGGAACATTTGGGGCAAAAAAATTGATTAGTTAAGATGGTAACCATACAATAAAACATAATACAAAAATTAACTAAAATGCAAATAAGTTTCCGAAAAAATAAGAAATGTTATTGATTTCACACAAAGGAATAGATAACATTTGTGTTTGATTAATGCATAATCTTACACAGAAAATATTTTCCGTGAAAAATTAAAACCTTTCTACCTGCCTTAAGAAAATTCTTTTTCCCATTTAACATATGTATATACAGTTTTTTTTTAAAAAAATCTCCCTCTTGTCAAATAAAAAAAACTTTTAGCTACTATAATTCAATTTCACTTCTTTAATAAAAAACAACATAAAGCTCCAAAACACAAGCTTTTATTAAAATTTAGTGTATCCCTAAACTTAGGAATATCACTTCCAAGCATCTAGAGCCAGAACAACCCATTCTAAGTCTTCTCCTTTCAGCATAAATCAGCACTTTATCTCTTGTATTTGAATGTCCAAGATCCATCCTCTTCCTGTCGGAGGAGACAAGAAAATAAGGAGGAGAGTACTTTCATTAAATGTGTCCCCAGGGGTTTGGAGTCGTCGAAAAGCAATTTTGCTTCAGACGCTTCGGAAGTTGTTTTCTTTGCCTTTTTCCTGGAAAGACTACCCAAATTTCAAATCAAAGGATAAAGGGAAACATATATCATACTCTTTCGGAAAAGAGGAGAATTGTTTCTTGTATTCGCCGGTATTTGCTTTGTAACAAAGTAAATCGCAATTTAGACCGTTTTGTTTTTGTAAAAAAAAAAAAAAGATAGCTATTAATAAAAACAAACTATGTAAGGAAAATGTAAAGGATAAATATTAATTCTAAAGTGGCGAATTGCTTATTTAAATGATTTTTAGAAAATAATTCTTATGTGTTTTTTCCCATAGATTTAAAATTTTGATAAAATTGACTAATCACACCAAACGATTAAATTGTTTGAAAGTAGAATTTTTATTTATTAAGAACTAAAAAGATAACATGAATTTAAGACTATTTAAAAATGAATAGAATTTACTTTAATGTAGTTAAAATATTATTAGTTCATAAAAATTATCTGGATTAATATATATAGAGAGTGAGAGAGAGAGAGAGGAATTCTATAAAAAACAATAGAGAATGCTTTGAAAACATATTTTGAAATGAAATTTTAAGCACTAACTTAGGAGCAAACGATTTTATCCATTTAATGCAGATTAGTAATTAACACAAAATTTAATTCAACTGTTGTGAATTTTAATTCTATCTATTCTGAACTCGTCTAAGAAATAAAATTATACTTGAAGCATATTTTTTTAGTTTCTTCTTACGTAATAAATTAAATTATAGCATTTAATGGACTTTCAGTGAGGTAAAATTATGCATTATTTTTTATTTTATGCCTTTACAACTTTAATTATTAACATTAAGACATTTCAATGATACAAAAATAAAATTTCTGTTATTTTTTTAAATCGTATAATGTATTCTTTCTAATAAACGGACTTCTAAAAACAAAATTGAGAAAGTACAGTGAATCACTGAATTTTATTAACTTTTTCAATTTCCACAAATACATATAAATAGATATTTATTTTCTTTGCTTTTGTATAAATCAATGTTAATACTTAGCGAATTCAAGTGTATGTATTAATGTTTAATATTATCCTTATGTATCATCAAGAGCAAAACTTTCGTATGTAATTATTTGCAATTTTATTTTCCATTTTTTCCCTTCTAAAATCTGAGAATAAATAAAAATCTTTTTTTATATTTATTATTTCCGCTTTGTCGAATCCAAATTTATTAACTGTTTAGAACAAACCGAGATAATGTAAGCTCTAAAACATCCCTTTAATACAGAACTGAATTATTTTTTACTTAAAATTTTTTAGAAAATAATTTTCATTCAAGAAATTAAAGCGAAAACTTTGCACTATTGAAAACACTGCAGTAATTCTGTCTTAAGCGAACGTTTATTTTTGTTCTATCGTTACTGTTAATTATCTTTCATATCTTTGTACCTTATTAAATTTAGGGAATAATAATTTTTTTTATTCAGTAAAAAAAGCTTTAGAAGCAAAATTAATTTACAATACCACTTGAATATATCTTTATTAAAAATTGGATAGTTAATTCGTAAATATGACTAAACTAAACGTTTGGAACCCCGTAATTTTAAAAAGGTTTATAAATGAATTTTTTTTAGATTTACCATCAGTTGAATTAAAATACGCATATAAAATTTTTTAAAGAATGTTATTAAAAAAATTATTTAAATGAAAATTTTGAAATGAATCATTTAAAAAATTAGTCACCTTACTATATAACATCTGTAAGGAATCTGAACTAGGATTTTAAAAAAATTTACATTATTTTCAGAGTTAGGATCAATTGAAATATTAACCGGTCTTTCTTGTTAAAAATGATCTCTATTCCGATTCATAAACATATAAATAAACCCACTTCTAAGTTAAATATTTCAAAAATCCTATTAAAGGATCCGTACTGAAGTCTTAGCTATATATAAGCAAAACTTTATTATTATAAAAGCATTTTCATAAAAGGAGAATGTTTTGGAAATAACTTATTCTTTCTTCATTATTTTGCAAAAAAATTGCATTTAAAGAATTTTTTCTTGTAACGATTTTTTTTAAAAAAAATTATTTTTGTATTTTAATTCCAGTGGTACACACAAAATATTAAACAAATTATTCATTTGTAAGCTTTTTAAAAATCATGCCTTTTCCAAATGTAGTCTCAGTCACCTTTTAATGCATTTATTCAGTTGCGTACCGTACACCCCCGCATCCCCGAGGGTCCCAGGATTCTAGGGGGCCCAAAGCCTGAGTGATACCAAGACGTAGGGTTTTGTAACCCTTTGTAAAATCTGGTCTTAGGGGCCGAAAACCTGACTTTGTAGGGGGGAGGCTAATATTCTCCATTACGCCACTGCATTTATTACTCGCATAAACATAAGTGTGTATGTCACAAGGAAATGATTTAATTAAGGATTTCATCAAATCTTTAAGGGAGATGATCAATTCACGCAATATGTTAAAATCAGGACTCTGTAAGTTGATTTCCCTAAGAAAAGTAAGTGATTTGATCCACCCTAAAAAGTTTTAAAAAGTTTATTTAGCAAATATGACAATACTCATGGAATTACAATTTATTTCTTCGAAATTAATTGACAAAATAATTAGATAATAAAGCTGGTATTTTTTTTTAAAAAAAAGCATATTTGTAGTAGAAGTTCAAACATTTTTTTTAAAAAAAAAAAATATACTTTAATAAAGTACTTCAGAAATATCCTTCTTTATTTGTAGCACATTTTTTAGTTATTTTAATTATTTAAATAGCTTTTTATATTATCAAAACTTTTTTTTATCTATAAAGAGGGCGTGGTCGAATTCCCTACTTTGTTTGTTTTCATTTTTCAATTCAGGTTCTAATTTTCAGACATGCAAAAGGGATATATCAATCGTAAGATAATAATGTAAATAATATAACTAAATAAAACTAAGAAATGATATTTAGGTCATTTTGTTTTGGTGCGTCACGTCAGAAGACCGGTGCTGCCTGGTACGGAGGAGGAGAGAAGGGAGGTGGACACAAGGAGTGGTAACAAGTGATAACACAGCTCTGCAAATGGTGAACATGTTCATTTAATGATTTCATTAAAACAGTTTGGGAATTTGTTCAAATCCCTTACTTACAAATGACCTCACAAAGAGACGTTATTTTAATATTTTCCGTGATTTGATCCTATCCCTTAGGGATTTGATTAAAGCCCTAATTTCATCATTTTCCTGCGACATGTATACCGTCAAAAATCAACAAAACATACAAACAAAGAGTCAATATTTAATGTATATATATACTCCCTCTCATATAAAACATCTATTTTAAAATCAAGTTTTCAATAGAGATGTTTGATCAAAGAACTTATGAACTGGTTTCGATATTGCATTAGAATAAATTAATGAATGATTAACCTCGTACACAAAGTTCCTTACTGAACCGCATCCACAAAACACAAAAGCTCTTTCCCCAATAACTATTCTTTTCTTAACTAATTATCGGCAGGAAATAAGCAGCTTGTTCTGAATAAATTATTATTCATCAATAGGGTGAAAACAATGTCGTAATATCTGAATTATTAATGCGGGAATATCATTCACTGTGTAATAGTTTCGTGTAACTTGGGTGAAAACTTGCTCGTATTTAAACGATAGGTGCATAGATTTTTATCGGATTTATGTTGTAATTAAGTTTGTGGTTAAACTATTTTTCTCGAGATTGATGTTATCTGAATCATGCTAACATTATACAAAAACCGATTATGTCAGTGCTTCTCAAACTTTCAATACTTGCGACGCAATATTCAATCAAAATTTTCATCACGCCCTCCCCCCTCCATACAATAGTGATGTACTGAATTCAATAATAATATACTTTGACGCAATAGCTACAATACGACTTTTTCCTCTTAAGTGACACCGGTTTATATAAACCTTTCGTTTGGTCAGTGCGTTAATGGCCCCGGACGTATATGTATGTCTTTCTGAAGTACGATCTTTTCCGTGCACTGCTATCCATAAAATTATTCCGAAGGCTTTGGAACGCTGTAAAAGTATCTGGACAGTGTTTGAGACGGATTTACTTATTTCAGAGGATTTGCTTATTCCCTTTCAACCCCCCCCCCAATACACCACATACCCTCGCCTTCGTGTTAAACGGTAGCCTTCGGGAGCGAATATATAGCGTAATTTTTAATCGCTATTTATGAGATTAATTATAAACCGTACAAATGATTAAGATAAGTGTTAATTTCTATGTATAACTTTACATATGAAAAGCCCATGGAGTCACTGGTAATGATTATATAAACTTGTTCTCTCTTAATTCGGTATCATTAAATTAATTATGAAATACATTGTGTACAGTACTAATACATTTATAAGTGTATTATATCGGTGCAAATGTTATTTTTATTTTTTAACTATGTCAGAAAGTGTTTTGTTTGTTTACTCTCAGTAAATTAATAATTTTTTTAAAAAATAATCTTTTGTTTTCGACTTTTCAATATGCTGCTCTCCTAGGGGGGGCGCCCTAAAGTCTAAGAAACGTTGGCTCATACTCTTTGTCAATGGAAAACTTGACAGCTTTGATGGTATGTAAGCAGAAAAATTAACAAATCCAAGCAGACACTTTAAAGATAATATGCATTAAAAAATCAGATAAGATGTTATTTGAATGAATTTTTTGAAAAGAAACATATTTAAAAAATAATATTACTTGTTTATTATCTGTTATAAACATTTTAAATGCAGTTATTTTTTTATAATGAAGCTAATAAATATTTAAAAAAATTCTTGACGTGGTGTGGTGGCTGCAGTAGCCTAATGGCTATAGTAACGAACTTTTTGCTGGCGTGTCATGAATTCAAGTCCTAATGCCATTGAAGACCCCCCATGTAGAGGGGCTGATACTCGTTCAATCAGTCATGACGGAAAATCCTCCTATTGACGTGGTGTGGTAGTTTGAAGAAGGGGGGTGAAGTTTAGGAGTTTTCTTCACCCTTTGACCGAGGTTCAAAATTGTTATGTCCATTAGCAATAGTCTTGTCTTGTTTTATAGCAGAAATGGGTGATTTTTTCAAGGGAACGGGATACTTCTAATACTTTTAAGATGGTGTGGCCCACCCAGAGGGTTAGGTGTGCCCATTATGTATTAAAATTATGTTTTCTTTTCTTAGCACTTTCTTTTGATATTATACCCTCTTTTAAAATAGGACAGATTGCTATTATTACACAAAAACGAATTACTTGAACAGTTATGAGTGACTTCTAGACCATGGAGCTTGGACGTATTCAATGCAGCGAGCAGAGAACAGATATGAACAGATGAATCTGAAACCGACTAGTATATACTTAATTTGTCCGCTGCCGAGTCCCGTGCGACAGTGACACATGACATCAACGTGTGTACCCAAGACCGTGAAAGCGCTGGTTGTTGGATGATGTCTCAATAGCCAATCCCGTGCTATCATGGAGAGAGATGATCATCAACACTTATTCAGCCCTTCAGTCGGCGTGTGGGGAAAAATTCATTTTTCGTCTGGTATCGCAGTGATTGCTTTTTACTCCCTACAGCGGAAGTGAAAGTGTTAAGCGTCATCGTACACTTCCAGGATTGAGGTGCATGTGTTGTCTACACATTTATTGAATCATTGGCATAAGTATAAACATAGTCGCATCAATTACGAAAAGCCATTTCTGCCTTCTAGCTGGAGTCAGTGTTCCATAAATATGTTTTAGTATGCGCGCGTTAGGTCTTAGTAAAGGCGGTCACACCAAAATGTCTTGGCGGTCCGCCAGTCGATCCCGATCGACTTGTTGCCAATCCCTGCTTTACAGTGTGAAGCTAATAAACACTCCCACACTTACTACAGAAATTTGAACATTAAACAAATTAAATTAAATTTAGATTTTGTTTTGTGCATAAATATGTTTGTTCAGTGGGTTTTCTTTCTTAAAATCACCAACACTCAAGCGTTCCAGAAAATTCTGTTGAATCTGAAAATTCTTTTAAGAGTGTTGAAAGTCGAACAGCACGAACACATACACACTGAAGATGTTTTTGTATGGAAAATCAAAATTCCTTTTTAAACAATGCTTCGGGTTGCTCGAATGAGTTTTATACATCTTACATTTTTTTCAACCCACCCTCATAGTCATGTAACACTTTACTTTTTTATTTTGAAAAGTTGAGATGTGAATTTGAGCGACACAAAACTTTTGGAATATTTGAATATTTTCCTCCTTTTTAAACATCCATTTGAAAGTCAATTGCTGGTTGTTTGACTTACTGTCCATTTTTTTTTGTCGTGGAATATTATCTCTATATCTTATAAAAATTTCAAAACGGAAAACACCAGTCCCCTAGATATAATGCTTATTTCTTATTCATAACTTTTCTTTTTCTTTTCGATAAATCTTTGATGGAAATAGTAAATGTTGCCGTTTATGAAAAGAACACAAATTTTACAAAAGAATAGATTTCTGAATATTAGCTTTTTCAGAAAGTTCAGGTTCATAAATTTTTGGAGTTAACCATTTATTTTAACCATTTGATATTTTATGGGAGATGTAATTTGTTTATATTTACTAGATGAAATTTTCCATGAACTGTTGGCAATTTATTGCATCTGTTATCATTTTACAACAAAAAGTGAAGCTTAACACAATTTTATAACTCACAAAATTAATTTAAAAAGCAGTTTTTATTTTACTCTTTTAAATTCTGTGTATTGTTGCAAATTTGCGTGGGGAAAAAACTGTCAACGACTCACAATTATTTGAATAACAGCAGATTTATTAATGACAAGAACAAATAGATGAATATACGAAAACAAATCGACTTACGCACACCAAGAAACATTATAACACATTATTTACATACAATACTGTAAATTGCACTTGTTAGAAACAAGATTTACAAAGTTCCAATAACGGCTCTCTAGAACGGTTTCACTAGTAGGAACTCTGGCAGATGAAGTTGTAACGGGTCTATTCGCGTACTTCCTACTAATCCTCTTGAGGAATAATGGTTTTTAAAATATTATTCTATTGAAAACTTTCCTCCTCCGAAGAAGAAGATGTGAATTATTCAAATCAAGGCTTGTATTTAAAGATTAACTTTCAAGTTCGAAGAAAGAGATGTAGGATGCTAAGAGATAGCAGCTTGTGATTAACGTAAAGCTAGTCGAGGGCGCTTCTTAGATTATTTGATTAATATTAAATATTTGGTCAATTAGCTGTTTAAATTGGATTAGTGTCGGCTTGAATTAGATTAAACTAGAACTTATCTTCAAATATTTAGAAGGTGTATTGCCAGGACGCGCTAAGAGTAAGTGATCCGATTTATAACTAAATCTTCAATTATCTCATCTACTTCGCTATTGCTCCCATATTTATCCAAGGTTCATTTATTAACTTGGGTTATTGAAATTTGTTACGTTGTTGAGAATTGTTAATAAATTGAGAGTGTTTTGACTATGGCTAATCTTCCTTCTAACCCTCGTACACTAATAAATGGGACCGCTTATCCATTACAATGTCTTTTTCTCTCTTATAACAGTCAACGCACACGTCTGAACTCTGATTTCGATTGACTCTCTTCTGAACTCAGGCGATATTTATATAGTCTCATGGAAATTTCTTTTAGAGTTAACTCTAGAGACTTCTCTATGATTCCTTGGTGATATCATTTTTGTCACCAATCTGATAACACTGGTCACATCTTCTATTGTTGTCATAATCTTATTCAAATTCATGCTAGAAGCGAACCTTGTCTGTAAAACTCAATTTTCTCACAATGATAGTGTTTCTGCAGGGAAAACAGCATACAGGTATGTTTCAATATCTATTAACTTACATTGATTGTGTTTTTGTGTAGAAATTATAAATATTACACATCCATAAATGCTATAATCATCAAGATTTGGACTGATAAACTAGAAAAATATTACAAAGCACATATTTTAAAGAAAAGTATTTTTTTTTATTAATTTTATCTTAATGTATTATTTACTGAAATTATTTTGTTCTTTGCATAGATAAACTTTCCATATATTTAGTATCTTATATCAAACTGAGACATTTAATTTCACACAACGTACAAAATTTGGTTCCAATATGGAGCTTAGATTTCATTCTAATCTAGTCGAAATTGCATTATTTATAAATACCCTCATTCTGTGTTAGTTATGAAAAGAGAGCTATGTTCATTATAATAAATAAGATGAAATTGATTTCTTCTTTATTCCTGGCTTAATGATTCCTTCCTATAATAACCATTATTCAAAATTCTAATTTATTTTTCTCTGGAATTGTCCATAATTTCGGATAATATAATAACATGACCTCATTTCAGCTGGATAATGCGATTTTTGTTGTGCAACTAGTCTTAAATAAAAAAAATTTCTTTGCTGTTTAATAATAAGTAGTGCTTGCAGCTAGATTGAGTAACATATCGATTAAGTTGGAGTTTTCAGATCGATTTTGATAATTATAAAGCTGTATTGTATCGTACGAGATATTTTCTACGGTTGATTAATTTTAATTTATAATTTTAACAAAAACAGCAAACGATTTTTTGGTTAAATTCTGTATGAGATAATGGAGATATATGCAGCCGATACTAATGATAGATTTATTTAAAGTAGTTGCAGACGATTTTATTTGTGGAACTTTAAAAATTAAAATAGAAGCTAAATTAACATTAAAGTTCCATCGATTTAAAAATTTACTCGTGAGTTTTTCTGATCCATGCATCAAGAATAGCTTAACTATCAGTACTGAATTATTTATGAAATGAATTTTAAATGTTTAGTCAATGTTCTAGGACTCGAATTATATTTTTAAATTTTTTTAAACATTGAAAACTAAATTTAATTTTAAAAATGCAGTTAAAAAATAGCAGTTCATTCTGAATCGTACTCAAAGTAAAAGTAAATAAATTTAGAACTAAGAAATTTTGGTATTGAAATTGTTGAATATAAGAGATTCTTAATTTTTTGTAATAGTTTTTGGTAAGAAAAAAATATTAAATAATTATATATTGCAGTTTTTTAATTTGAATTTAATACATACCATATCCTTAATTTTAATTTTTTAAAAGAATTTTAATTTTACTAGACATTTAATTTTATTTAAACATTCAAATAATCGAGGTATAGATAATTTATACAAAGACAGAAAGTTTTTATTTTCTAATAATCACATTTATTTTTAAATGATAAGAAAATATATATTCAAACTAATATTTTCCCTATTATACATTTCTCTCCCACCGAAAGTCAGGGGTGTGAGAGGGTTCAAGGGAAAAGCAGACATGATCATAAGAATAGATACTTTTATTCTACCTTTAGTACTTTATGAAGTAAACAAATTTATAACTTAACTCTGGGAGCAATGTAAGATCCTAACCCGTAATTGGAAAACTAGATTATCGAATGTTCTTATCTGTATTGAATCTCCTTGTTATGATTCTTCTCGAAGCCCGACAGCTCGGTCAGCTCCAAGAAGGATTACTTCACCATTTCCTGATGGATTCTACGTCGACTTCTAATCTCAAGACGTATGACCACTCAGTCGATGTTTATCTATTCCAATAGTTAGATTTCACGCTTAATGATTAACCATTAACTCACTTACTCGACGACAGGCACTTAAATAGTAGTTACATGTGCATAGAATAAAGTCATCTCTACGGAATGCGGTTTTTAAACTAGAATCTCATTTAAAGAATATTTTCTCCTAGAGAATTAGTAGAAGAACCCGAATAGTTCCTGTTACACACTAATTTAAATGCAAATATTGAATTGATAACTAAACGTCACATATACGTATATCACTTTTAATATTGTATATCATTTCTATACTGATACGCAAAATTTAAGTAATTTTTCTGATTTTGCCATAATTTCTCACACAATGAACTGAGAGACATGGAATTTTTATAAAAGAAGAGTGATATAGTACTTAAAAATAAATTGGACTAATACAATAGGAAAAATAATAGAAAAAAGCATTTATTCCCAAAATGTGTGTGTGTGTGTTGTGTGTGTGGCATAGGTACAAAATATTATCTTACCAAGAGGAAGAACAACAAACCGAAGCTTCTTAGTGAAAGATATATTCAGCGCGGCACCGTATGCGCATTTGAACTACTAACACCAGATTATTCAATAATTCTTTAAGTAAGAATTCCCACTCCTCAATGGTCATCCGTATCTTTTTGCATGTCACAAACAACAAATTACAGGAATCAAAAAGCCCTTAACGACTAGCCCGAAGAAGGATTTTTTCGTCTCAGTCGTCAAAGTCATGCACGGCGTTGCTGCTGACCGGCAGATCGATGGATCACATAAAGACCCCTGCCAAGAGCAACAGCTTGTCGCCGGAAACCTTTTCCAAAGGTGTCGAGTTCTATCTGTCTGCTCATGATAGTCCCTCCACACACAATTACTCCAGAAACAAACCTAATTGTTTCTTTCCCTGATATTAAAAGGGGTAAAGAGTGTTCGTACTTATTGGCACTGAGAACATTTAATCAGACTCAAACGTCTCACATTAGTAAAAATATCCCCTTGAGGAGATCCAGTCTTTAAATTCATTTTACCCCCGTAAACGGTGCTATCCATGAGCTCTTTCAAATAATACTCAGTGTTCACAAAGGCGAGTGTATACTTCAATTTTATGAAAATGTCTGGCCAACATAAATAGAGGCATCGTAAGCAGCTACCTAACCAGCTTATAACCGTAAGCAGCTACCTAACTATGTTAACTACTGTCTGGTTTCGGTCCTGCTGTAAGTCTATAGGCTACCGGCAAAGTATGAAATGCCGGACATTTTTAGGCAAAGTATGAAATAAGAGAATTATTTGATACTTTGCCTAGGCATTGTATAGAATGCCTAGACATTCTATACAATGACTAAAGCTGTTTAGGCAAAGTATGAAATAAGATCATGATAAGGTTACTATATCAATGACGTACATTTCTAAAAAATACAAATGTTATTCTGACAAAATAATGAGAGTGCCATTAAAAATTATTCAAAGTACGTAAAGGGAAAAGAAAGAAAGTTGTACCAAACAAAATTTATGTCTTTTTTTATTAAGGAAAACAAAATTTTCAAATAAAAAATAAGAACTTAAAATTAATCTGCTTATTGCAACAGGGTAGGCTTGAATGTCATTTTGAATTACATTTCATTATATCTTTCACGCAAAGACCATTCTTATTTTGCTTCTTTGTTTTATACATACATTTGACGAATCTTTTGCCGCTTCCATTGAAATGAGCAATTGCAACTGACAGATGAGAAATTTCGTGGTCAGGAATATTTTTATTTCTAAGCAAGTTCTTAGGGCACAAAGTAAATTGTGATTTTGCATATACCTGTTTTAAAATTCCTTCATAAGTTCCAAGTTAATAAAAACCATTTTCCCACTCGTTACAAGTACCAATATATTGGCATTCAGAAAAAAATCATAAATTTCATAACAGTGCCTTTTTTTTAAAATAATTTTTCTGTCAAGGTTCACGAAGTAGATGTACAGTTCAGTATCATAACGTGTAACGTTTTTGTATTTGGTTGAAAGTTCTTTCAGAATTTCATCACGTCCTCTATGTGCAATAGCCAAATGACCTTCATAAAGTACTTAAAATAACTCAGTATCCGTGATATAATACTGTATAGAAGTGCTTCCCAATCTTTTTATACCCGTGGACCGGTCGACGTTTGATAATTTTACCGCGGCCCGCTGAGGGTGGGACGATGTTTATATTTTTGTTTTGATTTAATAATTTAATTGTATTTAAATATACCTTTAGAATAAAATTTAGTTACTCCAAAAAATGAATATAAAGTGATTTCCATGGAAAGTCAAACAAACACTGGAGAAATACACTCCAGTAAATAAAATGGAAATAATTTAATACTCCTTGAGTGGCCCGATACCATTTGATCCACGAATCGGTGGTTGGGAACCATTCTGTATAGTACTGACGCCTTCTTTTACAGGTTACATGAGTTTACTTTTATTTTCACCAAGCATCACATCATAGCTATTCAGCAACCAATAAGCCCTGGGTTCCATTTTATTAGTCATTTTGGTTTTTTGTACATCAGTTATTAACTTCTTGTACGTAGTTTCATTTAAAAAAATACCTTTTCTTGCAGCTTTAACTCGAGTTTTGGGCAGTTCGTCGTCGAATAGTTGTTTCATGCCTATAGACTGGGGTCGGCAAACTTTAAGCTGTGGCGTATCAAAAACCAATGTACCAATTATGATTCAGCGTGCCATACAGTAGGATATGTTTGAAACAATTCTATTCCCACGATAATGTATGAAGAGTTAGATAATAGAGTTCAATTATATACAGATTTACAGCTTTATCACACATTAATTTTGCATCAATTAAAAATATTTCTTTACATAAAGATAAACAGCATAAAGTATAACTATTTCTTCAACAAAAATAAATAAAAACATGGAAATTATACATATATTATGTTTTTAAACATATTTATTAAAATAAGAAATATACAACATAATATATAATTATTTCCCCTGAGTGCAGTTAAAATTTTTTTTAATGTGACCATAGTGCTGCTTCGCTTTACTTTCATATCGCAAAAAATGTGGTGTAATTTGTGACTTTTACTTTCGACATGATTCTGAGCATTCAGTTATTAAACAATTTCTTTGCGAACTCGAAAGATTCTTCGTATGAGGAAAGATATTTTACTTTGACATGCAGAACTAAAAGCGGAAAAACAGAATACATATGCAATTTTCTCTCTTCAAAATTCGTTGAATAATTTATAAAAAAGCTGTAAATTTGCCTTTAGAGTTATCTTTCAAATTTTTTCATAATTCCTTCTGGAGATGTTTGTCATAAATAAGGTCTATTACAAATTTATGAAGTTCATTCAAAAACCGACAAATTTGTTGAGTAGTGCTGAGTGCCACTGATAATTGTACCGTGTGACATAGGTTGCCTACCCCTGCTATAGACCATGACTTCTTCTCCAATACTACAGCTTGCTTCTCCATTTTCATGCCACACAGGAAAAATCAATTTTTGTAGAAAACGTTTAAGTAAAATTGAGTATTTTGACACTCCCGAACAAACCACAATGTGCAACTGACAAATTCTAAAACTTAGGCACGTGTTATAAGTCTCGTGTCTTGCCACACAATATTCGAAACGAATCGGGGATGCATTTCATACTTTGCCGGTTTCTCATTAGGCATTCTATAGAATGCCTAGGCAATGTGTGAAATAAGAATCATTTCATACATTGCCGGCTAGTTTTAGGCATTCTATAGAATGCCTGATTTCATACTTTGCCGATAACATATACAACGATATATCAATCATTTGTTGTTTTTCTTGGCCGACTGCGACTAAACTTCCTTCCAGCTATATGTCCTTTAAAAAGTATTTAAAAGGTAAAGGCTCGGGTTATAACTCTTTTATCGATTCCAAACTCTTGGGCAATACTTAAAAATGTGTCAATCTTTAAGATTGCTGATCATTGTAGCTCATATAAAGGCGCCCTGAAGATTTATTGTAGACATGCTGCACACACAATTACACTTTCACTCGCAAGAAACAACTGTACATGCACCTTTTCTCCATTTTAGGTTGTCTTACATTGTACGAACTGACTCCATTTTGCGTGCTCTCATGACACCTCTGACATCATGATTCTGATATCTGAATGTATATTACCTTTCTTTTGTGTGAGTTGGTTTTCCATTGTATAGATTGCACAAAAAGCCATCTTTTTAAAATTTCACTAAAAAATAATTTCGTTAAAATTATATAATTATATACAATTGTGACCATTCTAATTGAAAGGGAAGAAAAAATATTCATAGCTTTTATGTTATTTTTTTAAAAAGCTAACCTTTTCAGAAAACAGCTGAAAGTTATTTACAAACCAAAGAAAGGACAATTAGAGCTTATATGAGAAAGATTCGAATCACAGGCACTCTTTCCTTTATACTTCACAACCAGTAATGGAATTCTTCAAATTCTTGCTTTGCAATTGAGCTCAAAGCCATTCAAAGTGAATGCGAAATACTTTAGAACGAACTCTCGAATTTTGTTCCATTATCTGCAATTCGAACCACCCCCTGACCTTTTACAACTATTCCTTTCTGACGTCTTCTTCGAACAAAAGGGGAGGTATATTGACTTTCGAAATATCTAGGAAGCTAATATCCTTTCAAAAGGGCCAATATTGAAAACTAATAATGCCAAGTTTGGCGCTCAGAAAAGTTGTTGGCGAAACAATTTTCCAGCTGATAGAATTCCCATCGTGGCAAGAGAATATTCGGAAGATTAGCTTTACCTTTCACATTTAAAAATAAAAGAATACCGCTGCTTAATTACATTTTAGCTGATTTGGCGATCATGGAGGCTGTAGGAAGTGCATACGAGACCAGAAAGTTTGGTTGTTTCTTGTTGGCCGAAATTGCGTGCCAAATGCTGAAGTACATAAATTAAATTCATCACGCAATTGTGGATTTAAGTATTCGCCAATAAACCTCTGCAGATTTTGAGAATGATTTTCGCGTTTGATATAGAGTTGAGAATTGTCGTGAAAGTGATTATTTGTGTAAAAATAAAAATAACAAAGTGGATAATACAATTGAAAAAATAGTAAATGGCAGAGAAGTGTGCCTATATAATTAGAAAGTGTTGTGCAATTTATTGATTACCTTAGCTAATGGTTCTTTGAAGATTTTCATTTGAGTTATTGTTATAGAAAATGTGTGTGTGTGTGTGTGAATCCTATTTTTAAAAAATCCATAGTTTTTCTCCTTTGTTATGTAAATTTTTTTAAAAAAATACAATAAAAACAAACGAAAAATAAAAAGAAGATGCAAAACACTGAATATATTTGTTTCAAATTAAGATTTGCTTTGTTTGTTTTTGTGTTATCAGAATTTTTCGGTACTTACGTATTATCGCAACCTATTGGCGACATTATATAAAACGAAGCACCTGGTTGCCAATTCAGCACGTTCAACACATAAGAAATTGGGATTACCAACTAGGCGAGTTATTAATAGAGTTGACGATTGTTGCGATAATAGATAATACGTAAGTACCGAATTTTTTCTTTAAATGCACATTGCTGTTAATAAAAACTATACAATAGGGTCTAACCCACGGTTATATGGAGAAAAAAAATTATTAACCGGGACCTACCTAGGCGCGGAAAAGATTTTATATGATATGGAAATAATAATTTCAAAATTTTACATTGTGACTAAGAAGTTGAATTTTTTTGAAAAAGCGGAAAAAGACTTAATTTGGTTAAGGGCTCACAGGATTCTTAACAGGTATCCGTGCACTCGAAAAAAATATCTTTCTTGAAACCTATGTAACTTAGCAATAAAACGAAACAATAATTTGATATTTTTACCGCATGATAATCATATATATATATAATTATTTCTCAAATTTTCAGAGAATTTGAGAAAAAATTAAAAAGTTATAAAGAAATAAAAATTGGACAATTTTTCAAAAATATGAAAATCAGAATTTTAGACCGTGCAGGACTCTGAAGTACAAAATTGATCACAATTTACAAAATTAATCTTACTCGATATAAATATGTTCACTTTTGAAATTATACGAACTTTTAAGAAACTTAGAGAAAAAAATTTTTTTATACAATTATAACGAAAATTTTAAAATTTTAAGAAAAAAATTAATTAAAATTCAAATAAAAAAATTATGTTAATTTTTTTAAAAATTGATGTATAAGTTATAAAGAGACTTATTTTGAACACGTGTATAAAATTTCAAATTGATACCATGAATAGTTTTTGAGAAATCCTGCGCGGAAGCTAAAATGTTTTGTTTTGCGAAAAATGAAGTTAAAGATAAGAAAGAGATAGGGTTTTCGTTTAAGGTTCACTACATATTTCTCAATAACTTCAGAAGTTTTCCCAGTATCAACACAATTTTGGTACCAAAATGCTCAGAAATATATATGTAATATCAAAGCTGTAACATATATTTTTTTTCAAAAAATTAAAACATTTGCAATGTAAGAGTCCTATGAGCCTTTTTAAGTGATTTTAGACTCAAAATTAAATTATATTTTTTTGCAATATAATTTAATGCTAAAGTAGCTGTTAAGGTATCCGTCTACCCTAAAGTTGTGAATATTTTCAAAGATTGACATTTTTTATGAATTTATTTTGTAGACCGTCTTATAAGCTTTATAAAAATACCAAGTTTTTTATTTTCCATATTCACTAGAACAAAAACTACAAGAGGTTTAGTAAAAGCAGATGCCATAACTTTACACAAGATGTCAAACTTTAAGATGCGTTTTCTTTTCGAAAAGCTCAAACGAGGACAGCGATTGCTCAAAAAGTTTTGAAAATAATTTGCTGCAATTTTTTGTATAAGTTCTGTTTAAAAGAAGAAGTGATTTAACCTTCAGATTTATCAATCACTGTTTTATTACAAAATTAACAATTCTTTATGTGAATGTAATCACTGTTTTTTTAAAGCAATTTCATATAATAACTGAAAAAAAGTACTCTAGTTTTTGTAAAAATTAAAATATCTCCTATCCTGAAGGTCATTTCAAAAAAGAGTAGTAAAGTAGTACATCAAAATTGAAAAATTGAGTATTTTTTCATTTACTATTTGTACAGTTCGTGCCCCGTTGATGTAATTCTTTGTCAATTTTTGCCCATTTTCCCCTTTTTAGTAGTAATGATTTATTTTTCTTTTCTAAATTTTTAGCCTTTTTTTTCTTAAAATGTACCAAATAAATCTAAAAGTCGCAAAAAAATCCCCATATCTCCTAAAAAAGTTGGACCGATCAGTCGGATACCTTAAATATACCTGGTGTCTCTTTTCTTGTAACCATTTAGTAGGTGTCCTCTGATTGCAATAATTGTTAAAAAGTACTAAAATGTTTTTTTACTTTGAAAAAACCACTTTGATTCCTTACCATAAATTTCAAATACCTAAACTTTATTCCTCTTGTGTCAGTACTTAAGGTATCCGACTGCATTCGGAACCTTGATTTTGCAGGAGCGTATAAATGGATATTTATGATATTTAGTGCCACTTAAATTAGAAAATGTATAAAAAATTGTTTTAAGAATAGTAGTACAATAAAAAATTATTTAAGTACAATATTTTGACAAAAACTGAACATACAGAGTGTTTTTTTCTCCAGGTATAGAAGTTTGTTGGCATTACTTTCAAGATGGCGACCGATTTAACAGCTGTCAAGTGATTTATTCTCAGTTTGGTTTGGCAATTCATTATGAATAGACTCACGCCTGAACAACGCTTTCAAATTGTGCAATTTTATTTCGAAAATAATGGTCGATTTTCATAAGCGAATTTTTTTTAGCGATGAAGCGCACTTCTGGTTGAATGGCTACGTCAACAAACAAAACTGCCGCATTTGGAGTGAAGCTAATCCACAAGTGTATGTCGAAACACCGTTGCATCCAGAAAAACTGACTGTTTGGTGCGCTTTATGGGCTGGTGGAAATCCGTACTTCTTCAAAACGATGAAGGCCACAACGTTACAGTCAATGGTGATCGGTCTAGAGCCATCATTACTAACTTTTTCATTCCTGAATTGAACAATCATGATGTCCAGGAGCTGTGGTTCCAACAAGACGGCGCAACATGTCCCACAGCTCGTGCAACAATCGATTTATTGAAAGACACGTTTGGTGACCGCCTAATTTCACGTTTTGGACCTGTGAATTGGGCTCCAAGATCTTGTGATTTAACACCGCTAGACTATTTTCTGTGGGGCTATGTAAAGTCATTGGTCTATGCGGATAAGCCACAAACGCTTGACCATTTGGAAGACAACATTCGCCGTGTTATTGCCGATATACGGCCACAAATGTTGGAAAAAGTCATCGAAAATTGGACTCCATCCGAGCCAGCCGTGGCAGTCATATGCCAGAAATCATATTTAAAATGTAATGCCACAAGATTATCTTTCGAATAAAAAAAATTCATGTGAATCGAATAATACATCGTTGTTTTATTGCAACTTAAAGTTCTATACCTCTAAAAAAAACACCCTTTAGAATGACCCATTTTCAAACTATTTTCCTTTTGCGAAAAATACTTCTATTATAATAATATTTTGCCTGTATATAGCTCAGACCTCTGTACAGAGACTCAAATAAAATTTTTGAAATATATCACTTTGAAGTGGGTTTATCCATGTTTTTCGACAACAGAGGGGAGAAATTTTAAGAAAAAAACGCCGATAAAATTATTTCAATTTGTTGTAACTCTGAAAATAATGTGAATTTTTCAAAAGAAAATAGTTCGAACTCCTGGAGAAGTCTTTACTTTATAGAAGCAAAATATTATTATTTCAGAAGCATTTTTTATAAAAGGAGAACACTTTGAAAAATGGTTATTCTAAGTTAATTTTTTGCCAAAATATTGTATTTAAATATATTTTTTTTGTCAAAATGTCCTTTAAACAAATTTATACATGTGTTGTAATCTAAGTGACACTAAATATCATGAAAATTATCCATTTATACGCTTTTCTAAGATCACGGTTCTGAACCTACTAGGATACCTTAACGCAAAAATTAATTTTTTATTTTATTTATAGGTTTTGAATTTCGGGAAAAAAATTTTCGATTAGTAACAAATATTTTTTTAAGTTTCAAAAATCATATGCAGTTTCAGATTAAGAAAGTTTAAATAAAAAATACAAATTTGAAAAAAAAATTAAGCACATGGTAGAAATATAGAAAATTAAAAGCACATCGGGGTACATAAAACGGAATTTCGAAATTTAACTAAGTCCAATTAAATTGTAAGAAAATATTTTTTTAATCGGGCTCTTAAGTCTTCTTGATATCATAAAAAACATCTGCCTCTGAAAAAAGTAGTTATTTAAGTTCACACTGTTAATGCAACCATTTAAATAAAATGAAAAAGAAAAAATTAAAAAAAAGAACAATCCACGCTCGATAGTCGTTATTTTAATTTTAGCCAGCTGGAGTTTTTATATGAGAACTTCATATTTCTTTCTCCCTCAACAGATAGTACAGAAATAAAGCTCAAAATGGACTGTTTATTAAACCCGGGGAGAACGCAAATCATATTAAAATGGTAAAGAAAGAAATAAAAATATCACGCAAGAGAAAGCAGCACGAGTTAAAGCAGTTTGAGAATGTGTACCAACAGATGTTTCTGAGTTGTTTAGAGGTAAAAAAGAGAAACCATCTCTTGCAAACTGTGAACGGTTTCGAAAGATAAATTGAATCTGCGATATCGCATGTAAACTGATGAAAACATGAAAAAAAAATTTTTTTAAAAAGAAAATGAAATTTCTATCTGAATTCTTGATGCATTTATCTTCAGTTCACCTAGTCAGGAAATAAAGTGCTTTTATTTATTTTTTTCGTTCCAGTTATTGCTTGCGAAATATTAAAGGGTTATGTATTTTATTTTAATAAAACACTGAATATAAACATTTCAATTCAAACTTACTCAAGATGTTGGTACTTAAATATTTCTAGATGTGTTTACACTCCTTTTTTATCTATATTTTGTAATGAATATCATTCTAGATATGTGGAAAGCAATAATTCAAAATTATTGTGTGAGACGGGTACTTTAAACTTACAAGTACACTAGATTTAAAATAGATGATATTGGTTTACTATATCTTTATTTAATTTTTTGCCGAATCCTAGTATTACAAACCACTGTTATGCGGAATAGTGACAGCTGTTGTACCAGTGCTTCTCAAACTTTGAATATTTGTGATTCAATATTCAATCATAATTTTCATTGCGCCTTCCCCCCTTTCATATAATATCAATGTATTGAATTCAATAATAGTATAATATGACGCTAAAGCTACAATACGACTTAAACCTCTTAAGTGCCACAAGTATATGCAAATACATTCCTCCATTAATTGCCCTGTACGTATATATATATATACACTAGTGTGCAAAAATTAAGGACAAGACGGTTTTTTCAATATAACTTTGTACAAAAGCTTTCCAAATCAACACATTTAATATCGTAAGATCCCCAATACGTAAGGACATGTGTAATGTAAGCAACACTTACTAAAGAGAAATCAGAGGGATAAAAAGAAGCTTGATTGAAAAAGTAGCATGGAGCGCAATGCGACTGAAGGCCGAAACATCCCTGTGATGGGTGTCCAGCAAAGAAACATCCGGCCTTTAGTAGGGGATATGATCTCCCTTGACTGCTAGGCAGGTTTCACAGCGTCTGCCCATGCTGAGAATGAGGGTGTCAATGAGTTGTTGAGGCATTGCTGCCCATTCGTCTTGCAGCGCCAATCGAAGCTCCCGAATCGTTACTGGTGGTAAGGTACGAGCTGCCAAGCGTCTGCCTAGAAAATCCCATACATGCTCGATGGGATTGAGATCGTGCCGGCCAATCCATACGTTCAATATCCTCACTCTCTAAGAGCTGTTCGGCAGCTACTGTGCGATGACATGGTGCATTGTCGTCCATGAAAAGGAACTGCAGAACCATAGCGCCTCTAAAAAGACGCACATATGGAAGAAGAATCTCGTTACAATAACGGGTCCCGTTGACTGAACCTGTGTCGAAGATGTGAAGGTCTGTACGACTACCAAGCATGATGCCTCCCCAAACGAGAACACCGCGACCTCCATACCTGTCCCTTTCAATGATGTTCGAGGGATGATTGCGGCTTCCCCGCTCTCTCCAGATGAGTATGCGATGAGAATCGCTACTCAAACTGAATCTGCTCTCATCTGTAAAGAGTACTCGTCCCCATTCATTGTCTCTCCAATTCCGGTGTTCCCGGCACCACAGAGAACGTCTTCTCCGATGGGCAGGCGTTAAAGGTACACACCGTACAGGGCGTCGTGCAAATAGACCACCACCGTGCAGTCTTCTGGCCACGGTAAAACGCGATATCGGTCGTCCAGTCGCCTGTGTCGTGTGTCTAGCGATTTCTCCCGCTGTCTGCCGCCTGTTTCTTCTGGCCTGTAAGACAATGTACCGGTCATCTGCGGGTGTGGTTCCTCGTGGACGACCACTACTGAACCCCCGGATAGCTGTTCCTGTAGTTTGAAATTGTCTCCAAACTGTGAGCGATTCCGAACTCTGCAGCCACACTTGTCACACTGCGGCCTTCCTCCAACTTCCCAATGATTCGACCTCGGGTAAAAGCATCCAGATGTCGTCTAACAGATTGATTATTCGCCATTTCTCGCTGAGGCAGCAACTCGGTGTGATTTTAACTGATATACGGCGTGCAATCTCTTTGCCAGAAATACAGATCTTACACCTACAGCATGCTTTATACTACTCAGACACTCCCCCATTACGTCTACCTGCATATCTGCGCATGTGCTACCGTACATCACCTTACTTAATCTCCTGATTGGTCTTTCTGTCCGCTCTGCCTTAATTTTTGCACACCAGTGTGTGTCTTTCCGAAGTACGATCTTTTCTGTGCACTGCTATCCATACAATTATTCCGAAGTCTTGGGAGTGCAATAAAAGGACCTTGGCAGTATTTGCGAAGGATCTGTACTTATTATTCCTTTTCTCCCCCTCCTCCCCCAATACATCATATACACGTGAATACAGTGGCAGTGGGAAGCGATTCGCGTAACTATTAATCGGCAAGGGATTAATTATAAACATAACCAATTATCAAGGTAAGTATTAATTATTGTATATAATTTTATACATGACAAGCCCATGGCATCACTGGTAGTTATATTAAACTGGTTCTTTTAACTTAGTATTGTTAAAATAATTTTAAAATATATTGCATAATACTCTGATACATTTATAAGTGTATTATATCAGTGTGAATGTGTATTTACTTTTTATTATGTTAGAATGTATTTTGTTTGTATACTTACAGTAAATTAATAGTTTTTTAAATAATCTTTTATTTTCTACTTTTCAATAGGTTCGCGCCTCCGTCGTAGAGTTATAACACCCCCTTGGAGGGCACGCCACACAGTTTGAGGAACGCTGTGTGTTATACAATAAATACCCATATGAATATTCTAAATTGGAAAAATTATGTTGTATATTGTTGAGAAACCGCAAATACTGATAAGAAGGAAAAAAAATGTTTTCATCCCTATTTTGAGATTTGGAAAATTTTATTTCATGTACTACGCTATATCTGACCTCTCTCAGTGTCTCACATGTCTTACACTTGTCTTTTGAAATTCCTTTTCACACCATTGAATAAAGTAATGAGAAAAACTGTTTTTAAAGTCACAGCCATGTTTTCATTGTCTGTACACTTGCATCAAACATATATATTACAATTTTAAATGAATAATATTCCCATTCTTCGACGGCATAAACATTTAGACAGACATCGTATCTATATGCTAATGTTTTAGAGATCTCTAAAAAATCTAAAGGGCAATTCCATATATGTTTTTCTGTAATTTATTTTGACATATTTTTTGGTTGCTTATTTTAGTTTCTGTTCATTCAGTTGTTTTTTCGAAGTATTTTCCAATTTTCTTTCCGAAAAGTTTCTTTCCTTAAATATTTACTGAAAGGAAATTATAAAAAAAATGAGCAAAAATTTTATTTTAGCATTTTCTTAGAACTAACTTTGTTTGGTACTTTACGTATTATCGCATCCTATTGGCGACGTTATATGAAACGAAGCACATGGTTGATAATTCAGCGCGTACGAAACATATGAAATCGGGGTTGCCAACTTGGCGAATTATCAATAGAGTTGACGATTGTTGCGATAATACTTAAGTACATTTTGTTTCAACAAGTAAATTTTTCATTTCATTTCTTGCATTTTGTAAGCAAAGTTTTGGGTACAATTTTGCTAATAATTTTTTATTTTTTAAAAAATTATTTAAAGTTTTTTAAAATTCCTACTTTTATTTTCTTTGTTTTGTCAAATATTAACTTTGCCTGTGTCTATTTTTTAAGTCTTTTTATTTGTTTATGCTATAGAAATTATTTTCATTACAAAAGATCTCAGACATTGAGATTATATGTGTGTGTTTCATTCAATACCTCAGACAAAATAAGAAAAATAGTAGATAACATAAAAATATATATATATATTGTCTTGTGTCTAATACAATGTTCACACTATAAAACCTAGAAACGCTCAAATATACTTAACTCAGACAAAATAACTAATGATTTTGGCAATCTTCCATTCAAACAGTTTTTTAAAAGTTAGGTTTTAAAATGACGGAAATGTCGCAAGAAGGATATATTTTTGTAATAATTAATTGCGATAAAAGAATTTTGAAAATATTTTTTAAAGAAATAAAGATTAATGTGGCATGCAGCCAAAACCAAGCAGTCTTCGCGCGCAGGCGCATTGAAATGAAACTGAAACTGTTGGACATTAGAGCAGAAAAAAAAAAAGAGAGAGAAGGAGAACGCGAGAGGTGCGCGAGCAGGCGTTACCTTCTGAAAATCATCGTCAATCTTATCTGTAAAAACTTTTCTACCTTTTTAATTAATTTTTGTTTAATGTTAAAATAAAATAGAAGAAAGACCAACGTCTTGGACCCCTTGTTGTCTCCCACAAATTATGGGGGCTCGGCCGGGATCGAGAAAATTTCGATTTTGAACCAAAGTCTGGACAATGAACAACAGCGTCCGTGAAGGAGACGCTCCGCCATTTTCGGAAACTTCGTTCAACCTGTGTAGAGGTTGAATTTTTCAACTTCATTCCGCCTGTGTAGAGGTCGGAACAAATAACAAAATAACCTGTGTAGAGGTATTTTGCAACGAACCATCGACAAATATTCCGCCTGTGTAGAGGTTGGAAAACCCATCGACGAAAATTCCGCCTGTGTAGAGGTTGGAACTAATTCAGTGTGAATAATCCGCCTGTGTAGAGGCCGGAACTACAATTTCAACTATATTACCTGCGAAGAGGTGACATCAGTGGAATCAACGTTTTTATTGGATACATCGTACGTGCGAGCAACAAGGAGCCAGAAAAAAAGGTAGGATCTTTCCATTTCTAAAATGTATAAAAACGCTCTTAAAGAGGATCTCATAAGAGTAGTTAAAGAGCTAGACGGTATTGTCGAAAGTACTGACACTATAGTTAAACTAAAGACTAAAATTGAGAACAGTAGTACATTTGAAAGTGATCCAGATTTCGTTAAAACTTTAATTCAAAACTGTATAGATGAGAGAGTATCGCAAAACGAAAGAGAGGTAACTTCAGAACAAAAAATTGAGCTCGCGAAACTTCAGTTAGCAAAATTAGAAAAAGAAATCGAACTACAATTGGCTAAAAATAAAGCATTAAGTTTAAATCCTGCAGCTAAAGTCGAAGAAAAACAGTTCGAAACTAACATAGAAAATATGATAAAAAGTATAAAAACTTTATCTCTTCCTGTTCCCACCAGATCTGAAAATTTTAATCTGTTCTTCCAATCATTAGAACGCGCATTTTTAACCAAGAAAATAAATGACGAATATAAATCTGAAATTTTAATAAATCTTCTGGGCGAAAGAGCTCATAACGTCTTACTGTATATTAAAGAAGAGGAATTAAATGACTATGAAAAACTAAAATCTATAGTACTCAGAGAATTCCAATTAACCCTCGCGAGTGTTTAAACTCATTTAAAAATGCTGTAAAATCATCAGGCGAGACATACATCCAATTTGCTGCAAGATTGACGGCAAACTTCCAATATTATTGTTCGTTAAGAAAAGTTAATTCCTTTGAATCTCTATGTGATCTTATAATTTCTGATAAATTATTTGAAACTTTAAATAAGGAAACTGCAACTCATATTGGCATTCGAGAAGCAGAAGATTGGTTTAGGCCTATTGATTTAGCTAAAGAGTGTGATATTTATATTTCATCTAGAAGCGGATCACATAAAGAAATTCCTATTACTTATGGATATACCCAAGACCCCTTTAAAAATAAATCACAAAACTTTAAAACAAAGATTAAAGAGAACTATCCCCAATATCATGAAAGAAAATAAAAATTGCTATATATGCGGTGATTCATCTCATTGCGCAAGAGACTGTGAGAAGCGTTTTAAACCTAAAGAATCTAATGATCACATCCATAATAGAATAAATGTGAATACTTTGAAAGTCGAGAGCGAAAAACAAAATAGCGAAGAATGCGCAAATCTTCTATACGTAAACATTTTTTGTGGAAAATCAGCCCGTAACAGCATTGATTGATTCAGGTTGCCAGATCCCAGTTTTAAATTCCTCACTAATTAGAGTACAAACACCTTCCGAAGAGATCATAACATTAAGTTCATGTTTTGGCGAACAGCGTATGGTAGAAGTTAAACCCATAAATATTTCTCTTAATCAACACTCTCCTAGCTTGAGAGTTGGAACGGCAATATCACCGACCTTGACCGAAGAATTTATTATACATCCCAGTGTATATTCTGAAATAGAGAAACTAGGCCACGCAAAGAGCGATGTTTTTATTGAATGAAAGTGAATCCTCTTTAGGTGCTCATGCTTGTGTTCATTTTAATTCAAATGTTTCTGTTTCAAATGTGATAGAAAACTCTAGTTATGATTTGCCACATGTTATAAACTTTAGTACTGGAAATGATTCGAGTTCTCTAATTAAGGATTATAAATGTAATAAAATTAAGATTACTAAGTTAAAATTGAGTATTGTTAGAGAAAAATGTTCTGATATAGTATTGTGTAAGAAAGCCAATGGTGCCATGAAAACGAGTTCCGTGGAATTTATCTCCCGCTCACCTAACCCTTTACCTATGAAGAGTGAACATCGACGGTTTGTGT
The DNA here is from genome assembly GCA_019973935.1 of Trichonephila clavipes. Classification (NCBI taxonomy): domain Eukaryota; kingdom Metazoa; phylum Arthropoda; class Arachnida; order Araneae; family Nephilidae; genus Trichonephila; species Trichonephila clavipes. The sequence goes on from BMAU01001132.1 coordinate 2,012,233, forward strand.
TGCTCCGGAAAATCTTCCAGCCCTGGCAGTGGAAACGAAGGAAAAAAGAGAAATCGTTTTAAACAGACGTCCAGAACTCTACAGAGGAAAATATCGATGCGTTCAACCAAAGATCAACTTGTTGAAAAGATGTTCTTATGCCGGTGAAACACAATGTTTTCCTGTGGAACCTTCCGGATGTCGAAGAGGTGCCTTCACATGATGGAGAAACTGTCTAGTTCAGAAAAATTTTGATATGTTTAATCTCTATATATTTGTCGTATAGTCCTTGTCTGTTCCGTTTTTTTTTTTTTGTATGTTTCAGATTCTCCTCTGGTCTCCATGGAAATACCGCTGCGGACAGCGTACGGTCAGAATGGCCGTTGTGGCATGCAGCCAAAACCAAGCAGTCTTCGCGCGCAGGCGCATTGAAATGAAACTGAAACTGTTGGACATTAGAGCAGAGAAAAAAAAAAGAGAGAGAGAAGGAGAACGCGAGAGGTGCGCGAGCAGGCGTTACCTTCTGAAAATCATCGTCAATCTTATCTGTAAAAACTTTTCTACCTTTTTTAATTAATTTTTGTTTAATGTTAAAATAAAATAGAAGAAAGACCAACGTCTTGGACCCCTTGTTGTCTCCCACATTAATTTCTCGAGATTGGTGAGGTCATTGCCTTCTTTGCATTTCTTCTTTTCATTTATTAAAGATCTTCCGCAGAATTCTTTTTTGAATAATGCGGGAAACTGAATTTGTCTTGCTCAGTCAAAAGATACTATGTATAATACGACTTTTAAAAATATTTTTATATTCTTAAAGAATGCAACATAGAGGGTTATTTCTATTATATCATTTAAAAACTGATACACATCACAGTTTATAAAAATTGGTAATTATGTATCACAACTGTCATATATTATCATTTTGTTGAGTATTAGATTATATTTTTTTACAAAATCAACGTGGCATATTTTATGTACTTTATCGTTTGCTTTTATATAATTATTCTTCTATAACGCTAATTTATTAAAAAAGAATTCGTCAGACCACTTTCTGCTATTGATTTGTAAACATATGTTACACGGCTCCATACGTAACTCGTTTGTTCAGGCTTCCTGCTGTTTTTTAAGGAAATGACATACGAATTATGAGTTTTCAGTAACAGTTGAATCTAAGATGATAAATATAAGTTTGAAAATATTTATATATTTAAGATATTTAAATTCCGTACAACAAATTGATATATTTAAACATTTTATTCGTGAAAAATTTTTTCATTTTATATTAAAGAAATTAATAATGGAAGTTTTTCCTCTATTACGAGATGTCCAATTAAAATGATCACAATCTATCATTATTGTTTCTAAAACATTACATAAACTTATCTTTAATAAATATCCGAAACAGTAATTGACTGGCAAAATAGCATTAAAACACTTCTATTACGTAACAGGTTCATCTTTCTTTGCTAAGAAAATATTCGATATCCATTTAATCAGACGATTTTCCTTTGGGTAAATTTATCTAATTGAATCTAACTACAATAAAAGAAAATTATCGTTCGTCCTTTCAAAGAGCAGACGATATTCTCTTCTCACTCAACGAGCAATTAAGATAAAGAAGGAACGTAATCTCTTTCACCTGTTTAGTTAAAGTCACATTCTGGCTTAGATTACCCCTTAATTGAAATAGTTTGATTAAAAAAACAAAAAAAACATAGGATCTAAGTGAGGTGCTGATTAAATTATGCCGAGCTGGAGAGTTTGTCTGTTAAAATACGTGTGGCTTACTTAGTGAAATTATCTTATCTGTAAAAACTGTTATGTAGTTCAATTCATTAATGATTGGATCCCGCTTCACTTCATTTCGGAATTGGTTAGAATTAATTTATTTTGGTACGTGAAGTTTTTTACCATAGTAATGAAGAATAAAAGTATTTTTTATTGTTTACACACACACTCATTAGAGACAAATTTTATGAATGGAATTCGTTGATATTTATTTCTGACCCTATTGCATGTAATTTGCTAACCAAGTATATATTTATCTTTCCATTTCAACCTTTAGTTGTGGCCAAGAGGGGTCGCTCGGAGCGCAGACTCATCCCAGGCTCTCGAAATCTTTAATTCTGGGAAAACTACTTGTTTGTTATCAATAACCTTTTCAGTACCCTCCTATATGTCAATCCTCATGGGAACTGATGTTGTTGTTGTTTCTAATGCCACCTGTCTGACGTAGTCAGATCGAGGCCCACGAAATTCATCGTAGCAGGGGCTAGATGTGCATTCGTCGTTGGCCTTGAGCACTATATAGGTGACAGTACGATTTAGCTCGTTGAAATTTCCGAAGAGACGATGGATGGCGACACCACCGATCTCCAACTCTACTATTTAGACATGGAACTGAAGGGGAGGGAAATATTCTCCAGTCCCCTGCACTCGTGATTCAGCCCACATGAATTTCGGACCCACTGATTTAACGAGCACGTACTCCCTGTGTACTCGGAGGGTATTTGGTGGCATCGGGCATTGAACACAGGCCTTCCGGTCTGGAGTCCGATACTCTAACCACTAGGCTATCCATGGCCCTTCATGGGAACTAAAATGTCTTTGTCACATATCTCCCTCTTTTTTTGGGAGTGGCAATCCTATTTTACAATCTTATGGTACTTGAGGGGGAAGATTATGTTTCTCGACACATTTGTTCCAAAATATTTCATATGGACAGGCTACTTTTTTCCCTTGTGAAAGACATAGTCGTTTTGATTGCTGTATTGTATGATTCATTATGACTTATAAATGTAAATTAACTAAATATAAAAAAAGAAACGGTGCACCTGCGATCTATATTGGAAGAAGTTGAAACATCAGATAAAGAAATTTATCAAGCATGGGAAGAACCTAATGAAATAGTGGATATTAATGAGGATAGCGAAAGTAAATTCAAGAAAAGCCATGATCATGAAACATTTGAGTCGCAAGGAAAATTTTCAAATGCTACCTAAAAAAATCCATTAAGAAAGATCTGAAGCCACAAGTGTATCACAAGACGCACTGTGCCTTGTAAAAAAAGACACAAGAAAGAAAAAGTTCATCATGCTATTTGTCTATCCCTTTGGGACAATAAAACTATAATAACTTGGACAAAATAAGACAGTTTTACCTGCAAATATTACTCCAGTAATGCTAGCGAAATGTGTGTGTGTGATTTGTGTCCGCATATTAAAGTCGCACACATTTGAGATTTTTATTTCAGTTTGATTGGATTTTTTTCTCAAATTATCAAAGAAAACTTGAAAAGTTCTTTAAAGTACGTAAATATACTTTCTCTTAATTAAAGTATTCACTGTCAGCACGATTTTTATAGCTTGCAATGAAAACAAGTAATACAAAAAAAATTTTTAAGTCAATTCCTACTTAGATTAAAAAAGAAAAATTTTATTTTAGCTATTTTTTGTTAAATAGTTACAATTAATATAAATATGTATATACATAGGACATCATCACAACATTAAATGGTAATTAACCTTTATTAATTATCATTAAAGTATCGTTTTGTCATCCAAATCATTCGTGTATATAAAATTTCAGTTCAACTGAATGCTTTAAAACGTGAGAAAAGAAACCTTTTCAAATTTTGACACAAGTCACCAAAAATGATGCCAACGTGGCTGTATTTGTAATTCTTTGAATAATTAGTTTTAATCAATTTTTATTAATTATAATAAAATTACTGCATTTTCATCCAAAATAATCATGTATATACAATTTCAGCTCAATTGAGAGCTTTATAATTTATTTTATTAACGATTGGAAACTCTACAAAGATAAATAAATAAATATAGAGAGAGTGTGAGCTATTAGTGTAAGAACTGAAAAAGAATTGGGGTGACTGAGTTACCCCGCGTGACCACCAAAGTTAGAATCGAGTGCGCGCCTTCTTCCGGGTTAATTTTTAACACAATCTCTTCTAGAATATTATTTTACAATCATTTAAATACTTTCAAAAATCAATTTTTTTTCATTTAATATCTGAACGATTAACCTGTAGCAATTGTTATTATTTTCATACATTAGCTATATATTCAAGGTCTTATTTCAAATTGATTATTATAATAACAACAATAAAAAAATATTCTTGCTCTTATCCAGGTTTATATTCCAAATGAAATATTTTATGATGTTGAAAAATACAAATAAATAAATATTAGTTGCATAGCATAGCATAATTTTAAAAAATAGTACAGAGATACACACTAAAACGATATTCATCATTTAAGTAATCATTACGAAAAAGGACAAGTTCTACAAAATTCAATAATACATATCATAAAGCCATTGTAAGCTTTCATAATATAATATAAGCTGAAGAATACAAATTCAACTTAATTTAAATAATATAAACTTTTTCCACTTTCGAATTATATATATATACTAGCTTGTATACCCGTTCTTCGCACGGGTGAACTGAAAAATTAAACAACACAGATTGAAGGGTAAAAAAGTTTTTAATGAGTTAATTTTACGTGAATTGCAAATTAAACAAAAAAAGCTTTTTGCATATCTCAGGTAAACAAAAAAAAAGAACACCTTTGTTAAATTTTAAGTATGTAGATCTAATAGCTGATAAAAAGGATTTTTTTTGTTCATAATTCCCCGTAACACTCTTAAGGGTCGATTTTTGAAAATAACTCCCTAAGCTGATCTTTGCTCAGCAAAAGTAGCATATTGTTAAAAGTGTTGCGTAATGAAAGCTTAAAATAGTGTAAATAATTTATATCTGAAAGTGTAATGCATTAATATTACTTTCTGTTGTATTTATTTTATGTTAAAATTGTAATATTCGCAAGCAACGCCGTTTCTTAAATTATAATGGCTATAATGGAGATTCAATCAAAAACACAGCGAAATGATAACGATAGTCAAATTGCCAAATGTCTAGCTACTTTCATAGCTCGAGCTTTATTAGAACTTTGTAACACCCGCCGTGTTGGAGAATTTTTCCACCAAAGAGTTGTAAGCTTTTCCCACGTTTGGGTGATAGCATTACAGAATGGGTTCTTACGTAGTATCGAAACAATGCCAACGTTCAAGATAACTCGTCAAGTTGGCAACCCCGATTTTGCATGTGACATACACGCTGAATTGGCAATCATGTGCCTCGTTTCTTATTATGTCGCCAGTACGGTTGCGATAATACGTAAGTACCAGAACGATAATATTAGACTGACCACCTAATATATCTATTTAGCACAATGTCTAAAAAACACGCCAAAAACGAGAGAGAGAGAGAGGTTTACAGATATTAAATTATTTCCCAAATTACAATTATCCAGAAAACAAAATAAATTTTTATTTCGTTTGTATTCGTTATTGAAAAGTAAATATATTATACAGGGCATGCGCTATCTGTACTCCAAGTGTAGTGTCAAGAAAGTTTTACTGCAGTTGCCACATCCGTTTTAAGTGCCTGAAAAGCCTTTGATTATAAAGACATTTCAGGAACGGGACAAAATTCTACTAAATATCGCCTTTTACAGTATTGGAAGGTTTATCTTAGAGATTATACACTGTCATATGATTGTCTTTCTCAGAGCCGTACGAATTAAAATCTGAGTTCTTTTATACACATTTATTTGAGTTGGTATACGAGTGTTTATCTTTTCCAAGTAAAGTCTTTTTTTTTCTTAGCACTGTCACTATTTTCCGTTTTAAGCGCTGTCTGTTTTTGTGTTTATTTCCATTACTTATTAGCTTTTCAACTGAAGTCCAATGTGACATTTCAGCATGAAAAATGTTTTTATTTTTATTTTTGTTGACTGTTGAGATAGATGACTTTCACCCAAGCCGGATTTAAAAGGTATATTTTTGACTTGGATTTTTGAGGATTTCCTCGTTTCTCTTTCATCTTCCAAAGTTTCTCTTCATCAAGAATTTTATTTTTCTGTTTGGGGAGAGATATATGTGTCTATTCACTGCCGTTAAAAAAGTCTCATCCGCGGTACGTATCGCTTTTCTCCATTATTTGTCAATGTATCAATGCTCTTCTTCTGAAGATTCCTTGCTATCTTTAGACAAGTTACTAGAACCAGCCTTATTTTCTTCAGCAGACTGTGAATTCTCAGATTTTTTATTTACAGACGAATCTTCAACCTGTTCAGAATTAATTTTTTGTGTCGTTTTAAGTCCTTTCGATTTTGTTAATGCTTTTGACTCAGATTTCTTTTTAATTTGATCAGTTCGTTTTAATTTAGGTTTTATTACTGCCCCTTTCGGGTCATGTGCTTTGTATTTCGATTCAGGTGCCTCTTTTAAATCTTTAGTGGATCTCGAATGTCGAGGCATTTTCGAACCTTTAGTTGAGGATCCCGTTTTTGGTTTACTTCTCATTTGTCGAGGTTGTTTTTTCATTTCATCGCTAGAAGTACGATTTTTGATAGTTTTCGTTCTTACTTTACCTCCAGAGATTTGTTTATTCTCCCCGGATTTTGATTCAAGTTTCGCTTTAATATCTTCCAATACTTTTCTCTCATGAGGTTCCATTGATGATATCGAAGCTTCAATGTCCCTCTGGATCTGATCTTCAGTGTCACTCGATACCTGTTCGTCTTCTGCACCTTCTGTTTCAATTTCCTTCTTCTTTTTTCGTCTTATAAGTTTATAGATATTTAATACACGCTCTAGAAAAGTTTTAGCTTTCTTTTCAGGCATTTTTCCGATGACTTCTACAACCTCCTCTGATTCCATTATTTCTTTAATTAGTTCTTTTTCTTTGCTTCCCTTCTTTACTATTCCAAATCTAGGGTAGATGTATTTTCTTCTGATGTTAGCCCTGAAATATTTCATATCGTCTCGCATTTCTCTCCAATTTCTGGGGAACTTATCGATGTTGGCTTGGTATTTCTTCTGCATGCAGTGATAACTCTCCTGTTCGCTTCTGTTGTAAGCGGCATGCCTGTCTTGAATCCTACTGAGTAATGAGATATTTTCGGATGTAAGTTTCACAGTTTCTCTCTGGCGTCCGACTGTGTGTATGCTTTTGAGTTGGTGGTTGAAGTTCTTGTTCTCTGTCCAGCCTCCATAACGTTGAATTTTCATTATTTTCTCCAAAAGGTCTTTGTTCTCTCTCTGGATGGTACAGAATCTGTCTAAGTTCAGTTGCATTTTTTTGGGCCTTATGTACAGATGTGTAAATAGCCTGGGAGCTTTTTGGTCTATTTTTGCTTTGGCTATTTTCAGATTTTGGCGATGCACTTCGTAATCTATGAAGTCCCATTTGTGCTTTAGAAAGAGATTGGTCGATGGTGCAAGAGGTTGGTAGAATCGATGCATGATTTTTACTTATATCAGAGCAATTTTGTACTGATAAATAATATTATATGTTATATAAGCATTGAATAAAAGCCGCGGAGGTTCCAATCAAAGCTTACAGATGTAGATTATTGTACTTCACCATTTACAATTGTATGTTATTGAATCTCGTTCAAAATAAATAGTGGGACTTGTGCTATGAACTGGTAATTGTTTATATTTATTTATTTTTTTTCAGCTTTCAGTGAATGAGAAATGAGCGCATTCAGACACGGATGGCTTAAATTTATATATTATAATCACAGTTTGGGGATAATGGTATTTGTTGCTCCATACCTTCCAAAACCTGTGGGTTGAGTCCTAGGAGGACCCACTTTTGGTCGCCAAATTTTTTTGTCGCCAAATTTTGAGCGATAAAGGTTACAATATGGTAACCCTTCCATTTAACCGAAAAAAATGGTAACCCTAAAAAGGGTAAAACGTATTTCGCCTTTTCCGAAAAAACGGTCTTTTTAACCCCTGACTTCGCTTGAGAAGGTTTGCTCTGCACCGGTTTGTGTTAAGAATGGCTTGTGAAAGGAAATTACTTGAAAGTGAGGCTACGACAGGTCTCTTTCTGCTCCTGGGCACAAAGGGGAAGAAAGATATGTTAGAATGGTGTATGAAAGCTAATTTAATTGCTTCACGACATGAATGTCCGAAGTGTAGAAAAGATACGAGTTTTTGACCAGATATTGGTTCGGCAAGAGCACGAATGCGTTCGTTGTTAATGAAAGTCAATAAGAATACTGTCATGGACTGATATATGTTTTGTCGTGAAGTATGTATGACCCGTAAGAGTAAGGTAAGTGCCTTTTAAAAATTTAAAATGAATTTCATGTATTTCTTTGATTTTATCTTTGCGAAACGCTCCTTTCGTCCTTTTTTTAAAAATGTAAATCATGTACCACACACTGGTTTTAGAATGCTTTTTTAAAATGAATTTCATTGCTTCCTCCGTTTTTATCTTTTTAAAATGATTATATAATGCATTTCTTCGATTTCATCTTTGCAAAACGCTCATTTCGTCCTTTTTTTTTTAAATAAATCATGTACTGGTTTTTGAGTGCTTTTTTTAAATGAATTTCATTAGTTTCTCTGTATTTATCTTTTTAAAATGATTAATTTAATGTATTTCTTCGATTTCATCTTTGCGAAACGCTCATTTCATCTTTTTTTTTAAATAAATCATGTAGTGGTTTTTGAGTGCTTTTTTAAAATGAATTTCATCGGTTTCTCCGTTTTTATCTTTTTAAAATGATTAATTTATAATGTATTTCTTCGATTTCATCTTTGCGAAACACTCATTTCGTCCTTTTTTTAAAATAAATCATGTACTGGTTTTTGAGTGCTTTTTTTAAATGAATTTCATTAGTTTCTCCGTATTTATCTTTTTAAAATGACTAATTGTATGTATTTTACCGATTTTATCTTTGCAAAAAGCACATTTCGTCCTTTTTTAATGTAAAACATTTACTACCAACGGTTTTCAGGCGTCCCTGACGCCATTCCAGAAACTCCGTTCATTTCATGATTTTTGAACTTTTTGTACCTTCCCCCCCCACTTTCAGAAACCAACCGTTGCTCTTTGCCCATTTCACCCTCCCCCCTCTGACACATACGGTTTCCAAGAGTTTTTCGTCTTTGACGCCATTTTGAAAAACTTGTGTTTCTCAATTTGGCGAAAGATTTTTGGCGCCAAAAAACACCAGTGGGTCCTCCTAGGATTTTACCCCTAGGCCCTTGTAAACAAGTACAAAGAACACGTTACTTCATCGGAATAAAACCGAATTCAAAATATAAGGGTTGTCAAATTAAACAGCCTATCAGAAGGGAAACCGTTATCTTACCATGAAGTCTATATAAATATCGCGAAATCCTACTGTCCCCTAATCTACACTTGGTAATTACGTATTATCGCAGCAATCGCCAACTTCGTTAATAACTCACCAAGTTGGCAACCTCAATTTCCTATGTGTGGTACGTGCTGAATTGGCATCCATGTGCTTTGTTTCATATGATGTCCCCAACAGGTTGCGATAATACGTAAGTACTCGACTCTCTAATCAACTCTTGGAATTATTTACTGAGCTTATTTTTGCATCACGGAAGAGCAAAAAAGTTGTATGATTACTTTATTATCAATATTAAAAATCTCTTCAATATTGCATTGATCCCATTATTTACCATATTGGTGAAAAAAAGTGTAGAAAAGCAACTTTCGATATTGACAATCTACCCGGCTGGGTGGCGTGGTTGGTTTGTCGCTGGCCTTCGGCACCTAAGGTCGCAGGTTCCAACCCAACCCAAGTCGGAGGATTTTCATCATGCAGAAAATCGACAGCAGCCATGTCGTATGATTATACGGCATGTAAAAGATCCCTAGAGTATCTGTTAAGTTTGGGTGATCTTGGCAATATTAAATCCTAGAACAGGTTCGCATCGTCAGAGCACAGGTGCCTACCTCTACGGAGGAAACTAGGCATCAAAATTACCTGAGGTGCTTGGTATCCGCCTATAGGGTGCCGCACTAAAAAGAGATACCAACTCCCTGGTAATGTACTAGGTCTGCAATGGAAGAACTCCAACACGCAGCCCATTAGAAATGATCTTGACAATCGCAACCTTGTAACGACATTATATGAAACGAAGCACCCGGTTGCCAATTCAGAGCAAACTACAAATAGGAAATCAGGGTTGCCAACTTGGCGAGTTATTAATAGTGTTGGTGATTGTTGCGATAATACATAAGTATCTAAAGTATACTAAGTGAGTTTTCTAGGAGCAATGCATCGCCATTTTGACTCACTATCTTTTGTGTGATAATATTCGTTAGATAATAATTTAGTATCGTGGAAAGAAACAAGGTAAAATATGTTTATTGGATGTCAAAAGTACGTATAATAATTAGAACAGAATAACTAATATGCGAGAAAGATTAGTTGAAATATTCCGGACTAATTTTATACCTGTACGCTACGAATCTTTCCGCCAAATAGTTGAACAATTTCGCCATGTTGGGTTGTAACATTAGACTGGCCGCCAAAGAGATCTATTGGTTCAATTTCGGAATCTCACCAAAAATGAGTAATGTCCCGTTATCAAATTAGATCCAAATACTCATTTGAAATGTGTATACAAATAATTTAACGTTGTATTGTTTAAGTTTATTTCTCTTTTAGATACTTACGTATTAGCGTCACCAAAGCCTAATAAACACCACGTGAATCGCATCAATCTCCTCCAAAATCTGACTGATTGGTATTTTTTCATTTAAAACACGTTAAAATATTTGTTGTTTCGATATATTAAGGTGTGATTCGCATTGCTCCAATTTTATTGCGATTCCGCTAATACATAAGTTTCCACTTTTATGTATTCTCATGTAACTACTTTGATGAAATTGTAATTGAGTGAGTTGCTATATGATACTAACCCCCCCCATAATATACTTTGACGGGGCTTTATCGCGTCTTCTCACTAATTCTCTTGGAGAATCTTTGAGGCCACAGAATGGCCTTATTTCAATCCAATCCTCTCAAGAAGAAACCGCGATATGCAGATTAGTGAATAGATGTATAAGGGAGCTTTAGCATTCGCGAGTTAGTAGAATAGAAGTCGGATAGAAGCTGGATAGTAGAATAAAAAGTCAGATAGAGAGAGAGAGAGAGAGAGAGAGTAATAGAATGGAAGAATAATAGTCGATGAATAGTAGAAGAATTAGAATAGAAGAAGAGACAGGAAGCTGAGGTGCTGATCGCCGTGAGATATTGGTAAGCTATTAATTATAGAAGTGTAGTTATAGAACGGACTTTAGTGTGTGTAAGGAATCTATATATACACTCTGTCGCAAAAAAATATATGCACCCAGAAAAAATCAAGCTACAATCACGAAACTCGGCAAGAATGTAGTCTGGTAAGAGATATGCAAATGATTAAAATTTCGAAGCCAATGAGACAAGGCTAAGTGTGCTATGCGCATATTAGTTGCGCAACTGGAAGAGTTTAAAAGCATGAGTACGAGCGCCGTACGGCTATCCAAACGAATCTGATGACTTTGATAGACGATATTGAGACTTAGGATGCCTCTAAGACGTAACCGGCGGCAGTACGAGCAGCTGACGGACTTTGATAGGGGCCGTATAATAGGCCTCAGAGAAGCAGGTTGGTCGAATAGACGTATCGGCCGCCACCTCGGTCGGAGCGATATGGTAGTTGCTCGGTGTTGGCAACAGTGGATCACAGAAGGTAGAGTGTACCGTCGCGGAGGGTCAGGACGTCCCAGGAACACAAATGATCGCGAGGATCGTGCAATCAGAAGAGTGGCCACTTCGGCACCAACAACGTCGCTAGCATCGATTCAACGCCTCTTACCTCCTTCCAGACATCCAGGGCCATCAAGAGAAACCATAAGGAGACGACTGACCGAAGTTGGCTTGAGGAGCCGACGTCCGCTAAGACGCTTACCACTGACCCCACATCATAGGCAGTGTCGACTGGATTTTTGCCGACCTCGGGCAACTTGGAGTGTGACAGACTGGAGACGTGTCATCTTCAGTAATGAATCCCGATTCAGTCTCAGTGCTGATGACCACCGCACACGTGTCTGGAGGCGCACCGGCCAGCGGTCCGATCCGGCATTTATTGTCGAGCGGCATACAGCAATTTCACAAGGTGTGACAGTGTGGGGAGCAATTTCTTGGGATACACGATCATCTTTAGTGGTCCTTCAAGGCACTTTGACAGCTCGCAGATACGTGGACGATATTTTAACGCCGATTGTGCTACCCATGCTATCAAGTCGCCCAGGTGCCATTTATCAACAGGATAATGCTCGTCCACATACTGCGCGACTCTCCCAACAATGTCTTCAAGGATATGACGTCCTACCATGGCCTGCCAGGTCACCAGATCTTTCGCCAATAGAGCATGTCTGGACGCGCTGGGAAGGCAACTGCAGCCGTCCCGAGATACAGGAGAATTAACTGCGCAGATGCAAAGACTATGGCAGGATCTTCCACAGGGGGTCATAAGTGATCTAATTGAATCGATGCCACGCCGAATTTCGGTTTGTATAGCTGCCAGAGGTGGCTTTACTACTTACTGATTTTTAACCTTTTGCAAGCTGTAACCGCTTAATAAAATGATAGTTTGTTCTGAATTTTTAATCATTTGTTTATTTTCATATACACTACATGCATACCAAATTTCGTGAATGTAGCTCAATTTCTTCTGGGTGCATATATTTTTTGCGACAGAGTGTATATATAAGGCCATTAAGGATTCTTAGGATAGCTTTTAATACAGATAGTGATTAGGATTCCAGACTCTATTTACTTAGAATTGATAATTATGTAGTATCCCTCTAGTAAGACTTGTGCTGCGTTGATCAATATATATTTAGGTAATAATAAATTATATTTATTATGGAGAATTTGGGTGAGAGATCAATCATTTATTCCTACAAATCTAGGTCGCGTGGATTAGGAGATGATACCCCCGGGTCGCGGGGTTTCATAGTACTTTAAAAATATTTTTAATGTAGCTTTTGATGATACTTTTCACTTTTGGAAGCGCAAGAGATAAAATCGATAAAAATGATACAATCGATGCCAAACGGAATATTCTCGGTGGTAACCTTTCACCACCATATTTTCAAAACATGCTGCCGTCTTTACGTATCAGCCATTCTTATTATACATCAGAAATAGATGAGAAATAATGAGAACTAGCATTTATAGCATTATTTTGTGTGCATATTGTGTGTTGTCGCCAATAAAGTCTGCTTGGCGAGATTTGTGCCGGCGAAATGAAAAAGTACCAAATTTTTTATTCTTTCATTCATTTCACTCTAATTTACATAAAAATGGGGTAATATATCAATGTAGAATACCTTGTTTGAAAAATGGGTACTAACGTATTATGGCAACCGTATTGGCGGCATTACATGAAATATGAATTCAATTCAACCAATTTAGCGCGAACAATACATACAAAATTAGTGTTGCCAAAAGTCGAGTTATTTTGAACGTTGGCGTTGTTGCGATAGTACGTAAGTACCGAAAAATGCTTAAAACACTTATTACGTAAGAATATTTACCATTACTTTTGTCTAATGAGGATTTTAATTTATTCAATAATTTAATCTATGGATTTTATTTCTACCTTTTATTTTTATTGATTTATTTTTGTAATATATCAGTACTTGAGGCACTTTAATTTTCACGTAATATCAGAGTGAGGACTTCAAATTGGTCGTATTCTTTAATAAAATCTATTGCACATTTTTTTTCCTGCAGTGCCTACACCAAACCCGAATGAATTACTTTCTGTTTTTAACGAGTTTATGTAAAGTCAGTAAAGTTATACGAAAACCGGTACTTACGTATTATCACAACAATCGCCTACAATACATATCGCCTAATTAATAATTCGCCAAGTTGGCTACTCGGATTTTCTATGTGTTGTACGCGATGAATTGGCAGCTAATTCGCCAAGTTGGCTACTCGGATTTTCTATGTGCTGTACGCGATGAATTGGCAGCCAGGTGTTTCGTTTCATATAATGTTGCCAATAGGTTGCATTAATACGTAAGTACCGGAAAACCAATAACTTTTTCTACAATTTTAACAAAAACCAATCATGTTTGTTTTTTCTTTATCATCACCTCATAATATTTTTTTTTATAATCAGGTAAAAAAAATATCACTATTTCAAGCAAAATTGTTAATACACAATGTTTACTCCGATACAGTAGAAGTAGTGATTGTGAGGAAATTGTATTGTTTGCTTTCTAAAACTGTAGAAATTTCCCGACATAAAAATAAAGCACTCAAAGATTATGCAATAAAAGAAAACCAAGACAAACGACATTAGGTTCCCATTTATATAATCAATATGTCTGCAAGTACTTTTTTCTTAGTCTGTTTTTCAGAAGCACAGTAAGATTTTCTTAGAAGAAAGCCCAATTTCTTTGCAGATGTCTTTGACCCAGAGCTATTTGTTCAAGTTGTTGAACATTATAATGGTTTACTTGAGTGCTAAAAAATGGGAATTTCATCGATTTTTTGTACTGGAGTAATTTTATGTTCTGGTATTTTGATAGACTATCATGTCATCGATTTTGGGAACATCACGAGAAAAAAACTAATATATCCGACCACTTGCGAAAACTTTTTCTTAAAAAGATGGAGGTATGAAAAAAATTTTGTGGTTTTTTTAGATTTATTTAGTTCATTTTAAGAAAAAAAATGTTAAAATTAAGAAGAGAAAAAGAAATTATTATTACTAATATGGAGGGAAAAATTAGTAAAAATATACGAAAAATTACATAAATGGGGCCCAGTCTGTACAAAAAATTTATGAGAAAAAATTCTCAATTTACATGTGTTACTTTGGCATTTATTTTTGAAATAACCTTCAGCATAAGAGATATTTTAATTTTTACAAAAACTAGAGCAATTTTTATCTACGTTATTATATGGAATTGCTTAAAAAACAGTGATTATATTCACATAAGGGACTATAAATTTTTTAATAAAACAGTGATTGATTAGTTTGAAGGTTAAAACACTTCTACTATTACACAGAACACACACAAAAAAATTCAGTCAATTATTTTTTAAACTTTTTGAGCAATTGCTGTCACCATTTCAGTTTTTCGAAAAGAAGGAAAAAAAAACACATTTCAAGTAAAACGCCTTTTAAAGTTTGACATCTTGTGTAAAGTTATGGCAACTGCTTTTACTAAAACACTTGTGGTTTTTATTCTAGTAAATGGAAAGTAAAACACTTGGTATTTTTATAAAGCTAATAATCCGGCCTATAAAATAAAATCATAAAAAAATTTGTCAACTTTTGAAAAAAATTCAGAATTATAGGGTAGTCAGATGCCTTAAAAATCGTTCGTTTCAAAATGGGATATGAATGGGATATATTTTTAGGAGTTAAAATGATCTTGTTCATCTAAAACTATCCTATTTGATTTCTTTAGCATGAGATTTTAGAGCAATTATACGTAAGTCTTTTGTTCACTTAAGAGCTCTCAGGACTTTTAAATGGCAAATTTTTAAGTTTTTGAAAAAAAATATATGTTAAAGCCGCAATATATTTCTGAGCATTTTGGTACCAAAATTGTGTTGATTCTGTGAAAACTTCCGAAGTTATTAAGAAATAAGTGGTGAAACTTAAGCGAAAACCCTATGTCTTTCTTATCTTTAATTTCATTTTTCGCAAAACAAAACATTTTAGTTTGCGCACAGGATTTCTAAGAAATTATTTATGATATAAATTTGAAATTTTATGCACGTGTTCAAAATAAAACTCTTCATAACTTATGTATGATTTTTCAAAAAAAAAAATTGTACTAGAGTTTTTCTCATTTGAATTTTAATAAATTTTTTTCTTAAAATTTTAAAATTTTCGTTATAACTGCATTTAAAATTTTTTTTTCATTAAATTTCTTAAAAGTTAATATAATTTCAAAAGGGAACATTTTTATGGCAAGTAAAATTAACTTTGCAAATTTTGATTAATTTTGTACTTCAGAATCCGGCGCGGTGTAAAATGCTGATTTTCATATTTTTGAAAAATTGTCAGATTTTTATTTCTTTATAACTTTTTTAATTTTTTCTCAAATTCTTTGAAACTTTGGGAAATAATGTAAATATACATGATTATCGTGTGGTAAAAATTTCGAATTATTGTTTTGTTTTATTGCTAAGTTACATTGCTTTGAAGAAGGATGTTTTTTAGGAGTGTTTTGGATATCTGTTAAGGATCCTGAGAGCTCTAAAATAATGCTTGTGGCCAGTAGCGCACACAGGAATTTTTCAGGGGAGGGTCGAAAGTTCACCATTCTTTTATCATGCTCCTTTTGATTTTGTCGATTTTCGGGAACAAAACACAGTAAAAAACTAATTATTGAATAAATAATAAGCATTAATTAATAAAAACTTAATAACAAATACTTAATTAAATTTTACGTACTATATACTTAGAGTTATAATCAATCGGAAAAAATCAAGGGTTTTTGGGGGGTCCGGATCCCCAGAACCCTTCCCCCTTGTGTGCGTCTCTGCTTGTGGCAATTAGTCAATGAAACAAGAATTGTTAGAAATGACAACAAGAAAAAATGTAATTCTAATAGTTTTTAGCTCATCAGTGTTTTCAATTCAATGATTTAACCCATTAAGTGGTCAGTATTTTTGCAGAAAGTGTTCCAAAAAAGGGTCAATTTTTCATTGCATATAACTAAGCATAATACTTAACAGAATACGAAAATGGAAGAATTTTATTTTAATTTTCAATTTTAAAGTTTTCACACTATTTCTTGTTTTATAATTGTGGAACACAAAAAACCCTAAATTTTTGCTTTTTATAAGTACACTCTGTATGCTATGAAGAATGTTTCATATCTCTTAAAAAATTTCTCTCAAACTTACAAAAAAATTTCTTGTTCGTACCTCCTTGTCAAACGGTTGAGGATCTTGGGTGTGTATGCATATATATGCACGCACAATTTGAAACGGTGTTATACTAAATATTACATAATAGTGGCTTTTTTGGATTATTATTTCATTTTTATTGCATATTGCTTTGCCAATCCCTGTTCCTTGTCGAATATTTATATGAATTTAAATTCCTGCCTTCTATGAAATTTCCCGCCTTCACCACCAAGAAAATCCCGGATAAGAAGTATTTCAATACCATGGACAAACTACATCTCTTAAAATAGCTAGCACTAATAACCTAATAACAAGAATTAAAAATATGTGCAAATCAAAGATAGAAAGAAGAAAATATCAGTGCCTAGACAGCGCACGTGCAAACCGATTATGTTTAAACGATTAAAAAATAACAGGATTCTTGAAACCAATTTTAGATTCTCATATGAGTCAATAAAATAACTACGCGGAATTAAATAAAATTAGTAAATTAATCTTTCTAAATCAAAATTTTAATTTCTACAATTAACAAGACAATGTTAAAAGTATATTTGAGAGAACTTTTCTTCTATAAGTTCTTATAAATTTCAGTTCCAGTTAGCATTCTGCTTTGTTTTTATTTTCCAAAATAAATACATTCGTTGTTAGTATGCATCTAGAAAAAAATATTAAGCGTACAGAATTAACAATTAATAATGTAAAAGGTGGTCCCTACTTCCCTCTATGTAACGCTTCTTTCTCTCTCTTCAATTTTTCCCGCCTTTTCGTAAAAAACTGAAGGTGTGATAATCAGAATACATAAAACTCTCCGATTAAACAACCATTATTAAAAAATCCCATTTTCTTCATTAATAATCATTTACCTCAGTGAACCAGAAACAATGCTTAATTACCGTACATGAAGAGTCATCATTCAAAAGATAATGCTTAGCCCTAAAAAAATTAATTAAAAAAGAAATTTTACGCGATCCAATCAGACGCAGAAACATTCTTTACTTTCATAATAAATATCTCTCTTCAGCTGTTTATCATGTGAAGTGTTCCTTAATCTCAAAATCTCTTATTTGTTATTAATTTTAATGAAAAGGATAATAAACGCCGCTTGCGAATTCTTCCATTTGCGCTTAAGAAAATCGAACGAGATACTGTTAGGGATAAGAGAGATTTGATGTTTAATAAATTAAACTTTTAACGGCAGTAAAAATAAAACAACCAAAACATGTTATAAATTGAAAAATTTATTTTACTCATCTTAACCTTCTGCAAAAAAAAAAAAAAAAAAGACGGAGACAATTTATTTTCTTACTTTTCAAAGAAGCTGACGATAATAAATTTGAAAGAATGCTAAAATTCTCTAGAGTCCCAGAGCAGAAATAAATTGCAAATAGGATACAGGTTTTGACTTTTTTGCAAAAAATGTTTAAGCTATCAGTCTATTTCGCTTTTGATGATCCTCTAAACTTTCAGTAAATAGAATTTTATTACCGGAGAAATTACATTTTTACCTGATAAACATTTTTTCTGTTCTTATGCAATATTAAAATGTACTTCAACTAAAAAAGTATAGAAGAACACAAACCATGCTAGGAAAAAAACTTGTAGAAAATGAAATAGCTGTGATGTAAATAGAAAAAAGTACTATGAGGAAATATACTGAATTTATAAGAAAATACAAATTTTGTTGCATCGTACAACAAATAAAAAGTTAAATCCTCGAAACATACCTGACAGAACTACTTTCAAAATAGAAATTCGATTAGTACTTTGTTTGACATGAAATTAGAATAAACGCCTGATGTAGTTTTAAGAATATTATTACAATAAAAAATATTTAAACACAATTTTTTGGCAAAAAATGAAGAGAAAAATGGACATATATATTCAAAACATTCTCCTTTTATGAAAAAGGCTTCTATAATAACAATACTTTAACAATATACATCAAAAGATTCTATACTGGGGTTGAACTAAAATTTTTGGAATAGATAAATTAGAAGTGGTTTTATTTATGTTTAAATACACTGGCCTCAAAAAGTTAAGGTACAACCGGGTTTTTGTGTCTAATTTGCAAATGAATGAATGTAGAAACAAAAAAATTTGGAGGATATGTGCATTAAATAGTTTTTTATTGAATGCGTCATAGAAATTTGTATAAGTGTATTGCAAAAACGATTTATAACAAAAAAAGCAATCTCTGCGGAAAAGTCCATTCTTGGAGAAAACAGCACATCACAGTGTTATGTGGTAAAATGGCATAAAAACAATACAAAAATGGGTTCTAATAAGGAATGTGTCCACCCCTAACTTGAATGCATTGGCGGCATCGATTTCCCATGCTGTTTATTAAGTTGTCGGACACCGGAATAGGAAGCGAAGACCAGACACAGAGTAAGCCTTGTTTCAGCTCATGTAACGACCTTGGAGGAGGATTTAAAGCAGCAACCTCTCTGCCAAGATAGTCCCAAAGATGTTCTATCGGATTCAGGTCTGGAGATCGAGCTGGCCATTCCATTCGTTCCAAACCGTGATCCTCCAGATACTCCTCAACAATCCGAGCTCGGTGAGGTCGTGCATTATCATCCATCAGAATGAAGTCGTTACCAATAGCAGCAGCATATGGGTGGACATATGGATCAAGGGTCTCATCCCGATATCTAAGACCAGTTACGGTTCCTCCATGGAACACATGCAGGTCAGTATGGCCACCGAGCGAGATCCCTGCCCAAACCAGGATTCCACCACCTCTATAACTGTGTCTTTCAACAGTGTTGGATTGATGGTATCTAGTGCGCTGTTCCCTCCAGATGAGTAGACGCCCTGAATCACTCTCCATTGTAAATCTGGACTCGTCTGTGAACAGCACAGAAACCCATTGTTGCTGCGTCCAAGAAACATGTTCTCTTGCCCAGCATAAGCGGTTCCTTCGCTGTCGTCCGTTGAGGGAACGCACGCAACTGGTCTTCTTGCATACAGACCTGCATTGTGAAGACGATTTCGCACCGTAGTAGCGGAGATTCTTCTTCCTGATGCTTGAAAGTGGTCTGCAACGAGCTGCGGCACAGTAGTGATTCTTCTCCTTCGTGCCGAAAGAGCTAGAAAACGGTTTTCTGCAGGTGTTGTAGCTCGTGGTCGACCTGGAACAGGTCTTCTGGACACAGAATCTTCGGATTGGTATTGATCCCAAAGTCACTGAACAACACTACGAGACACATTGAGACGTCTAGCAGCATCAGCCTGCGACAATCCCATTTCCATTAATCCAACTGCCCGCCACCTTAACGAATTGGGTAAACGACGTCTCTGAGACATTTTCTAAACTCTATTGACTATTGTCACCGAAACTGCCAACAACTGTTGAAAATCAACACAACTTACACACAAAAGTACGAAAGCTTGATATTTGCATATTTTTCTCTCACTCATAAATATACGTTCTTTTCTATAAAATAAAAGTTGTAGCAATCGTTTTTGCATTAATGTTTTTAAAGTTCGTTATTATCATTCATGTAAACTATGCATTTTATTGTTACTGCCATTTTTTTTATGGTGAGCTTCGAAAAACATGTTGTACCTTAACTTTTTGAGGCCTGTGTATATCAGATTAGAGAATTTAGAACCAAAAAAAAATATTCGTCATTATTTCTATCGATCGTAACTCTGAAAATAATGTCAATTTTTCAAAACTCCTAGTTTCAGCTCTTTACAGAAATTCTAGTTAAGTATAAGCAAATAATAATAATAATTATTATTATTACAGAAGCATTTTTTATACAAAGGAGACTGTTTTGAAAAAAACGTCATTCCTTTTTCATTTGTTTGCCAAAAAAAATTGCTTTTTTAAATAATTTTCTCTTGTATTTTAATTCTTCACTAAATGCTCTGATGTTGTTGTCGAGTGTTTATTACTGGGATACATACGAAAGATGTGAGTTAGATGAACAGAAACATAAAACACAATCAAAAATGAATACCGATTTTATTACAAACGATGATCCCAGCAAAGAACAGATGTGACGCTGTTTTCCTTTCGAGACGAGAATTCTTTTCTGGAGAAAATCCGATTTCTTTTCCCGAAGAACACACATCCATGCCTTACTCGGGATTCGAACCCAAACCAACCCGATTACAAGCCGAGTGTCATTACCACCATCACACTGGGTGGGGTGGCAAAATACTCTGATAATTTTGATTTTGAGTTAAATTGTTTTATTCATCAGTCTTTCACCTTTAAGAGTATTTTATAAAATTTAAATTCTGTTCACACACATGTTTGTCAGTGAGTAACAAAATTTAATAGACATGGTTATCGTACTTATAAGACTAAATAGCGCTTATTATTCATATAAGTCATTTCAGCTTTTAAGTCTTAAATTTTAAGTGTTATGTTGTGTATATTAATAACTGCAAGTGTCTAATTTTATTTTTTTACTTGTTATTTCCAATAACGTTTCTATTCACTATGCCTTTTTAACATTCCCATGTTGTAAGCTTTTAATCATTTACAAGTTTGTTACAAAACCTCAAAGAATATGTTGCGCATAATCTGCAATTTTAAATTCTCTCTGAAATGCTTAAATTTTGTGAAATGAATGCGCGGTAAATTAGCAGAAAAATTTCTACGAAAACACTTCTTAAAAACTATATCACTCGTGCAATTTATTAATTGACTGGCTTTTAGTTTATATCTTAAATGCCTTTATTTTTGTTTCTGAGCCAAAGGTCAAATGTGACTCAAAAGTACAGAAATTGATTCATTCAAAGATTGCCACATGGAAAAAAGGATGCCGCTTGTATTAATTATAATTGGTTTTTTAAAGGGATTCACCCATATGTGATGGATTCGAAAAATCAAATTTTTTTTCATAAATTGCTTTTTTTACATGTCTTGAATACGGTAATAAAGTGATTTTATAAAAATCGAAGTCGTTATAAAGAAGCATGTGTTAGAAGAGCAGTTGTTCGTAGCGCTAAGGTAAGATTTTCTTTGTTTTAATCGGACTTGAAAGTTTGAACGCGTTGCTGAACTGTGTTTTTCAAAATTTCCTCCATCATATCTCAAGAATGGTTTGATCGAATGCCTTCAAATTTATAGGGTAGATTTAACACAAATATACTCACCAAATTTAATACGATCATTCCAAAAATCAAAATATTTCTATTTTTATAACAAAAACATAACAACCCCCTCCCCCTCCATGAAATTCGAAACTTTTTCTTCAGATGTCTACCAAATATTTTTGATATTTTCAATTGAATGTAGTTCATTCGTTGCATTTAAGCGTATAGATTAAAACACCGTTAATTTTTTTATTTATTTCAGATAAGTCAATCAGCCGGAATCGTGGAGGAAGTGAGCGTCCATTTTATCGAAGGAGGTGTGTTCAGAACGCTATAACTCACGTTCTATTGGATATTTTTGGCAAAAAAATTTATATATATACTCTTAAGATACGTATAAGTAAACGATCAAAAACGTTAAGTTCTATCATTTCGTCAAAAAAATTTCCTAAAAATGCTTAAAAAACAGGCTGTTACATGGGTAAGACGTCATATGGCGTGGTGTGAACGCTAAACGAATGAAGTATTCTTGGTGTATCCATAATCTATTTCATTTAATTTAGAGAGCCAGACATTGTCTTGGTGTCAGAATGTTTCCATTCATTAACTGATCATAAATCCTTTTTATAGCTTCAGTGCGGCATTAATGAAACAAGTATTACAAATTAATATCTCACTATGTCAAAGGTCCACTACGACCAGAAGAGCTTTTGGCTTCTTTTTCTGGATGAAGAAATTGATTTAATCGTAGGGAGAGTAAAAAAAATTAAATTAAATTAAATAATGAAGAATTACAAAAAAAATTAACACACCCATAAACAACTAACTAAAATTGTGGGATTTTAATGTATAATATATTAAAGGAAGTTTTTAATTTTTATTTCGGTTTTAATTAAAAGAGGCGAAAAAACAACACTTAACTGTGCAAAGTGGCAATTATCAAGGTGACCATTTTTTTACAATGAAAAGAAGGACGAAAAATTTAAGAAAAAATTACTACTTAAATATATGAAACGTTTCATGAATTCAAACAAAAAAAAAGCTAATTACGCTTACAATCTTTTTAATTATTATTTTAATCGAGTATTTTTCCATTGAATGAATTTTTTTGTCATCATATCCTTTTTTAATATATCGGAAAATTCGGGCAAAAAATATCCTTCATACTGAATTTTACGGTAGGCAATGTAGATAAAATATTCATTCAATTTTGATTGCTCACTAGTCACTTCACAAAAATCATTACAAACTGAAAAAAACTCTTTCAACTGCTGCATTAACTCCAGGGCAGCACAACGAAAATTCAACAAGAATAATTACATTCTCATATGAAATGTGTTCCCCTTTTGAAATGATTTAAGTAATTTCACACATCTTTTACCAATTTCTCAGCATGTTGATTTTCCAATTGTTCTAATTTATTAGAATTTAAAAATACAATCACACACACACAGTCTTCTTTCTACTTCGAACAGACATTGATTTTAGTATCAGGCACTTCTTTCGATAAAAACTCAACGTAATTTTCTATATCTGCCCAATTTACTTGTGACAAGTCAAAAAATACTATTTAAAACTGTTATTTCCTGTGATATTTGTTTCAGACCATTCTTCGATATTTTAGAAACAAGTTTGGTTCATCTCTGAAAATAGAGATTAACAGATCAATTCTAAAATATTGAAAAGGGGGACAAGGAGGACACTTTTCGAGGAAGGGCAGAACCTATAAAAGGAAGATGGTTGGTCACCTTATAATTTATAAAACTAAGGTCGGCAAACATTCGAAAGAGAAGAAAAAGCCAAGTTACAAGTGAAACAAGATAACTTAAGTATCAAAAATCCATGGTAATGGGAGGAGTCTAGCTGTGGACAAATTAAGACTCGATCTACAATTAATATTTTTAAATAACATTTAAATAAATTGTAATAATTATTTCATAATATTTACATTCATTGTAATAATTATTTAATAATATTAACATAAATCGTAATAATTATTTAATAATATTTAAGTATGCTCTTGTTTTAAAATAAATCCTTTTTGATAATAGAAATGTTCTTTAAATTAAAATACATTTATATTTTATCAAACAGTTACATTTAATTTTACTATAATAAATTACTTTTTTAATAAATTCCAAACTGCATTATGCATATTCTTTGCTATGGATGGTAATGATTCTCTGTGTGTGCGACTTTCGTTTCTCCTCCTCCTTTTCTCTTTGGACTGCCCAAAAAGCAAGAGGCAGTCAGAGAAGTTTAAAGTTTTAAAAAAAAATATTCAGGACGGTTAAGATAAAGAGCAATGTAACTTATCGTTTGCGAATGACAGCACAATCAAATTTCAACAATGAGTAACGAAATATCACTTCAAAAGAAACACCGTAATTCTCAAGAAAATGACAACCGTAATAATTTAAACATTATTTGATCATTGCATTATTATATTATACAAACATTGTTATACTATCTATGTCTGTATACATGAGAAATAATGAAAACAATAATAATAATCCATTCTGTTTTAAATTATCACTCCACTGAATGTTTTTTTGTTTCCAAATCTGATATACAGGTACATGTTTTTATGTGCGGCCCGCGAGTTTATGTTTTTCCGAACTGGCCCGCAAGGTCATTTGGGTTGGACACCCCTGTTCGAAGCCAACGCACTATTCCTTGATTACTGAAAATGTGATAATATAGAAATTAAATTTTACGAGTTAAGGGTGGAACCCAAACTCTGTTATCGTGGTTGTCAATCTACATCGCTACTATCTTCGATAAAACAATTTTAGTGGTTGGCTAACTAAAACACCCGCATTTCAAAATAGTAGACGATAATTAGGTCATGGCTTGGCTTCGAATCCCGGAGAAGGCATGGATGTTTGTAAATGTATAGTGCATTTGCACAGCGTGGCTGTACTCTAAATATCCTTTTGGGAGGTTGGTGGAAGGCGAAGATAGATGGGAGGCTCTTGACCACTTCTAGTCTGTTCTCCTTCAAAATTGGGGAGGAATCGATCCAAATCGTTCTGTCGCCTGCATGGTGCTCGAAGCTACGGTTAACGACAGGTGTATATCTAGCCCTTTACCGCGATGAATTTCGTGAGCTTCGATCTGACACCGTCAGACAGGTGGCATTAGCAACAGGAAAATAATAATAATTAGGCCTATTCTTGAGCGCATTCCATGAAATTCTCTAAGCCTAAATTCTCTCATACTATTTTCAAATACTTTAAAATTGAATTTCATTCTTTTGTAGCATCAATAGCAGTATATTACAGTCAATACCTATGATAAGAAGGTAAGTACTATAAAACAGTGCTTCGTAAGCTTTCAGTATTTTCGACCCAATTTACAATTATAATTTTCATCGCCCCCCTTCTCCATAAAATAAAAATGTGTAGAATTTAATAATAATGTACTTTGACGCTAAAGCTACAATACGAAGTTCATTATAAACCGTACAAATGATCAAGATAAATATTAAATTTTGTATATAATTTTCTATATGGCAAGCCCATGGGAGTCACTAGCAATTATTAGCCTTGTTCCTAACTTGGTATTGATACATTATCAATTACTTTAAGCTTTACTGATGCTTTTATAAGTATATTATATCATATAGTGTAAATGAGTATTTTTTATTTCCTTTCAGTAAACTTGAATTTTTTTATTTTCAACTTTTTCATACCTCCCCCCTCAGGGGTTATCCAACCCCCTGAGGAGGGTGGGGGGCGCAACATAGTTTGAGAAACACTGTCATAAGCCCATAAGGATTCAAAAACAGATAAACGTTTTGTCTTTTTTGCACACTTTTCTATATCTTTGAATTATCTTCATAAGCAATTTCGAAACATTTAGTTAAGTTAAATACTCGGGACAGAATTTCAACATACATCAAATATCAAACAAGTCCTTTTCTTACTCAAATATATTCCAGCTTCAGATTCCCGTCATTCGCAGATAGATACCAAAACATTAATTTCATGAAACCCTACATAGGTTCCCTGTCATAGTATTCAAGTTATAAATTGAATTTTTTCCATCCAGGAAAACCCCCTACAATTCCGCACTTTTGTTTCAACAGAATGATTTATTAAAACTACCTGTCCAGGCCCACCACTCCTGGTAATGGAACCATAATTATCGTTTTCCATGTGTCATCAAGGGGGGGATGGCGTCATTACTAAGATGAGGTTTTCACAACCATCCATTGACAATGTTTACTGTAGATAACCCATCTGTTTCACGATACATAGCGTGTGTGGAGTAATTGGATTTGTCCTATGATATGGAAGATGTATGTGTGGCTGCGTTCGTATCTGTGTTATTACTGTATGAAGACGGCGGCCCTCCCACCGAACGCCTATTTCTTCGGGTGTGACACTTTTCGTTTGAGAGTATTTCCTTTTTTGTATGTCTACTACGCACTTAAAATGAGATCGGTTTTTATAGGGATGTTTTGTCTAGTGGTTATTTCAAAATTGTGGAAGTGTTGTTAATATGACAAGGAAAAGAATTGTATTTATATTAGTGAGAGGGAAAAATTATTTAATTAAAAATTGTATTCTAGTGGCCGCGGAAGAGATCCTAGGTGATATTGCTCCAAACTCGGGGCTGAAGTGCCACGGATTCGAATCCTGGTGTCACTTAAGACCCGCTGTGTAGAGCAGAGTGATGCACGTTAAATCTGTCGAGGCTCACTGTCCTCCCATTTGTGTGGTGTGGTAGTTAGGACGGGGAGTGCAAACTTAGGTGTGGCGATGGATCTCTTTATTTTGAACCTCGGTCAAATAATTAGAGAGGACGACACCTGAAATAAAATTCTTCTCTCCAAACAACCACATAACTCCATCGGGAGGACTTTTGACCTCGGCAGATTTAAGGTATCCGACTACTTGCGACAACTTTTTAAAAAAAAGAAATGGAGATATGGAGATTTTTATGTTGTTTTTTTATATCTATTTAGTACATTTTAAGAAAAAACTGCTAAAAATTAAAAGGGGCACAAAAAATTATTATTACTAAAATGGAAAAAAATGGGACAAAATGTGCAAAAAATTGCATAAACTGGGTCCCACTTTGTACAAAAAGTTTATAAACAGATTCTTAATTTTTCAATTCTGATGTGTTGCTTTGATATTCCTTTTTGAAATGAACTTCAGGAAAAGAGATATTTTAATTTTTACAAAAATTAGAGCACTTTATCTTAGTTAGTATATGAAACAGTGATTTTATTCTCATAAGTGACTGTCAATGTTGTAATAGAACAGCGATTGATAGATCTGAAGGTTTAAATGCTTCTACTATTATACTGAACATACACAAAAGATTTTAGTGAGTTATTTTTAAAAAATTTTGAGCATTTACAAAAAAAACAAAACAAAAACATTTTAATTAAAACACGTTTTAAAGTATGACATCTTCTCTAAAGTTATGGTATCTGCTTTTACTAAAATATTTGTAGTTTTTGTTGTAGTGAATGGAAAATAATAAACTTGATATTTTTATAAAGCTAATAATACGTCTATAAAACAAAAACATAAAAGAAATTTGTCTATTTGTCCAAACCTCGACTCATTGGCCACGAGCTCGTTACCATGACGACAGCCATGGAACTCGAGTTCATAACTACCGTGTTATAGATAACAACATAACAAATTTGTGTGAATCCCCCTTTCCAATCCAAGTAAATTAAACCTCGACAGATTTAAAGTGCATTAACTCCCTCTACACGGCAGGTGTTTAGTGGTACTAGGACTCGAACCCGAGACAGCCGGTCCCGAATTTCGATCCATAATCACTAGTCTGCCGAGGCTACGTTCTTATTAGGAGTCTTCCATCTTGATGGGAAGGAACATATTTAAGCGAGATAAGGCTTTAAAAATGCCGAATGCTTGTATGCATTCATTCTTTTATTCTATTTTCATAAATTTAATTATTGTCATACAACACTTTGAAACGAATATATTTTCAAACAGTATAAGAAAGATCGATTGATTTATAAGAAAATCAAGAATAATACTACATTTTTTTTACGCTCATTTAAAAAAAAATTCTTTCTGGAATTTCTTTCATATATTTAGATATTCTAAAAAATTAAAAACTGTGCTCCTGAACATTCGTCGCATGATTACGTAACAATTAAAAAATAAAGTTGTTCTTCCTTTTAAATTTTCAAATTCTTAAAATAAAAAAAGTAACACGAAGTAGCTTATAATTGCATAATAAATTTAACAGGTTCGGACTTAGTTTTATTTGCATGAATTAATATACAGTGGGTGATCGGTTAACGAACAGATCGGTTAACGAACACTTTCACGAAAGATTTTTGTGTTCGGATAACGAACACATATTCGGATACCGAACACTTTCAAGAAAGATTTGTTGTGTTTGGACAACGAACACATATTTGGAGGTGATCAGGGAGACACCCCTGAAATTATGGATGGAATTTTGACAACTGCTAGAGATCTGGAATTGTAGGTGAACGAGGATGACATAGAAGAGCTCGTAATGGGACATGAAGATGAATAGAAGACAGAAGAACTCCAAGAAATTTTGAATGAAGAACACCAAGAAACACAACAAAATGTGTCTCCTTCTGAACAAGAGGAAGACTAAAGAGGACCAATGACAACATCTGCCATTAAAGATCTTTTTAAAAAATGGGATGCTCTCAGAGCAATGGTCTTAAAATGGCACCCAAACCAAGCTGATGTCAGTAGGGTTGGGGATCTTTATAACGACAATGCTATTAATTACTTCCAGAAAATCCTGAAAAAGAGAGAAAAGCAATAGACATTGGACATGTTCTTCAACGCCCAAAAGCAAAAAATGAAAAAGACTGATTAATATGCAAGACTATATGTATGTATTATTTTTTTAAAAACTTACTAAGAAATTATACATTTTTTAAAATTTAATTTTTAGGGTCTCCAGAATGAATTAATCGATTTCACATAGAAGTCTATGGTGAATCGATAATTGGTTAACAAACAATTCTGATAGCGAACATATACTTGGAACGGATTATGTTCGTTAACCGATCACCCACTGTATATAATTCACCGACAAACTTAATTGTATTCATCAAAATGCGTTTTTAAATAGAATTGCAATTTGATAAGTTATATTACATACCGAATTTATTCGAATCTAAGCCGCGCTTCTTTTCCAGTGTTAATACTACTGAAAATAGGGTGAGGCTTAGAATCGAAGACATTACATTTATTGGATGGGGGTAGTTGAGTTTCTATCTCTTTTAAAAAGAAAAATGTTACTATCCATTCTGTCCACTTGCATCGATGCCTTAACTCATTCCACAGTTTGTCTCCTGTATTCAGTCTATCCTAAACTTTGTTCTCTGCTCGTATTCAGGAAATGTTTTTTGTACAGTGGGTGATCGGTTAACGAACATAATCCGTTCCACGACTATGTTCGCGATCCGAATTGTTCGTTAACCGATCATCGATTCACCATTGACTTCTATGTGAAATCGATTAATTCGTCCTGGAGACCCTAAAAATTAAATTTTAAAAAATGTATAATTTCTTAGTAAGTTTTTTAAAAAATAATACATACATATAGTCTTGAATATTAATCAGTCTTTTTCATTTTTTGCCTATGGGGCGTTGAAGAACATG
Source organism: Trichonephila clavipes (assembly GCA_019973935.1). NCBI lineage: Eukaryota > Metazoa > Arthropoda > Arachnida > Araneae > Nephilidae > Trichonephila > Trichonephila clavipes. Next base: position 2,041,712 of record BMAU01001132.1, read on the forward strand.
TCCAATGTCGATTGCTTTTCTCTCTTTTTCAGGATTTTCCGGAAGTAATTAATAGCATTGTCGTTCTAAAGATCCCCTACCCTACTGACATAAGCTTGGTTTGGGTGCCATTCTAAGACCATTGCTCTGATATCCTCCCACTTTTTCAAAAGTTCTTTAATGTCAGATGTCGGCATTGGTCCTTTTTCGTCTTCCTCTTGTTCAGAAAGAGACACATTTCGTTGTGTTTCTTAGTGTTCTTCATTCAAAATTTCTTGGAGTTCTTCTATCGTCAGTTCATCTTCATGTCCCATTATGAGCTCTTCTATGTCATTCTCGTTCACCTCTAATTCCAGATCTCTAGCAGTTGTTAAAATTTCATCCATAATTTCAGGGGTGTCTCCCTGATCACTTCCAAATATGTGTTCGTTGTCCAAACACAACAAATCTTTCTTGAAAGTGTCCGTTTTCCAAATATGTGTTCGTTATCCGAACACAAAAATCTTTCGTGAAAGTGTTCGTTAACCGATCTGTTCGTTAACCGATCACCCACTGTATACGCTTTCTTTTAATCACCTAAAGATCAAAAATATCGAGACGAGTTCACTGTGACACAAGTATGAAAAAGGAGGCAATTTTATATGTATAAAAAAACAACAACGGAAACAGAGCTGTGGCCACTGAATATTTGACACAGATGAAACAAATATACATCGATAAAGTAAGCAAAATAATATAATTTTTGATTGCAAAAATGTTCAATAATCTAAAATAATTCTCTTACATTCTTTTATAATACATTTTTTTTAAAAAAAATATGTGTGCTTATGACCACACGATAGAAGTGATAACTTCAAATTTTGTGATGTTATTTCAGGGGTTTGTCCGGTGAGAATAAAAAACAAGGGGATATTAGTATTGTCGTATAAAATTATTCATTCATATGTCTGTACTCATAGAGTACTATTTTTGAGCGAAATATACAATCATATTTGTGAAATAATTGTATTCTAAGATGGAAACATTAGGTTTATAGTAGCTGAAACAGGTCATAAATTCTTTAGATTCAAAATTTTATTTAAATATCCATAAAAAAAACTCCGTTAAGCGTTGTTCCATACTTCCTCGGGCTTTCATTTGGATCATTTGACAAAATTAAATTGAATTTTGATTTTAAAAAATCAACTAAAGCTTTTCATAAGGTTTAAGTTTACTAATGGTTTTCATTAAAGTCTAATAGTTTCATTTTCATGCTTCAACTAGGATTAGAAAGAATCCCGCATTAAATTTGGTAGAAAGAGGTAGTGGGGGTAACCCCACTTTGATCGAAGCTAGGAACTTTACTTTTACGGCGTATTGGGGGGGAGGAGGAGGACAAACTACCGCGTTTCATGAAGTTTCGGAGTGGCGGGGAAAGAGGGAACCGTACCTCCTTTTGTTTTTAGGAGTGTTTGTCGCAGATGACCTTGTACGAGCACATTTTCCCACTAAAGACAAAAAAGCTGAATGAGCGTTACAAACCCGAGCGTGACGTTCATTCAAGTTCACTCTTCAGCAAAACGCGCCTATAGAAGTTATTACTTCAAAAAATGTTGCAGAACAAATGCATTGGATGGCCCGGAAGATGACATCGTGTGGGAAAATGGTGACGCCGTCACCTATAGCGCATTCAACTGTGTCAATGGGAGTGACGAATCATTTTCGAAACATGAGACAGACGGTTAGAGTAATTATGGGTTCATGTATGCAGTTGAAAATCTTTAATAACTGTAAAATAAATAAATTATTAACTTCTTATTATTTCTCATTAAGCTTTTTTTTAAAAAAATTCTTAAGTATCGGTTACCGATGAACCTTTTGCACAAGTTTTTATGTTTTCTTAAACGCGTGTAGAGAAATAGGGTTGCGCATTAAAATCGATGGCGGCTAAGATTCGAGTAAATACTGTATTACATTTTATTTGCAAAATATTCAAGCAAAGATTATGCTTATCAATTAAAGAAGCTATTTTTCTTGAAATAATGAAACTTTAATGTAATTTACGAAATTTTTTCAGAGTTTGCCATATCTTTTTTGTATTTTCGTTAAAGGCGCATATTCCATTCATCGAAGAATCGGAAATTCAGAGAAAATGATAAATATCAAATCTTTGACAGATGAAAAAGCATTAAACCATTTATTTATTTTTTGTTTTAGAATGTCATATTTTTCGAATCAGATCCAACTTTGTTTTTCCATAAATTTCTTTTACCCTCATTTCTTTCAAATCTTTCATGCATTTGCATATTTTTTTTTAAAAATTAAATTGACGAAATGTTTCATTTTTTTTTTATTCCGTGAATAAACATCGCATCAAACCGCGCTTTGAAATAAATACCAATAGGGATAAATTCAGGACGGTCTCGTGATAAATGCGATCACGTGTTCTCCATCGTATTCAGAACTAATATTGTACTTGTTGTACTTCTAATAAAATTCGGATAAAATTTCAAACTGGATAAAAGGTGTTCAAGTATTAAGACTCTTAAAAAAATTGATTACTTATGTATATATATTATCGCAGCAATCGCCAACTCTTTAATAACTCGCCAAACTGGCAATCCCGCTTTCCTATCTGTCGTACGGGCTGAATTGGCAACCATGTGCTTCGTTTCATGTAATGTTGCCAATAGGTTGTGATAATACGTAAGTACCAAAAAATTATATTATATGTATATTTTTAAATCAAACGCATTTTGTTTACCTATTTGCATTATTAGCAGTGCTTCTAGTCGCCCATCCGGTATAGAAGTTAGCGAAGCTGACTGCCGTACCGTAGGGCCTAGGCTCGAATCCTGGAGAAGACATGGATGTTTGTAAATGTATAGTGCCTTTGTAGTATTGGAGTACTCTAAATAGCCGTCGAGCCGCAAGTCCACTTGTGAGGTTGATGGAAGAGGATGAGAGGGGGTGGCCCCAGACCACCCCTAGGGTGCCTTTCCTCAAAATTGGGATGGAATCGAGCCAAACGTACTGTCACCTGTAGGGTGCTCAAAGTTACGGATAACGTTAGGCGTACATCTAGCCCTTTGCCGTGATGAATTTTGTAGACCTCGATCTCACATCGTCAGTCAGGTGACATTAGTAAGAACAGCTACAGCAGTACTTCGAACCGGAACTGAACCGAAAACTGGTATTTTGGCCAGAACGAAAACCGAAACTGAATAGAAAAAAAATATATTGGTTTATTTTGGTTTGATATATCTTCAATCTTTTTGTTACTGTAACCAACTTATCAATGTTTTCCAATTGAACGTCAGCCCTATAATTATCCTTATTACATGTACATTGCTTCTCGATTTCCTGTTTTGATGTTCACTAATACTTTTCTGTTTCAGTTTCGCATGAAACTACTTGTAGAAGGCAGATTTCATTCAGTTGAGTGAACTAGAAGATTTTTTAAGAAAAATATCAGTTTGAGTAATATTTTTCGCATCTCAGGCTGCGATCATTCGCGGATATTTGTATAGACTGTTTAGAGAACAAACCAGGAGCATAAATCTAGTTGTTGGATAGTGGATAGCTCGCCGTTCTCTGCTCACCGCTCGTATCATACATGCTGGTTAATTGTATCAATTCCCAGTGTACCAATTAAAAAAAGGATACAATCTTTTCTAAATATTGATAGAAAAGATATTAGAATAATAGATTTAAATAAATTTTTAAATAGATTAAATAATTTTTTGTTTTGTTTATGATGGAATTATATTTTTAGTACAAATAAGAATATACATAAAATAAAATAATTCATTTAGAACTTAACCCAAAACAGTTATTTTTGGCAGAACGTAAACCGGAACTAAACCGATATATTTTTGTTTAGTTGAACCGGAATGAAAAATGTTACTGTTATTAGTGTTGGCAAATACGTACTTTTTTTAAAGTTTCTGTAGAAGCAAAAGTTGGTTACAGTCAAACGTATGATCTGATTGGTTGAAAACACGGTATTGCAGCAATCATCACATGAATTTAGCCCAATTCCCTGGAAAAATTTGATGCCATTAACAAAAAAACATCTTTTGAGGCATCAATACTTTTTTATTCAACTACGACTCACCAACTCGGAATAGATAAATCACGAAAAGGTGTTACTCAGTATTTGTTTTTAAAAACCATCAAGGTTCCATTTGCAACAATTTATTTTTGTGTGAAAACCCATTATTTATAACAAAAATAAAAAACAAATCGAGGATCTATTTGAAATACTAATGGCATTGACGTATGGGGTAGGATTGTATTTTTGTCGAATTTTATATTTATTACCAGCTTGGCGAGCTATTTTCGTCACTTTGGAAAACTTACCATTACTATTACAGCTATTACTGTACAGTTCGAAAGTCTATAATAGGAAAACGAGTTATTGGTACAATTCGGGGTCATTTTTTCTCCCCAAAAAGGTATGGACTAAACAAAGATTTTCCAAAAGTATTCTAGATTTCATATTATCGTAATTCTATGAGTTCTCTGCTTAAAATACTCATATAATTACTCGGGGTATTCAATATTGGGAATTTATTGATATTTGAATAATTGTTGACTGTTTGGCGAAGAGATTTCTGATATGCATACCAAGTCTTCCTTTTTAAATAGTCAGTTAAAATGCCACTAAAAATCCCTTAAGTTCTAATTGTATAACCGAACATAAACGATTCACTGCACATTTTAAGTAATACCTGCTTCAAATATTCAGAATACAATACTTAATATCCATAGAGAAGTGTTTTAATATTTCATTCATACTTTAAATATCAGCCTAAATGATATTTATTACTACATCTTTTTTACCATTCTTTACCATCAAAGTTAATTTTAATATGTATGTTTCATTTTGTCTCTAACCAAAGAACTGAAACACCCAGGTATGTTATTTTCCCTGCAGCAATATTTTCTTAGGGAGAAAATGGAATTTTAGAGGCTGAGTTCACTTCCCAACGTGAACTTGAAAAATAAGATTATGAAAACCGTAGAAGATGAAACCAGGGTTACCAGATAGCCGATAAAGTCAGCCTGGGTGACAAATTTGGTTAAAATATAATACTGACAAGGAATCATTGAGAAGCCTTTAGAATCGATATTTCTGAAAGGGCTATTTTAGAGGCCTTTGAGACAAAAGTCGTAGGAGTTCAGATGAGAGTGCAGTCGAGATCAGAATCTGTGCGTTGATTACGATAAGGGAGAGAGACTTTATCTGAGTTCCTGCTAGAGTGGAAATGTTCTATGAAGCTGAACCTAGAACGTTGTAAAGCTTGTTTCTAACGAGTGCATTTTGCTCTATTGTAAATAAACTGGTATAATATTTTTTTATGTATATGCGTTTAGTTGTGTTTTTGTAGTCATGTGTTCGTCCTTGTCCTTTAATAAATCTGTTATTGTTCAAATAATTGGAGTCGTTTGCTGCTTTTTCCTTTCTCAAATTGGCAATAATATTAAAAAAATAATAATCCGCTTATAACACAGTATTTAAATTGGTAATGGTTTCAAGTTTCATTTTGTCAAAAGTATCAATAGTGATGAGCTTAATTATCACAAACTTTTTTTCACATAGTTTTCAAAACTCCATATCTGTTAAAAACTATTTTAACAAAGGCCAGAAAAAGTATCCCTTTTGATAAACTTATAACTTTCAATGTATATCTTCTAAAATAAAATGTTTTTTTTTATTTTGTCTTCTCTTTTATTCTTTTCGAGGAGAAAAAGGAACACACTTTTGACCTTGAAAAGTATCACTAGGAAACAAAAAGAGAAAACATTTGGTGAAGTGTTGAAAAAAAGGCAATTTATTAAATGAACACAATAGTGGGTGTCAAAATTTTCCCTCTATCTCGCCGCCTATGTATGCACGCAATTTCTTTCTGCGCTCCATTGACAATGGATATGGAACGGCCTTATTAATAAATTAATTCATTCTGTCCTCTTTCCGAAAAAGTAACATAAATGTGTACATACCGTTCATATTTCTCTTTTATCGGTGACTATATGCTGAATATTAATTATTATGAATAATTTTGTGCTAGATTCCTTTAATTGTATGGTCATATCCGTAACATATGTTGTTAATTGTTGATCGCTGATGCGAGCAGAATAACTTCAGCAGTAACTACTGTGAGTGGGGTTTAATTGTAATCCTATCGAAAAATATAGATAGCATCCATTTAATCAGTGTTAAAAGGAAGTATTAATGCCTCACTGAAATTCTATGGATTTGAGGAACAAAAAAGGCATTGGATATGCTTCATAACTTTAATATTTATGATATTTAGTGTCACTTAGATTAGAAAAAACTGTTTTAAGAATATTATTACAATAAAAAATTATTTAAGAACAATATTTTGACAAAAAATGAACATATAATGATCAATTTTCAAAATATTCTCCTTTTGCTTCTATTTTAATAATATTTCGTCTGTATATAGCTCTGACCTCTGTATAGATGCTCAGCTAGAATTTTTGAAATATATAACTTAGAAGTGGGTTTATCCATATTTTACGACAACAGAGGGGATCAACTTTAAGAAAAAAACGCCAATAATTATTTCGATCGGTGGTAACTCTGAAAATAACGTGAATTTTTTTCAAAAATTCTAGTTCAAACTCTCTGGAGAAGTCTTTACTTTATATAAGTGAAATATTATTATTTTAGAAGCATTCTTTATAAAAGAGAACATTTTGAAAAAAATATTATTCTAAGTTAATTTTTTGCCTAAATATTGTAAAGTAATTTTTTTTGTCAAAATGTCCTTAAAACAATTTTATACATGTATTCTAATCTAAGTGACACTAAATATCATGAAAATTATCCATTTATGCGCTTTTTTAAATTCACGGTAATAGCAAAGAAAAATTTTCATTAGTAAGTTATTCTTTGTGAATGATATTACGATTATGGGGTCGTGGTGGTTGAAATTTAAGTTTCGAAATCATTTGTTCAAATCGTCTTTCCATCTTTTCGAAAAAATACGCTAAATTCAGCTCGACTTCAAGACAGCACTTCGGTTACTGTGGAAGATTGAAGAGTGAGGTGCCTACTCAAATGTCGACTGCCTCATTTCCTCGTGGTTTAAAATTATGAGGTCCATTGCTAATAGTTCTTGTGCTGGCAATCATTGATTTTTACATCTAGTGGGCTAAATTCTTGATGGCCACATGGTAAATGCATTGAATTCGAAATTTAGATTTGACTTCTCTCTCTCACCTCTCTCTACTTGTTGTTATACTTGTAAAATTTACATAAAATTCAAATTTGATAATTGGGTAAATTTGTTCAAGTACCAAGAATCTTCAAATAGTTTTACAAAATTAAAAAAAAAAAATTCTTATATTCAACCTATGTGCGTTATTATTTTTGACTAATATGTACTTTTTAAAAGAAAGTTTCTGTAAAAGCAAAAGTTGGCAACAGTTAAGCGCATGAACTGATTGGCTAGAAACTCGTGATTGGATTTATCATGTGACTATGACATCGCATGAATTTATGAACTGGTTAGCTGAAAATATGTGGTTCCATTTATCATGTGATGTTATAGGCTCATGATTGGATGAAAATTCGTGTTAGTAGTTATCACGTGACTATGCCGTCCCAAGAATTTTTAGCCCATTGATCTTAAAACATATATTTAATTGCTTGAAAGTAAATCAAATGCTTTAAAACACACCTAATAAAAATTTTAATATTTATTTTTTGAACGAGGTTTATTAGTACATAAACAAGTAACATATTTACTTTTATTATGCAGAATGATGTTTTCCTTATATACTTTTAAAAAAACCCAATCGACCTTTTTTTATTTTTTTCAATAAGGTATCTTAATATATAGTGATAAGACACGACTTTTTAAAAATAATTATCATATCTATGCCTTATTAAATTATTATTTGTTTATTTTCGTATTTAAAATTTTTTAACATTTTACAAAATCGGTTCGACGAATTTATCGGCTAACTATCTAAGTAGAGTTTGTATTATATATATATTCTATAGTTAAATTATCTTAAAAAATTTTTCTTAAAATAGACAACTCCAAAGGTCTGAATATTTTGTGTAATAAATATTGAGAGTATTGTGTAATAAACCATATCATAATTAAAGACAAGTGTATATGTTTCTTACTTCATAGTCACAAATAAAATCACTCTGCTACGTAACTGTTTCATAGTTAATTTTTCCCACATTTAATGTTAATTATTTCTTTTCGCAATGCATTCGCTTTTTACAAAAGGATTATTCTTGGTTCAAAGCGAAGGGTAGAAAATAATTCATCAACTCATTTTATATTTACATTTATATGTACCACATATGTCACTTTTTGGTGCTAAAGACTCATTGTCGAGTTAAAAAGCATACTTAACATAACATAAACATAGAAAATGAATTATATCAACATGCATAAATTAACAGCATATTTATTTGTAGAACACATGCGAAACAGCTGACTTTTCCATGGCAGACGAGAGTGTAGTGGAGTAATACCAGAGTCGCGAAACAATGTGCAAAGGGTAAATCCCCTAGGTGTCATTTGTGGACTTTTTCATGATTAAATGGGTCCAACTGTTGCTGGTGTAATACTTTTTCATACACAGAGGCTGTATCTAGGTTAAGTACCATGACTCATGTGCTAATGTCTGAATTAACCTCAACCCAACTTTCGTTCTCTTGCTTTTCAAAGTAATGTATTTATCCATAATTAAATTATTATATCACCTGTGGTCTTTTTTTTAGTTGTTTTTATTTTCCAGTTATGGGTGACCTTATATTTGTATTTCGTTGTTCTTTTGGTTCGTTATTACGATAGCTTAAAACAGTTAGTCAAATGAGATAGCAATCAAAACCTTCGATGAAAAGATACTGCAAATGAAAAGTAAACAAAATATGAGGATGGTAAAGAAAATAAAATCACTATTAACTTAACTTTTCTTAAATTCAATTGTTTTTACCATTTATTAAAAATTTTGCTAAAATTGTGGGTATTTTTCCATGTTACCGGTGCAGATGATAAAGTTGCCAAAAATGATACAACCAACGCTAAATGGAATATTTTAAATTGAATGGAATGGAACAATTTTACATATTACTTGCACCACTCTACTTTCATATCGAAAAAGCAGGGGTATAATGTGTGACTTTCAATTTCCCCCTATTCTGAGGATTCAATTGTTAATTTTTGCGGACTCGGAATATTTGCCATATGTGGAAATACTTTTTACTCAGAAAAGTCTTTTAAGATCAGTATTAACTTATGTATTTGAAACTTGGACCATGTCTCGAACAGATGAGAACATGATACGTATCTACAAAAGAAAGATTTTAAGATTTATTTTTTTGGAGGAATTCAGGAAAATGGATCATGACGAAGAAGATCAAATTTAGAGCCCTATCAATCATATAAGGAATCTATCTGACATTGTTAACTTCCTCAAAGTACAACGAATTAAATGGGCAGGTCACGTCATCAGAATGAACGAAGACTGCATCACTTTAAAAGTCTTCGATGCTCAACCAATTGGCACACGAAGAAAAGGCAGACCGAATCTTTGATGGATTGATGGCCTAGAAAAAATCTCCAAGTTTTAAGAACTAGGAATTGGAGAACAATAGCAGGAAGAAGACTGGCCTGAAAAAGGCTTCTTGAGAAGGCCAAGGCCGACCCTAGGCTATCGTGCCACTGAGGAAGGAGGGATGTAGAACCAAAAGTGACAAAGCAAAGTACATGCAATTTTCTCTCTTCGAACAGTCAAATCTCTCCAACAATGAAATTCAGTAATTTACAAAATAGCTGTTTATTTTTAGAGTTATTTTTAAGGTTTTTTTCGTTGTTCTGTAAATGTCCATAATTCTGAAGATTTTTGTCAAATAAAGTCCGTTACATATTTATCAACATCCAACCACTCAAAAATTGACAAATTTGTTGAGACATGCAGAGTGCCACTAAGAATCGTATCGCGTGTCATAGGTTGCCGACCCAAGGTGTAGACTAATTCTGAATTTGTATATATAACTTTAATAATGTATTTATATTTAATTTCAAAGTTCTTAATAATTTAATAAATATTATGATGCAGGGATATATATCTATATAAAATTTTGGTATAATCAGTCATATAATTCTTAAGCATAAATGTGGCATATATAATATTAGTTTTTGGTAATTTTTTGCTTATTCTAAAGTAGTCCTCAATTTGTGTGACCACATTCTTTTACAACATTAGCTAGAAAATAAAGAGTTAACATTGCCTGGATTTCTTGATCATAGCGACATTACATGACACGTGACGTAGCTATCATTGATCAATTTTAACGATCTCTCCTCAAAGCAGAACTATCATCTTTACTATGTGAATTGAATCATGAAAAGATTTTGCTTGGGGTTTCTGCCTTCGACGCGTTTCTTTATTAATTTCTTAAGGATATACTTTTATTATTCTCAATTTCTTTAAGCATTTTTATTGAGTGATAAGAATGTTTTAGGAGACCACATCTACAAAAATGAAATAATTTTTTTTATTCCATCAAAGTACTAAGGCAATGTAGGAATAATGTATTATTTATTGAATATAGATGGAGTATATATTTTAAAAACATTTTTGGTGAAAATAATTGGCTTCAGAGAAAATCAAAGTGTATTGACGATAAACCTCGTAATTTTGAACCATGGTCTAATTATGAATTAAACATCTTAGCATCTTAACGTGTGCGCTCGAGTTAATTCGAGAGTGTTAAACTGGCCAAATTGTGCACACTCGAGATAATTCGAGAGTGTTAAATTTGCCAAACTGTGCACACTCGAGATAATTCGAGTGTTAAATTTGCCAAAATGTGCACACTCGAGATAATTCGAGAGGGGTCGTATTTTACGATGCTGTAATTTTCACAGTCCAATATAAGTGAGCGCCCTTAGCACTGGTGAGACTGACTGCGATTCATCATCGTTATATATGTAAAAATTGCGATGTTGGGATATATGCTGTACCTTGCTTTCAAATATGTAGCACAAAAGAAAATTTCGAATATTTTTCTTTAAATAAATACTACTACTATTATTATTTATGTCGAAAAAATATAAATAAATGTTTTTACTGATAAGAATAGTTTTTTTTTTATCTTTTTCTAAACAACAATTCGAAAAGATTAAAGCCGATATACGTGTAAGATTGCAATATTCGACTCTTGTTTGCAATGGAGATCAAAATCGAAAATTAAAATTTTATTAGAATTTTGTATTTTTTTCTGTCTAGTTTTTTGCCTAAACAAGGTACTTAAACGTACTTCCTTAAATGAAAAAAAAATTGATTTTTTTGCCGATTCTTTTGAAAAAAAGTATGCATTAAGAAGTTAACGGTACTTTTTTCGCCAGACTTCAATAACACATCACAAATCAGACTTTCCAATAATTTAATCCAATAACTCATACGACAGTCTTTCATGGGAAAAATGCCTCGAACTTAAGTGTTAAAAGTTATAGGAGAAACTCTACACGCCAACGTTGCGAACACCTTAAAAAAACCCGATAATTTCTTAAATTTGAGAACGAGACTATATATAGATCGTACGATTAGCGTGCTATTATTATGCCATTAAATGCCGTCACGTTTGAATGGGCTCGAAGTTCGAGTTATTTTTAATCAAGATTAATCGTTTTGTCGAAAATGATATTCTTTTTCATAATTAACGTTTATTGTTCATTGTAATTACATCTCAAAAATAAATAATAAAATTAATAAATATTAAGTAAAATTTAAATAATAAATAAGTTATAAAATTGCGAGTTCTTACGTATATGTATACGTATACGTATTACTGTCGAACCATTTCGCCAAACAAAAAGACATCGCCAATTCAACAAAAGTCGCCAGATGCCATCATCGTTATTAATACTGTGTTCGAATGAGCGTGGGAACGGTTTCCACTATTATCTGCATATCGCAGCATTTGGCGACGTCTTTTGATTTAACGATATTGGTCTATGGTATAATACGTACAAATTGTGTACGCATTATTTTTCTTGAAGTAATTTAATTTAGATGATTCGACTGAATTTGCAAAAGGAGTTAAATTATAAACACAAGTAATATATAAAAAAAATTTAATCAATTCCTACTTAGATCAACAAAGAAAAATTTAATTTTAGTTACTTTTTAGTAAATATTTATAAGTAACATAAATATATCTCGTGTATACGAGTATATACATGTGACAGAATCACAATATTAAGCGACAAAAAGGAAAGCGATTTTCCTTACAATTTTCCATTTTCCTTTCTATATATGTTGTTGGACTATTTTTTGATTTACTAAATTACTATTTATTGATTAATCAAATTTAATTATTATAATAAAAGAGAAATCACATTCTCAGAAATTAGGCCATCTCAGGTGGGATTCGAACCCACGGCCTTTGGATTAGGAGTCAAACGCATTATCCATTGCTCTACAGGAACACATCGAACAATTTTCCTTTTTATATAGGGTATTGGACTATTATTTGTGTTCATTACTACTTATTCATTTTTTAATTTAATGAATCAATGAATATTTGAAAAAAAATGTATTAAAATCAAGTGTCATCCGCTACAAGTTTTAAAAAATGTATTTGAACTCGAATGGAGGAATAGAATGTATTTTATTTCATTATATATATATATATATATATATATATATATATATATATATATATATATATATATACTAGCTGGTATACCCGTTCTTCGCACGGATGAACTGAAAAATTAAGCAACACAGATTGAAGGATGAAGTTTTTAATGAGTTAATTTTATGTGAATTGCAAATTAAACAAAAAAAAAACTTTTTGCATATCTCAGCTAAACAAAAAAAGAAAGAAAGAAAACACCTTTGTTAAATTTTAAGTATGTAGATCTAATAGCTGATAAAAAGGATTTTTTTTTTATTTATAAGTCCTCGTAACAGTCTTGAGGGTCGATTTTTCAAAATACCTCCCTAAGCTGATCTCTGCTCAGCAAAAGTAACACATTGTTAACAGCTTTGCGTAATGAACGCTTAAAGTAGTGTAAATAATTTATATCTGAAAGTGACATTAATATTACTTTCTGTTGTATTTATTTTATTTTAAAATTGTAATATTCGCAATCAACGCCGTTTCGTAAATTATAATGGCGATTCAACGAAAAACATAGCGAAATGTTAATGATAGAGTCAAGTTGGCGAATGCCTAGCTACTTTCATAGTTCGAGCTTTATTAGTTTTGTAAGAACCGCCGTGTAGGGGTGCGATGCACGTTAATACTTTATCCAACCGCATTATGAGTTACTGCAGTTTTTTTCATACAATATTTTTTTTGGATCACTACATTAACAAATTAAGGGATATACGTAAACAAAATACTCCACTTTGGAAAATTTAATCCGTTAGAGCTAATAAATTAATTAAAGATATTACACTGTAAATTTAATTATACACACCGTTCACTTAAAATAAGTAGTCAAATCATTTTCCAAGGTCTTCACTAACATAAAAAAACATAAGACACTTAAATTTTGACATAAACTATTTTTTCGGGACAAAAATAATAATCTTTGCAATCCGCTGAAAAGGCCGTCAGCGGAAAACGCAATATCTGCAACAAAACTATTCGGCTTCCCCTCTAAAATACTCATCATGGAACCCGTGCTTGCCATATATCTTGGAAGAGTGGATTTCAAAGAATATTCCTGCTAAGTATTGGTAGAATATTCCTTATAAGTTGGTGTGGTGCGGTAGTTAGGAGAAGGGGGTGCCAGCTCAGGTGTCGTCCATGTCACTTAACCATGGTTCAAAATTACATGATACGTTGCCAAAAGCCCTCGTGTAGCTGAACAGTGCGATGTTAATATTCACTCACTCACACACTCCAAAAAATACAGTCCAGTAGTTATAATTATTTTTATACCTAAAAACGCAATATCTGCCTATTCAATTAAAATTATAGCGTTATAATTAACTACTAACCACAAACAAATTTTGAAAATTTGTCCAAATGATGCAGTGTGAAAGAGAAAATTTTTTTACTCTAAGTACCAGAACCGATAAAATCATTTATTTGGGAAAAGATCAATTTCTTACTACCAAATGTGCATAATAAAATCATAAAAAAAACATTAAAATAAAGAGAGATTTATAACAACCTCTCCCTTCAAAACTTAGTTTTATTCTGAAATAAAAAAGGCATTATTTTGATCAGAGGAATTAATTAGAAGCGAGCCCCTTGCGTAGCCAAAGCAAAAAGAGTTTTTCACACACAAAAGATAGATATATGCTGTGGTGGGCTTTTTTGCAGCGCAAGCCAGATTTGCTTGCAGATGCCAGATTTTTTTCCTACTTACTTGACAAATATCGTTATATTTTGGACATTTTTTACAAATTTTTATAAATTATAGCCTATGCTATAAATTATAGCCTGTGTGTTATTCTGATGTAATTGCTATACTACTGTAAAGTTTCATTAAAATCCATTCAGTTGTTTTTGCGTGAAAGACCCACAAACATCCTCACAAACTTACACATTTATAATATATATATATATATATATATATATATATATATGTGTGTGTGTGTGTTTATGCAGCCAAAAGCAAAACACAGTCTTCGCGCGCAGGCGCAGCTAATGAGAACCGAAACTGTGGAAACTTTTGAACTAGTGAAAGTAAAACAAAAAACTTTTAGACATTAGAGCAGAGAAAGAGAGAAGCAGAAAAAGGAGAACGCGAGAGGTGCGCGAGCAGGCGTTACCTTCTGAATATCATCGTCAAACTTATCTGTAAAAACTACCTTTTAATTAATTTTGTTTAATGTTAAAATAAAATAGAAGATAGACCAACGTCTTGGACCCCTTGTTGTCTCCCACAAATTATGGGGGCTCGGCGGGGATCGTGAAAATTTCGATTTTGAACCAAAGTCTGGACAATGAACAACAGCGTCCGTGAAGGAGACGCTCCGCCATTTTCGGAAACTTCGTTCAACCTGTGTAGAGGTTGAATTTTTCAACTTCATTCCACCTGTGTAGAGGTCGGAACAAATAACAAAATAACCTGTGTAGAGGTATATTTTGCAACGAACCATCGACAAATATTCCGCCTGTGTAGAGGTTGGAAAACCCATCGACGAAAATTCCACCTGTGTAGAGGTTGGAACTAACTCAGTGTGAATAATCCGCCTGTGTAGAGGCCGGAACTACAATTTCAACTATATTACCTGCGAAGAGGTGACATCAGTGGAATCAACGTTTTTATTGGATACATCGTACGTGCGAGCAACAAGGAGCCAAAAAAAAAAAAAAAAAAAAAAAAAAAAAGGTAGGATCTTTCTAAATATTTATAAAATATATAAAAACGCTCTTAAAGAAGATCTCATAAGAGTCGTTGTGGAGCTAGACGGTACTGTCGAAAGTACTGACACTATAGTTAAACTAAAGACTAAAATTGAGAACAGTAGTACATTTGAAAGTGATCCAGATTTCGTTAAAACTTTAATTCAAAACTGTATAGATGAGAGAGTATCGCAAAACGAAAGAGAGGTAACTTCAGAACAAAAAATTGAGCTCGCGAAACTTCAGTTAGCAAAATTAGAAAAAGAAATCGAACTACAATTGGCTAAAATTAAAGCATTAAGTTTAAATCCTGCAGCTAAAGTCGAAGATAAACAGTTCGAAACTAACATAGAAAATATGATAAAAGTATAAAAACTTTTATCTCTTCCTGTTCCCACCAGATCTGAAAATTTTAATCTGTTCTTCCAATCATTAGAACGCGCATTTTTAACCAAGAAATTAAATGATGAATATAAATCTGAAATTCTAATAAATCTTCTGGGCGAAAGAGCTCATAACGTCTTACTGTATATTAAAGAAGAGGAATTAAATGACTATGAAAAACTAAAATCTATAGTACTCAGAGAATTCCAATTAACCCCTCGCGAGTGTTTAAACTCATTTAAAAATGCTGTAAAATCATCAGGCGAGACATACATCCAATTTGCTGCAAGATTGACGGCAAACTTCCAATATTATTGTTCGTTAAGAAAAGTTAATTCCTTTGAATCTCTATGTGATCTTATAATTTCTGATAAATTATATGAAACTTTAAATAAGGAAACTGCAACTCATATTGGCATTCGAGAAGCAGAAGATTGGTTTAGGCCTATTGATTTAGCTAAAGAGTGTGATATTTATATTTCATCTAGAAGCGGATCACATAAAGAAATTCCTATTACTTATGGATATACCCAAAACCCCTTTAAAAATAGATCACAAAACTTTAAACCAAAGGTTAAAGAGAACTATCCCCAATATCTTGAAAGAGAAAATAAAAATTGCTATATATGCGGTGATTCATCTCATTGCGCAAGAGACTGTGAGAAGCGTTTTAAATCTAAAGAATCTAATGATCACATCCATAATAAAACAAACGTGAATACTTTGAAAATCGAGAGCGAAAAACAAAATAGCGAAGAATGCACAAATCTTCAATACGTAAACATTTTTGTGGAAAATCAGCCCGTAACAGCATTGATTGATTCAGGTTGCCAGATCCCAGTTTTAAATTCCTCACTAATTAGAGTGCAAACACCTTCCGAAGAAATCATAACATTAAGCTCATGTTTTGGCGAAAAGCGAATGGTAGAAGTTAAACCCATAAATATTTCTCTTAATCAACACTCTCCTAGCTTAAGTGTTGGAACGGCAATTTCACCGACCTTGACCGAAGAATTTATTATACATCCCAGTGTATATTATGAAATAGAGAAACTAGGCCACGCAAAGAGCGATGTTTTATTAAGTGAAAGTGAATCCTCTTTTGAGTGTAGATTATGGTGTTTCTTTTCCAAATGTTTCTGTTTCAAATGTGATAGAAAACTCTAGTTATGATTTGCCATATGTTAAGAACTTTAATACTAGAAATGATTCGAGTTCTCTAATTAAGGATTATAAATGTAATAAAATTAAAGAGTACTAAGTTAAAATTGAGTATTGTAAGAGAAAAATGTTCTGATATAGTATTGTGTAAGAAAGCCAATTGTGCCATGAAAACGAGTTCCGTGGAATTTATCTCCCGCTCACCTACCCCTTCACCTATGGAACGTAATTATAGACGGTTTGTGTTGCTCCGGAAAATTTTTTGAGCCTTGGCAGTGGGAAGCGAAGGAAAAAGAGAAATCGTTTTGAACAGACGTCCAGAACTCTACAGAGGAAAATATCGATGCGTTCAACCAAAGATCAACTTGTTAAAAAGACGTTTTCATGCCTGTGAAACACAATGTTTTCCTGTGGAACCTTCCGGATGTCGAAGAGGTGCCTTCACATGATGGAGAAACTGTCTAGTTCAGAAAAATTATGATATATTTAATCTCTATATATTTGTCGTATAGTCCTTGTCTGTTCCGTTTTTTTTGTATGTTTCAGATTCTCCTCTGGTCTCCATGGAAATACCGCTGCGGACAGCGTACGGTCAGAATGGCCGTTGTGACATGCAGCCAAAAGCAAACACAGTCTTCGCGCGCAGGCGCAGCTAATGAGAACCGAAACTGTGGAAACTTTTGAACTAGTGAAAGTAAAACAAAAACTTTTAGACATTAGAGCAGAGAAAGAGAGAAGCAGAAAAAAGGAGAACGCGAGAGGTGCGCGAGCAGGCGTTACCTTCTGAATATCATCGTCAAACTTATCTGTAAAAACTACCTTTTTAATTAATTTTTGTTTAATGTTAAAATAAAATAGAAGATAGACCAACGTCTTGGACCCTTGTTGTCTCCCACATATATATATAGGGAGAGAATGAACGAATGTATATTAGGAATTGAAAATTTGCTGTTTCTATGCATGAAAAATTACGGTAATAAGCAAATTTTCTCGCCAACTTTAGCCTATGTAATCTGTACCCAAACACAACGAACAACAAATTCTCTCTCTTAGGGCCCTTTTATCTCAGCTTGTTTGTGATTCAATTACATTCAGTCTCAAGAGATTCAATAATAATATCAAATTACCTCTTTCCTTCCTTCTCGACACCGCTATTTCCGACACTCAGATGCGTAGTTTATAAGAATAATTTATTCTAACACACTAAGTTCATTTTCTTTATCTACGCTTACTTCAAATTAATTACATTTATGACCCAAAAGTCTTATTTGAATTAGGTGTAGGTATATTCTGGTTAAGGTATCCGACTACGTTCGGAATCGTGATTTTGCAAAAGCGTATAAATAAATATTATTTATGATATTTAGTGTCACTTAGATTAGAAAATGTATATAAAATTGTTTTAAGAATAGTATTACAATAAAAAATTATTTAAGTGATACATTTTGACAAAAAAAGAACATAGAATGACCCATTTTCAAAACATTCTCCTTTTGTGAAAAAAGCTTCCATTATAATAATATTTTGTCTGTCTATAGCTCAGACCTCTGTACAGAGGCTCAACTAGAATTTTTGAAATACATAACTTAGAAGTGGGTTTATCCATGTTTTACGAGAACAGAGGGAGCAATTTTAAGAAAAAACGCCGATAATTATTTCAATGGGTTGTAACTCTGAAAATAATGTGAATTTTTCAAAACACATAGTTCAGTCTCTGTACAGAGGTCTGAGCTATATGCAGGCGAAATATTATTATAATAGAAGCATTTTTCACCAAAGGAGAACATTTTGAAAAAAAAAGTTATTCTAAGTTAATTTTTTGCTGAATTATTTCATTTAAATAATATTTTTTTTGTCAAAATGTCCTTAAAACAATTTTATACATGTATTCTAATCTAAGTGACACTAAATATCATGAAAATTATCCATTTATGCGCTTTTTTAAAATCACGGTTCAGAACGTAGTCGGATACCTTAAAGGGATGAAAATATCCCCTGATGGCTGAAGAAGTTACAGTACTTGTCCTCACTGTCCTGACATTCAACTTTCTCCTAAACATATTTTAATTGTCCTTCTATATTGGCTAAACTCCACACAACGTATAGACCTAAACCCCGACTACTTTATTCGCCAAAGGGGTTGTCGACATAGCAAAGACCGTTTTGGGAGCCTTCGGCGCTGTTTGATTTCTCAGCACTGCTTGGACAAGACAACAACGACAAATAAAATCGTACACTTGAAGTATAAACGAAAGATCTTATAAAAACTAAATTATACAGGCGGCCTCAAAACGCTGTATTCAAAATCGCGACAATTAATTTTTTCTTAAGGCGACGCCACATAAATTTGTATGAGAATGAATCTATATACATGCGGTCATGTAGATTCATGAAGTTTCTGGTTTCACGATTTTGCTGTAATTCAGTATCTCAGGTAATTACTTTTTATACTGTATTCTTGGAGAAAAAATCTCCACTGCTTTATTTGTTGTAGAAAATAGGTCCCGAGTCCTAATCATTTATCACAACAACTAAAAGAAGAATATTACAAATTCTAAGCAATGTTGTTATTTTCGAGCATGCGCAGTTAAAATTATTGTGTTTGAACATGCACGAGACTTCTAAAAAAATTATTATTTTGGGTTATGCGTAAACAAGATATTCTTATGTTTTAATATATTCCGGAACAGTTTCCACTACTGGCTGCATATCGCGGCATTTGGTGAACTGAATTTTTCTGAATTGACGGAATTGGCCGATGGTATAACACGTAAGAACCATCGCAAATTTCAAGCAAACACGTTTAGAGTGAACCCCATTCCAAAATCTCTTTATTCTACGATACTGTAAAATAATTTTCGAACACATAATATTTAAATGAGATTGAATCCTTGACAAATTTTTGAAATTCATTAGAGAGAAGCAGAAAAAGGAGAACGCGAGAGGTGCGCGAGCAGGCGTTACCTTCTGAATATCATCGTCAAACTTATCTGTAAAAACTACCTTTTAATTAATTTTTGTTTAATGTTAAAATAAAATAGAAGATAGACCAACGTCTTGGACCCCTTGTTGTCTCCCACATATATATATAGGGAGAGAATGAACGAATGTATATTAGGAATTGAAAATTTGCTGTTTCTATGCATGAAAAATTACGGTAATAAGCAAATTTTCTCACCAACTTTAGCCTATGTAATCTGTACCAAAACACAACGAACAACAAATTCTCTCTCTTACGGCCCTTTTATCTCAGCTTGTTTGTGATTCAATTACATTCAGTCTCAAGGGATTCAATAATAATATCAAATTACCTCTTTCCTTCCTTCTCGACACCGCTATTTCCGACACTCAGATGCGTAGTTTATAAGAATAATTTATTCTAACACACTAAGTTCATTTTCTTTATCTACGCTTATTTCAAATTAATTACATTTATGACCCAAAAGTCTTATTTGAATTAGGTGTAGGTATATTCTGGTTAAGGTATCCGACTACGTTCGGAATCGTGATTTTGCAAAAGCGTATAAATAAATATTATTTATGATATTTAGTGTCACTTAGATTAGAAAATGTATATAAAATTGTTTTAAGAATAGTATTACAATAAAATATTTTTTAAGTTCAACATTTTGACAAAAAATGAACATTGAATGACCCATTTTCAAAATATTCTCCTTTTGTGAAAAATGCTTATATTATAATAATATTTTTCCTGTATATAGCTCAGACCTCTGTACAGAGGTTCAACTAGAATTTTTGAAATATATAACTTAGAAGTGGGTTTATCTATGTTTTACAACAACAGAGGGGAGAAATTTTAAGAAAAAAAACGCGCATAATTATTTCAATTGTTTGTAACTCTGAAAATAATGTGAATTTTTCCAAAATCATAGTTGAGCCTCTGTACAGAGGTCTGAGCTATATACAGGCAAAGTATTATTATAATAGAAGCATTTTTCACAAAAGGAGAACATTTCAAAAAAGGTTATTCTAAGTTAACTTTTTGCCGAAATATAGTATTTAAATTATTTTTTTCTCAAGATGTCATTAAAACAATTTTATACAGGTATTCTAATCTAAGTGACACTAAATATAATGAAAGTTTTTTCATTTATGATCTTTTTTAAAATCAGGGTTCCGAACGTAGTCGGATACCTTAAGACTAGAAGTGTATCATCATGCTTTAGAGTAGTTCGTTACAAAACTGAGTACACATTATATCTTTTTTTTATATTTAAGAATATCAATGAATACCTTTTCATATTTAAGAATTTCAAAATGTCTTTATCAATAAACCGTATTAAAGAAAACTTTTTTTCATGTCCCTAGACTCTGATATTCGAATAAGTAACACTATTTCGGACAGAA
Organism: Trichonephila clavipes; assembly: GCA_019973935.1. NCBI lineage: Eukaryota > Metazoa > Arthropoda > Arachnida > Araneae > Nephilidae > Trichonephila > Trichonephila clavipes. The sequence continues at coordinate 2,062,956 of BMAU01001132.1, forward strand.
TATTTATGGTAGCCAGGACACCATACTTATTCATAAAAACTTATTTTTTATTTTAGTATTAAAAAATAGTGCATGTTTTTCTGAATCTAAAAGTGTGCAACACTTATATGTTCGTTGATTAAATAACCTTAAGATATAGAAAAAAGTAATTGACAAATATGTAAGCAAACGTTTAGTTTTTTCACTTTTTCTCCAAAGTATAATTTTTTGCTTTTACGAACACTTTTAAACAAAACTATTACACTACATGGTTCCAAAATTTTATACTTCTACGCAAGATACCTGTGCATATAGTGAACCTGTTTTTTTCAGTCGAAATAGTACATAGTTTTTTAAAAAATAGTCTTATGTGTGAGGAAAAAAATAAAAAGTTTTATAATTACTAAGTTTTATAATTTTTGTTAAAGAAACCATCTTAATATTTTACTGAAAAAATAGTTTTACTATATTTTGTGTATTTTTTTATTTGAGTGCAAAAATATTTTACATGTTTAAGAGATACGTTTTTAAAAAATTGTACCTAAACATAGCATGTATTATAAGATCTCAAAAAATAAACAGAAACTTAACCTACTTAATTTAAACAGAAAAAAAATTAACTAAAAAAATTACTTTTGCATTTCTACAGAATGATTTCAATATCTTTATTAATATCACAAAAAAATCTAAGCACTATTGGAAATTATTAGATATATGTCCCATAAGCAGTCTTATTTTTGACATTTTACTCTTTCGAGCATTTCCTGATACCCTTAAATCATGCAAACATATTTCCAGTGGGGTTGATTTCTTTACCTAATGTCAGTGAATTAGAGCACAATTTTTAACTTAAAATAAATTATCTACATAAATAATTCTTTAAATAGCTATTTTAATATATTTATGTAATAATAAGTAGATATAAATAATTTATTAGTTGAGATAGTATTAAATAACAAACCTATTAGTTGATAGTGCGCATTTTTATTTCAAGTTGTATAAGGGATGCTGAAACATGGGACAACATACTGTAGAACAGTGATTCCCAAAGTGGTCTATATAGACCCCAAGGGGGTCTAATAACAACCTGCAAGAGGTCCACGTCAGCAAAAAAATAGTTTGGCGGCCAATGAGGTGTAAGTGGGGGTCTATGTGATAGTGGCTCTCATTAAACTAGATCGTGACTTTAATTTTAAAAGAAAATTTAATCAAGTGGGGAAACCAAATTTTACTAATTTAGCAGATTTATTTACTAAATTTAATGAGGTTAATTTACCCGTACAAGGTGACAGCATAATTTTTTTTTAAAAACAGGTACCATTTCAGCGTTTCTTTCTAGAGTTAAGCTACAGAAGTATAATACTGGAGGTCCGAAATTTTTTCTCAATTTAACCTAGCCAATCTGTTAGCACGTTTTAACGTACGCCAACATTTAACTACCTTTTCTTGAGATTTTAAAACCAGGTTTCAGAATGATTTGACTATGGTAATACCATAGTAGGCGATGAATTTATGTAGTCATATTGAAAAAAAATGTCACATGACTACAGGAACTGATCGTGATATGCACCAATGAAGATTTTAAAGTTTAGAAACGGATGCCAGCAATTTTGGATTTAAAAAGGCAAACTTGTTATTTGTCCCGAATTATTGAATATCGTGAGGAAGTTTTAAATTTTTTTCCTAGTAAGAAGGAGTTTTAGCGCAGTTGCCAATCTCCAAAACAAAAAAAGAAACTGGATTCTACTAACAGGAGATTTAAAGTTAAATCTCACAAGATTGATACTAAATGTTGAAAATTTGTCATTGTAGCACTAGATTCATTCCTCCCTTTAAAATCACTTGTGTGTTGTTTGGTTATTTTATTTAACAGTTATTTTATGCATTAATTAACTTTTAATTAATTAATTAACGTATGCTTTTTAAACTTTTAACTCTATACTTCATTAGTTATAAATTTAATTCTTTTAAAGTAGTAGTATTAGTAGAACGAGCTGTCAAAAAGACATTTAAGGTGATAAATTTGCAAAAATTCGATGTTAATTAAGCAGGGGTCTACCCCATACCGAAAAACATGGCAAGGGGTCTATGAGACAAAAAAGTTTGGGAACCTCTGCTGTAGAACGTCGTTTATCTGAACGTTTATTATCCGGAGCGTCAAATATCCGGACCAGTTTCTTTTTGTCAACTACATGTACTGTATATGAATACGTTTTCAAATAGTGCAATGCTTAACAGTTGTTTCACGTGAGGCCAAAATTGACGGGAAAACCCAAGGTCAGGGGTATTTGGGGAATTTCAGTTGTGTGATTTGGTAAACATCTGCGCGGAATATTAGGTCAGTTTGTCTCCAAGTGAGGGGGTGTATTCGTGCTCTTTTGTTGAGTTGTGAACTGCTATGGCTTCGAATTCAAAACGGAAGCGCAACGTCTTGAACATAGAGACAAAATTTGAAATATTGAACCATCTCGCGAAGGGAGAAAGTGGAGCGTCTCGAGCACAGCTTTGTAATGTTGGAAAGTCAACAATTTCTGACATAAAAAATGGGTCCATCAAATGCTGACGCTTTTTTTGCGTAAGAGACAGCTATGGAGAGGTACGAACAACAATCAGAAATGCTGTCCCACTCAACTACTGCTGCTCAAGAGTATCAGAGACCTTGCACCGAAAAATAAGTGATTACTTTCCACAATAAAGGTAAAATTGCGACATTTTGCACCTATTTTGTTTTTTCTTCAAGTACGTTTCCCGCACACACATGTGATGATTTTCAATATTCGTATAGTGTCCGGTTTCATATACTGCAGTGATCGCATTCGGTTTTCGGTTATCCGAACAATCGCGTACCCAAACGGTATCCGGTCCCAATTGATTCGGATAAACGAGACATTCTACTGTAGCTACAAAAAATAAACTCTTTAACTAAAAAGTACTTTAAATATTTATCTATTTATCAGTATACTAGAAATTATTCGAATCAAATTATTTTTCAGTAAAGGTGGGCAACTGTTTTGGCTCGAGTGCCACATCGTAGAAATGGCGAATACCATACGTCCCCGCATCTGTTTAAAAAGTTTGCATTCATTAATTAACTTTGCATATCAGAACTGATTGGCTAAAAACACGCGGTTATCATTATCATGTGACTATGACGTCACACGAATTGAGTAAAAAAGTATAAGTTTTTGTATAACTCTACAATGATTTTAATTATAACAAGTCAATATTTCAGCAGAAGTAACACTTTATCACTCCGAATTACAGGAATTTAAAGCAAGAACGATGCCAAACAAAAGACGTTATCTCAATGGCCAGTACTTTCTCCGCCCACCTACACGAAAGAATGACGTCAGAAAATTCTCATTCATTGACGAAACATATTTATTTATGCACCTCGTGAAACTCAACTGGGAATCGCTTAACCCAAATAAAACTAATTTAATGAACTTTTAGTTTTTAATTAAGAACTTTCCTACCTAATACAGAATCAATTAAGTTGAGATTGAAGTTAACTTCGCGGTTCTTATCACGTTGATAGATTTATTTTAAATTAATTAACATAACTTTACGTGCAATTTTAATTTGCAAGACTTAACATTTTACTTCGAGAAGAATCTTTTCTTATCCACATATGATTAATAAGAAATTCGTAGTTAAAAACTATTTGTGAATTGAATTTTTTTGTTTTTATGTTTTCAAGATTATTTTGAATCGTGCTCCTAATTATTTATTAGATATTTTTGTATATTTACGCTTCCATTTTGTTAATGAAATGAAATATTTATATGTGTGTAAATTATAATCATACGAAACTGTAAACATATTTTTATGTGTATGTTAGCACTCATTTAAATATATATTAATGCATATTTAATGCTTATTTAAATGTATATTTGTTTAAAGTGTAGAACAGGAAACCCATTGACGAGGCAAATTTTTGGCAACCGGAATCGATCAACAAGCAACTTAATTCAGCGATACGTGTTCCGAGAATTTACAAAGTGGAATTTTGCAATAAAAATAAAGAAATATTAATGAGAAATTTAAAATATATTATTAAAAAAATGTTTACATATTTATATAAAACTATGCGGTTAAAGCGTAGAATAGGGGGTTCCTTGGCGAAGTTAATTTTTTGGCTAGCAGAATTGGTCCCCAACCTACTTTTTTATGAATATTTAAGAAATATATATATTATATATATATATTTAATTTCTCATTAATATTTCTTTATTTTCATTTCAAAATTCCACTTTGTAAATTCTCGGAACACCTATCGTTAAATTAAGTGGTTTGGGGATCAATTCCGGTCACCAAGAAATTTGCTTCGCAAGTGGGCCTCCTATTCTACACTTGAACCTAACACATAAATAACGGAAGTGTGAGTGAAAAATATTTTACCGTAAAAATTTGTATAGTTAAAACGATATCGGTAAAGCACACACAAAAAATCATATTTAATAGATATTTAACAAAAAATACATTTATTGATACAGTGATTGGATTATGGAGTATATAGAGTAACACAAAAAGGTTATAATCCATGATCTTATTTATACTAAATAGTATGAAAAAAATCAGGAATACACTTTTATTTAATTCATTTTTAATTTTTTTGAAACTAAGTAATTGTACATATTTTTGCTTAAAAAAGTATCATCTATTTTCTAGTAAATAATAATTTAATAGTGTTCTGTTAAATATCAAATACACAGTAAAAACCGTTTAACACGAAACTGGGGCAACTGAAATAATTTTCGTGTTAAAAATCTTTTTTAAAAATTATTGTTGATAATGTAGAGTTAGCAATACCAAAATCATTACAGATTTTCGTTTTTTCCTTCTGTTTTTGATCAACAGCCTTCAGATGCTCCATTAGGGTGAAATAGCAGTTTTCTTTCCTTCTGAGATATTTGCCATTGTGCTCATAAAAAAATTATTCTAAAAGAGGAAATAAAACTGCAACAAAAAACACATTGATTTTTACTCATACTGCTATGTACTCGTTATTTAATTTTAAAGCCAACTGATGAAAGATGCGATTTTTTCGTGTGGCATTTGTAGGGGTGGTGGGTAAAAGTAGCTGAGATAAGCAAAATTGGCTCATGTAACAGACTATTCTGATGGAATTTCAATGCCAAGTTAGCCTTCTGTCTGCGAAACATGTGAAGCCACTTCTTTTTCATTTCACACCCCTTTTAAATCTCGCCTCCTCGGCAGTTGTTTTCCGTATCTTGTTCATTCCCAGAAGGAAATCTTTTCGTGTTAAGCGATTTTCGTTTCGTGTTATGAGAAAAACTGCATGAAGATACTTAGTAGTTTGTCGAGATTGTTGTATTATTTCGTGTTAAACGATATTTTGTCTTCAGCGTTTTCGCGTTAAACGTATTTCACTGTATAAGGGACACTTTAATAAATATTGTAATAAATATATATTCACTATTTACTGTACTAGTCTTTTAGCTTCATTTACTTAAGTTCGATTTAAGTTACGCTAGAGTTATAAATTAAGTTCTTGGGAATCCCTGATGAACTACTAGAACTGCGGCAATTCAACCGCAGACTTTAATGCCCTGCTTTATGGCCCATTGAGAGTTCATCAGATTTAGTATGCAATAACCTAATTGAACCATTAAATGGCCCGCAATGAAATATTCTTAATATCTTCCAGAATTCTTAATATCTTCCAGATAGTAGACCCCATCTGATCACCATCTTGTTAACCCCAGCCCGAACGCTCTCTATCCTTGGGTCAACTCTATTATTAATAATCGTGCAATTCACAATAAATTAATTTCCTGCTTTGCTATTTCCAAATCCATATGTGATAATTTGGCTTAACTTTCCCTTTTCCCCTCTTCGGTTCTTACTATTCCTTTAAATCTTTTTGTTCCCCTCCCATAATTTTTTGCAGCTTCCTGTTTTAACCCTTAGTCATCATTCTGGGTTTACTTTTTAAGATTAATTTCTTGTTTGTTTTTTTCTCTCTTTTAGCAAATATGGTTTCTTTAATAAAATTCAATAACTTATCTGTTTCCCCTCCTTTCTCCCCTCTTTCTCTTTTTAGTGTCTTAAAAATATAATTGGAGGAGGAAATCTAAAAATAATCTTTTCAGTGTTTTTTGAAAAAAAAAAAAATCTAACGACAACAGGAAGTGTTGGCGCCAACTGGAATTATGGTTCAAATATATATTTTTTTGTTTCCTGTTTATTTTTTCTTTTTCACACCTCGTGCCCTATGTCTGTTTCAGGATCTTTTCTTCTCCTTAGAAGATAGCACCTGTGTGTGTTCTTGTCTGTGTTTTGCATTGTAATTTGTAATTGTTAAGCGTTTTTTCTGTATTCCCCCAATTCTCAAGAATTTTGGGGAAGGGACTTTTTTGTACATGTTTTTCGTTTAATTTGATAATAAAATACTTCTCGGAGGGTCGGATGCAGCTCTAAACCCTTTGGGTGAGCTCGATTCTCTGGAGTATGTAAGTAAGTAAGATAGTAGACCCATGATTTTGTTTTCGAAGAATTGGCTCTGACCAAGACCATCATTTATAATAACAATGATACTTCGAATCCTTGTGGGTCTAAATGCCCTTACGTGGTAGGGAGTGGAAATTTGGGAATCAAGAATTTTATTAGCTATAGTCATTTGATCATGGTTAGAAAACACAAGGTCCATCGTAATAGTAAATTCTAAAGCGGACAATTTTTCAGAATATAAATATCTGAAATTGTAATTTTGAATAATGCTCGTGTAATGAAGGTATTAATTCAGGCAGGTGTTTCCTTCCTGCAACTGCCACATCCCTCCAGGGGGGTAATAAACGGCATATCTACATTTTGACGGAAAATTCCACATTCTCTCTTTTTTTTTTTTTGAATAGAGATCCACTAAGAACGCGTGAATCGGAGGTGTTATACATATATAAATTCCCGTTTTTGAACTATTAGACTTACAGACTTGAGACTTGATATTTATCAAGCATGCTTCTTTTTTGTTGGTTAGAAATCCGCTAAGAACAAATTTTACTTTAATCGACCCTAAAGGGAGGTTGAGGGGGGTTGCAGGTAAAAAAATTTCATTTGTGAACTGCGCTTCTTTTGTTGAGTAGACATCCACTAGAAACGGGTTTTGTAGAAACCGACTATCAAGGGGGCGTAAAAGATAAATATACTTCCACTCTTTCGAAATTATCCTGTCCATTTTAAGAAGACTATAAAATTGTTTTTGAATATCATTGAAAGCTGATTGCTAGGACTTAGCTGAAAATTACTTAAAAACAGTATACTGTAATGTAACATCATGAGCTGTGAAAAGGGCAGGTAACGGCTAGTTTTAATATATGAATGTTACATACGCTCTAAACGTTGTATATTACACAAATTTTGTAAAACATAGTAAATTACACAATACAAGATTTTATTTCGTGCCTGCATCGTAGTGATAATTCCTTCTATCGAAATTGTTTGAGTGAAGGGCACTTACTCAATAGTCTTTATTAATAGAAAGAAATTCTTTTAAAAATATACAATCGTTGTTTGGATGGAATTGTATTTATTATTAGTCCATATTTTTATTATTATTAAACTTTATAATTATTATTCATGTGATTTGTATGTTAATTTATGTATGAAATATTTAATTTCTATTCAATTCTTAGTATTATTTACAATTTCTATTTTATATGTATTTTCTGTAAAATAAAGAGTTTTATTCCCGTGCCTTTTACCATCACCATCGACTGTATTTAGCCTTTGCGTAATGGCAACTTTTTGTTTGCTTTTTGAGTTTGTGTTCTGTGATCTGTGTGGAATATTCAGTTGCTGTACTGTTTCTCGCTAAGAGAGGTTCTTGTCGCACGAAGCTGCTGGTATTTGTCTAAACACAGAAAAAAATGTCTATTTTACAGAAAATACATATAAAATGGAGATTGTAAATAATACTAAGAATTGAATAGAGATTAAATACAGCAAATAAATGAGCATACAAAGCACATTAATAATAAAATTACAGTTTTAATAATAATAATAAAAATATAGAGTGATAATAAATACGATTCCATCCAAACAATAATATAAAAAAAAACAATGACACTCAGTATTTCTAATGCAATTGCGCATTTTTTCCGGATCTTTTTTTTATAGCAAAGCATTGATCGAACGTTTTATTATTATGAAGAATAAAATAAAAAAATTTTAACAAGGAAAACACTTAGCTCTAAGAAAAGAGATTTCTTGGGAATTAAATTTATTATCATCAACAGAGGCGTTTGATTAAGATGAACGATGATAGAGAAATAATTACCGAAAAGAGTGTAGAGAAAAAACAAAGAACAAAATGCATTGAATTAAAAAAAAAGAGTTTTTAAGAATAGAAAAAAAAAAAGAAATTATAATTGAATTTTTTCATTCGTCACTGCGTTTAAAGAAAGGAATACAGAAGTATGAATTAGTGTGTGGCGGAAAAAAGTTTGTTTTTCTTGCCATCAACACAGTTCTTTAAGGTATTTTTATGGTATATATATAATTACCTAAATTAAATATATTCTTCAAAACTAAAACTAGTTTGTACAGATAAAAAGACATCTTTTTTAAATTAATTAAATTTCTTTCTTAGTAATTTGATAATGAAGCTAATTTTTTTTCAAATTAAAAATGACTTTCGATATTATTTATATCAATAAATAATTATAAATGTTAGGTGCGACAATCTATAATTAATATAAGAAAATGCAATATCATTTTTCTAAAATGCGTGTAATAAAAAAAACTATATTAATTTTTCTTTAAACCGTTTATCCTGTCTAGATTTTAGCAACAACTCTGATCTCAATAACCCATAAAATATTAATCAAAAACAAACCCGAATATTTCAAAAAGAAAAAAATTTAAAAGTGTTCATTGGTTGGATTCTTGAAGGGCATAAAACAGATCGATTGTTAAGTACTACATAAATGTATTCTTGTATTATTTTGATTTATTCATGTATAGATTATTTATATCATTATTTAGATGCCTTCATAGATGTATTCATGTATAGATATATCAATGTATTATTTTTCATCTGGCTACCAAGCAGGTTAAAATGGTCTATTACTAATGACAATTGGTTTAATTTTTGTTTTTATTTCTAAAAAAATAATTATTTTTCAGAACATTTGATAATAAGTTTTTTTCTTCGCAATATACAAATCATTATGAACGAATCTTTCGAACACTATTTGAATTACTTTTAAGTGTACAAGTGCCATTTTTTAAAATATTTTGACGAATACATATAAATAACCCCTTTGATTAAAAATTTTATTTCGGCTATTAGTGATTAATAAGCAATGGCTTAACGTACATCTCCGCATTGCGGGGGACCCAAAGCCTGACTGATTCCAACGTACGTATTTGGGCTTAGGACCCAAAACTGAGTTTGCAATGCCGTATATACTCCGTTACGCCACTGTTTTAATAAGTATATATAACCCCAAAAGTGCATACATTTTCCAATTTCATATTTTTTTCTATTTTGTTTAAAAAACACAACTGGTATCTATTTTTCCTAAAAAAAAATAGATATCACGATTTAAAATCAACTTAATTTGTTAATGCTAGTTTATCTTTATTTGTTTTTTCTACCTTTCTTTTGTAAAATATTCCAAAATCTCATTGAGAGAAAAAAATAAAGTAATTAAAATCAGACATTTTAACATGGAAAATATGCATTCTTTCTTTTGATTATATTTTTATTAAAATTAAAGCATAGCGAGTTAAGTATATATATATATATATATATATATATAAATATATATATATATATATATGTAAGGATAATTAAATTAATTAAAAATTAAATTCCCTAGCTAGCACTTGATTCATCTTTCTCAGGTCCCATATTCAAGTATCTAACTAATCACCCATTTATTTTTCCGAACATATGGCCTAGCCAATAAACATGTCTAATTCCAGATCGTTAGATTTAATAGTCAACATATGTCAGCATTAACTTGCAAGCAACCTCTTCAAAGCAGCGATACTTACCATATGTTTTTCAAGTGTTATCCACTTGAAACCACCACCATGGCGTTTTTTTCCTCTCTGTTCTCAGTCAGAACAGATGTACTAATGAAAGAATAAAGGTCGTCTTTTCACTTCTCTAACTTTAATCTGATTCTGTCTTAAAAATCATGACATATATATATATATATATATATATATATATATATATATATATATATATATATATATATATATATATATATATATATATATATATATATCGTTAATAATATAATAATATTTCTAAATTTAACTAACACACATAGTTATCTTACTTTAAGATTTATTTATAATTGTAAAATAATACCCGATAAAAGGACGACAGTTGATTAAAATGTAATATTTCTTAAGGGTATCCAACTACGTTTGGAACCGTGATTTTAAAAAAGCGCATAAATGGATAATTTTCGTGATATTTAGTGCCTATTAGATTAGAACACGTGTATAAAATTGTTTTAAGGACATTTTGACAAAAAAATATTTAAATACAATATTTTGGTAAAATATTAACTTAGAATAACCTTTTTTTCAAAATGTTCTCCTTTTATAAAAAATGCTTCTAAAATAATAATATTTTGCTTATATAAAATAAAGACTTCTCCAGAGAGTCTGAACTATTTTTTTTTGAAAAATTCACATTATTTTCAGAGTTACAACGCATTGAAAAAAATGATCGGCGTTTTTTTCTTAATATTTCTCCCCTCTGTTGTCGTAAAACATAGATAAACACCCACTTCCAAGTTATATGTTTCAAAAATTCTAGTTGAGTCTCTCTGTACAGAGGTCTGAGCTATAGACAGCAGCGTTTTTCAAACTGTGGGGCGCGCTTTCCGGAGGGGAGGGGCGTGATAACCCTACGGGGGCGCGAGCATGTCGAAAATTAAAGGTTTAAAAAAATTAATTTTCGAAATGAAGTAAAAAAAATACTTTCTGACATAATAAAAAAACACATTTACAATGATATAAAATATATTCATCATCTGGCGATATATTTAATCAAACATAAAAGGTTTCACTTTGATACATTCATTAGATATCTGATCCATTAACTAAATAAAAAACACAACATTTTGTTTGATTTACTGATTTTTTTTATTAAGTTTACTTTTTTTTAAAAAAAAAACCTAAAATATTTCTTCAGAGGAAAGACAAAACCCAGACCCAGAGAAACATTCTTGGAAGGTAAAAAATTCATCTGTATTTGACCTTCGAACTTACTGGTGTGGTTAGTTCGTTCCTTTTTTTATGTCTTTATTTTTCATTCAGGGAAGTTGTAAACAATGCACTTTTTTCCCATACGAAAGAGTTATATGACATTCGGAAAAATACAGAAAGCACTTTGAAGGAATATTTGGCCAAGATTTATTTTTATGAGTATTCTGAAACATTTTAAGGAGTTCCTTTTTAGAACTAACATTCATATTTTTACATTGATTGCACATTTAAACCGGGAGCGTTCGCGCGGTGTGCAGAGCCAAAGGACAGAAAAACTACAAAAATCTGAATGAAATATGGTAGTTTTGCTTGCAAATATCATTCCTGTAATCTTAGTGAAAAGTGTCTAACATTTGCCTCCTTTATTAAAGTCGCGTTCCTTATAAACATTTTAGTTCTGTTATATTGGAATTTTTTTCAAATTATCAAAGAAAAAATGAAAAAAAGGTACAAAGTAGATAAGTATACTTTCTCTTAGTTAAATTATTCCCCGGAATTGTAGTTTTTATCGTGTACAATAAAAATAATTGTAAAAAAAGCTTTCGGTGACTCCGCCACCTCACGCGACTATTAACATTAGGATCGAGTGCGCGTCTTCCCCCGGGTTAAAACATTTAGAAGTCTTCTCGTTTTAAATATTAAAAATAACACAATTATTCTTCATCGGAATTTTACATTCTTATTCATTATTTAACATTAATAATAAATGCTAATTCTATTCGTTTAAATCTATTTATAATATGAGCATTCATTTAAAAAAAAGGTCCTTTTACATTTTTGTGTTCATTGCCGTGCTCTTGGTTTTACTCTCCTTACAATTCAGCTTGTGCCGCCTGAATGGCGTAGTTGATTTGTCACTTACCATCTGCATCTAAGGTGTGGGTTCGACCCCGGCTCATGTCGGTGGATCTTCATGATGCAGAAAATCGACAGCGGCCATGCTGCATAATCGTATGATTATGCGGCATGTAAAAAATTCCTTGAAGGAAGTTGCCCGAAGGCTAGGAAGAAGTGCCCGTTTGGCTAGGCTGCCAAAATTCTTTAAAAAATCTTAAGTTCAATTTGAAATCGTCAGAGCTCAGGGGCCTTCCTCTGAGGAGCAAACTGGGCGTCAAAACTACTTGTGCCAATTGATATCGCCTATTATACAGTGCCTCACTAAAAAGTGATACTAGCTCCTGGGGAATGAGCCAGGTCTGCAAAGGTAAAAATTACTAACATTTGCAATTACACGTTTTGTGCAGACGTCGGATAGTTTGCCCAGACTCACGCAGACGTTCGCGAGAATGCTAATTGTGACGGATATGATTGAAAGCAACATAGATTAGACTATTTTTCTAATGACATTTAAACTTTTAGAAATGGATGTTGGAAGAAAAAGTAATTGGTTTAAAATTTATATTACTTAAAAGTAACAAATAAAAAGTTTAATACTTATCTTGTGAATTTATACGGTTTTATGACAATCCCCCATGTCGTGTATTCATTGTGTTGAAATAAAGAAGCCTTTTCATTACTGGAACAAATACTATTTAATGTTCTTACGTTCCACAACACAAGGGGTCACTTAAATAAAACACACATCCATTATAGTTACAGAAAATAGCTTAAGGACTAAAAAGGGGGGACAGGCTTTCCCTGACTTCACGTGTACACATCTTTCCCCGGTAGCGATCCAGGGCAGAAGAGCGGGGGGAACGAGTTCCCGCTTCTCAAAAGAACAGGTGGTGCCCCCTGGCTGCCACTAATCATCAAGGGAAGGCAGGGTTTAAATGTAGTTGCTACATTTTCCCCCTACACCGCCGAAGACCGTCTCGGTGAAGGGGTGTACTAGCAGACATTATGGCATTCTCTCCGGCAGTCCCTCTAGGAATCAATGGCTGTTTGTGTGGCCTTCCTCTTTTCTTGAGAGGTACTACAGGAGACTGGGTCTCTGTGCCATTCAGAAAGGGTGTTAAAGCTGATGTATGGTAGACACCTATAAAGGTTCGTCAGGTTTGTCACAACTGGCTACTACAAAGGTAGTGGGAGATCTCTGGGATAACACAATGTACAAGTTTGAGTGCATTGGCCCGTCTCTCCTAAGCATGAGTTTTGCACTCCTGTTCTGACTCGCTTTTACTTAATGGGTGAAGTTTTACCCATACCAGATCATTAACAGTATATTTTATAGTTAGGACTTGGTCTGCCAACTGCGTGATTTATCTGCATATGTTTTTTGACGATCTTGACTCATCTCAATGTTTTTTTTAATTTGAAACCGCCAGCAAACATTTAGATAAATGCAGAATGTATCCTTCAAAACGTTTTAAATAGGGTTTAAATTCAGGCACAAAATTATCGTTATGGATGACAGACCGTAGATCAGTATTTATTTGGTCCAAAGTTCGTAGTTCTCTGGTGAAGGTTAGGTATGCTGCAGTGTGATCTGTTGACTCTTATTTTTGCATTTTTTTTTGAAGTATTCAGTGCAAACCTAATAGATGGTAGCTTTTCAATCCATAATGTATGATTGTTACCTACCATCATTGCCAAACGAGGTTTCAAATCCCTATTTTCCCTTTCGACTGGATTTGCTCAAAAAATTATGTGGGTGATATACGGGAATGAGACTTTGATTGATATTCAAGACAAAACATAAATGGTGCATCACCGCACTCACGAATTGAGTCCCATTGTCACTTATTAGTTTACGGGGCACTCCGTATCTCTTAGGAAGACTTCATTTAGAAGTGTCATGGCACATTCTTTAGCAGTAGCTTGCTTTAATGGGAATAACTCTACCCATTTTGTTGTGTAATCCTCCACTATGAAAATCCACTTCATACCTTCGGTCGTTTCTGGTAAGGGACCAAAAAGATCAATAGCTATGCTCTAAAATCGTTGAGCTGGAACAGGGGTCTGCAGAAGACCTGCAGGTTTCTGATTAGTGGCTTTGTATCCAATGCATTCTGAACAGCTCTTCACATAATCAGCAATAAATTTCCTCATACCAGTCGAGTAATATTTCGAGGAAATTCTGGAAAAGGTACCATCAGCACCGTAATGTGTAGCGGTGGGAGCATCATGGTGCAATTTTAATATCTTCTCTCTCTCATGAGTAGGGACAACTAGTTGAGTTTCTTTAACTTCAGCATGAGGTGAGTACCGGTACAGTACTCCCTGATTCATCACGTACCCTCTCCCAGTCCAATTGGCAAAGTCAACTCCCTTGTTGGGATTTTCAAAACAATCAATTATCTTTTTTAGCTCAAGGTCCTTCAATTGTTCAATTGTTCTTGCTTAGCTCATTAGCAGTTCTCGTCGGGAAATCAATAATTATAGTTTTTAATTCGCAAATTTTTTCATCCCTATACTCTGGCCTGGAAAGCATATCTGCAATAAAATTGCATTTCCCTGGAAAATAGTCAATCTTCAGATTGTAAGATTGTATTTGAAGTGCCCATCGCGCGCGCGCGGGCTAATCTTCCGGTTGGTGATGTTAAATTCATCAGCCACTTTAACGGTTGATCTTTGGATGCCACTGTAATTTCTGCCCCTTCAATACATCCTCTAAATTTGTTTAAGGCCCAGACTACAGCCAAGGCTTCTCGCTCTGTTGTCGAGTAATTTTTTTCAGCAGAACTCAAGAGTCTACTGGCATATTCTACTGGTTGTTCATCGGTGGGGCTTTCTCCTTGTAACAGAACTGCACCGAGGGCGTAACTGCTTGCATCCGTTCGGATGATAAAAGACTTTTTAGGATCAACTTGTCTCAATATTGGCGGGGTTATTAAACATTGTTTGAGGGTTTGGAAAGCTTGTTGCTCAATTTCACTCCATTTCCAAGCAGTACTTTTCTTTGACAAGTTGCTAAGGGGTCTAGCAATATCTGAAAAATTCGGGATGAATTTTCTATACCATGAGCAGGTCTTTAAAAATGACTGTAGCTGCTTTAGGTTTCTCGGGGAAGGAATGTTTTGTATCGCTGCAGTTTTATCCTGATCCACCTCTATCCCCTTAGGAGTTATCCAAAGTCCAAGGTATTTTACGCGAGAACAAACAAACTTGCATTTTTCTCTGTTAGAACATAATTTAAATTTTTTGAGTCTGTCAAAGACCATTCTTAAGTCCTCAATGTGTTGTTCAAACGTTTCAGACAACACAACGATATCGTCTAAATACACCAGAATATTTACATTTGGCAATCCATTACGAAACTGGTCCATAAGACGCTGAAAGGTTGCTGGGGCATTGCGAAGTCCAAATGGCATTCTTTTGTACCTAAATGTACCTAAATGTACCAAAAGGGTAAACGAATGCAGTCTTGTCCTTGTCCGCTGGATTGACCTCTACCTGATGATAACCGGATTTTAAGTCAAGGGTAGACATAAAAGCAGTAGATTTAGCATCATGTAAAAGAACATCCATGAGGGGCAGTGGATATTTGTCAGGTATAGTAATCGCATTTAGTTTACGATAATCTATGCACAACCTAACAATTCCATTAGACTTGGGCACTAAAACTACTGGGGCTGCGTATGGGGACTCGCATTCTTCTATAATATTATGAGCCAAAAGATTATCAATTTCTTTCCTTAAGTGTTCTTTCCTGTTTGGGGATAGTCTATAAGGTGCATTTGAAACTGGTGGGTGGTC
The DNA here is from genome assembly GCA_019973935.1 of Trichonephila clavipes. Taxonomy (NCBI): domain Eukaryota; kingdom Metazoa; phylum Arthropoda; class Arachnida; order Araneae; family Nephilidae; genus Trichonephila; species Trichonephila clavipes. The sequence goes on from BMAU01001132.1 coordinate 2,078,829, forward strand.
ACCTGTGTTTATAAAGTGTTTTACGAATGGAGTTGGTTCTCCCCCTAGTCTGAAAACATCTTTACTTTCATTAAGCAGGACCATCAAATCATTTCTTTCTTCTACATTTAGGGCCTGTCCTTCTTCTTCTCGCAAATGGAGATCATTTGTCTCAGCTTCATCAACAGTGTTGCTATGTAATGGAATTTTACTGGGAATCGAATTTGTGGGACAAGAACAACTGTTTATTTCGACAGGACTGTCGTCTACAGGCAAAGGAACATCTTTTGAAAAAGGTATCCTGAAGCTTGGTTTGTCACCAAAATACCAAAAATTGTTACGCATGTCCATTACGATTCCTGATGTCCTTAAAAAGTCAACTCCTAGAAGAGTGCGGTTACCTTTTGAATGTGGCAAAAAAATTAAATCGATTTGGAAAGTTCGACCACCTATGGTGATTGGTACTGTAGCTTTTTGAACAAGGGATGTGGATTATTGACCATCAGCTAGGCACATAGTAAGATGAAATTCTGAGAATTTTTGTCCACGATTTCTCAAGAATTTAAACATTAATTCTCCCCCGACTGACTGGCTGGCTCCTGTATCAGCACAAACTGTGCCTGTAGCCTCATAGACTTTGATGTCAAGTAGAGCTACTGGGAGGTAAGACAAGTAAACATGTGTATGGCGTTGACAGAGGCACTCTCTTTTTTTGTGAGCATTTTGGACATTTCGATTTTATAAATCCAGGGTTGCCACAACCATAGCAAGAAATAGGTGGATGAAAACCAGTGTTGGTATTCCGAGCTGGCATGTAGCTAGGGTTAGCAAAAGCACTATTGTGGTTACCCGAAACATTCTTTTCAACTTTGAATGAGTGAGACTTCCTAAACTCCGGATTGCCTGTGTTCCTAGAAAAACGAGAGTTGCTTAGTTTTGTTAATTTTTGCGAAGAGAGTTTAACATTTTCGTATGAGTCCAGCTTTTCAGCTAACACAACAGGATCATTCAGTATTTTCCAAGTGTCTAGGAAATGATTTTTGTAATCTGGTAGACACCTTTTTTTTATTTGATCTGCTATGATAAGATCTTTCAAGGTTTCAAATGAATCTATTTCTAATTCTTTTAGCCAACCTTCGAAAAAGGTTCTTAGCTCAAAAAAGAAATATTTCTACGTGGAATGATCCTGTTTCTGGTGTCGGCAAAAAAGGACTCTGAAACGGTCAGCTGTCAGTTTGAACCTTTGCAATAAAATATTGTGAATGTGAGCATAATTCCTGAACAACTCTTCCGGTTCTCTTGCAATTAACCTGCCAATATCACTTGGAAGGACTCCAATTAAGTGTGATACCCAAAAATCGGCAGGTACATTTAGCAGCTTCATTTGTCTTTCGAACATTGTTAAAAACAATGATATGTCATCTTTATCAGGGATGAATGTGGGCAAGACTGTTTTTAAATCCAGCCTCATGGGGTTAGAATCCATTTGAGAAAAATTACCTACGGAAGCTGGAGTATTTTGCGCTTGTAATTTAAGCTTTTCAAGCTCAAATGCTCTCTGATCAGCAAGGCACTTATCCTCCCGTTCTATTTTCTTTAAGGCTTCGACTTCAAGCGATTACGTTAGCATAGATTTTTAGAAAAAAAACCCTTATTTACCATTGATTGTGAAAAATACCTCCCTATCAAACTAATTCTCCATCAATTAATCAATATAACTACATTAGATATCCATAAATGGTGACTTCTCTGACAATTCTAATTTTTTAGCTTATTTATATTAATACACCAATAAAAAGCCTATCTTAACGAGGTCCTACTTTCAGGAACCAATGACAGTGAAGTAATTTCTTACTTTTTTTTTACCTTACATCTCGAACAAACATTCCCTCTTTCCAATAATAACACTAATGTTATATTTTGTTTTTAAATAATACCAGTGTTCATTTGTTCGATAAATGATAAAACTTTTAGTTTGCGTTGTATTTCAGGAAAATATGCCGAAGGGGAATAAAAACAGCATTTAAGCTTTATACTTGCTATTAAAGCAATATTTTTTTTAAAAAAAATAAGGGTTTTAAATAAATAATATATTGATAAATAATTGTTAATGTTAATTAATTGTTAATTCAATAATTGTTATTCATGGAACAGTGTTATTTAGCTTTTACATTGAATAATTATGAAAGAATTATTGAAAACCAGCATTTTATGTAAATAATAAGATTTGCAAGTAAATCAATAAAAACATTTCAATGATTCGCAAGTATTTAAAAGCGTATTAATAAAAATCACCAATTTTCATTGGTTACTACAAAAAAAACTCTAAAGATCCCCTTTCCCTTCCCATGTTTCTCCAACAACCTGAAATAAATATGATATTTAAAACTAAATGAGAAAGGTTAAATCTTTTGTTGGAAAATTTCCAAAGAGAGAGAATTTTTGTAGGAAATTGAGCTACGAGTAAAATAAGAATTTGTGTGAGGAGAGCTTTAATAGAAAATGTAGATGAATAGATGTTTAAATATTTACAAAAGTGTCTCTCAGAGAGGATCTTAAAGCAATTATTCTTTTATAATTATGAATATACTTGCTTGTTTTATGCGTACTTTATATGAAATATCGTAACATAATTATTGAACGGAACAGACTAAAAAATTTTAATACAATATTATTATGTGGAATAATAACGAGGTATAAAATTTACTTTCTATGTTGATTCAGAATTTTGTGGAAATTAGTATTTCTCGCTTCAATGAACAGCATTCCATTTATTATTTTTAAATTATTTATTCTAAATGAACTAATGGATAATAAAACGCATTGTGCTTTATACGAAATGTTTTATATCTCTTATTTTATTTCTTAATTATATTTGATTCAAATTTGTAAATAAACGGAAAAGCATTGAAAAGTTACGTAAAGGATTTTACATCGGGAAAAAATTAGACTATATTTGAATAAAATTATGCATTTATATATAAAATCGTTAAAGTTTTGTTTTCAATGCTTCTTTAAATATATAGAACATTATAATTTTAAAGAATGTAAAATTGGCGTTATTTATGTTTTAAAAAGCAATTATTAATATTTAGTCTATTAGTTATTATGTTTTGCTTAGCCGTTATGCTAACATTCTTGGAATTTTAAAGCAAATAATGTTCATTGTAACCGAAATTGTTTTCGAATTTATTTAATGATTTAAAAGAGTTACTTTAATAAAAATACAAATAGGCACATATTCTTACAAAATTTACATTTATTTAAATGCATTCATGTAACTTTAAACACAATGAAATAAAAAAAATCCCATTCTAAGAAAACTTTACTCGCTTTGTATTAATATAATGAAGTATATGTTTGAAAAAAATAATAATCATATTTGCTAGTGAACCATCATCAGTAATATCTTTATTTACATTATTCGAATAAGAATAGGCATTAAAATAATTTTAAGCAGGTTATAATCATACGCAAATAATTGCTTTCATTTTTAAATTTATTTCATGCCTAATTATTGATTTCCGGTTATTTGTTAGAAAAAAGTTGCATGTTTAAAGTACTGCTTCTGTAATTCCTATTCAAAGATAATGATACTTTAAACATGTTCCCTTTTCTTTGTTACAATGCTTATAATTTGTAAGAATGATGAAATAATAATAACATTTTTTTCCTGGTATTTATAAATTTATCCTTTATGATAGTTTTAATATGTGTTTGATATTTTGTGTATTCCCATGATTACATATATACAAAAATTATAAAGTACCATATTTTTTAAGAATTCTGGTGTAATGTATTAACATAAAGAAAATTGCAAATAGGTTTTTAAATCTAAAAATATTTACCTGTATATATTTTTCTTTCAAAAATGCATTAATTCTGATTCCATTTTTTTTAAAGATTATGAAAATATTAACAGAAATAATTATTTCCAGAAGTGTCGTTAATTTAAAGCTTTTGTTATTATGAAAAAAATTGCAAAATTTTATAGAATAATTAGTTAAAGTTATTTCTTTATTTTGATTTTTGCAAGCAAACGATTTTTTATAAATATTTACTGCCGTTAAATCAACGATAAATGCTTCAATATTTGATAGTATACAATTTACTAATGCAATTTTTTATACCAATTTAATAAACATATACCTTTTCATTTAAGATTATAAGTGGGGTGAATATAAAAGTAGGTTTATTACTTGTTTGCGTAAAAATAGTTAATCTAAAAAGAACTTAACATCGAAACATATTCGAACTTATTCTATTTTTCTTGCTGATATAGGATAACAGCAAAGAAGCCACATTGACAGATCGCATTTAATGATTCAATATGTGGAATGTTTTGCCAATAAAAGACTGTATATCACATATACCTATCGGTTTTCTACATTCAATAGAAATTCTTTAAAATACCGTTTTAAATTAAAAAACATTCATGTTCTATTTTTTGAACATGAATGTTCAAAAAAAAATTTTTTTTGAAAAAGTTTCATCTTTAAGGTATCTGACTACGTTTGGAACCGTGATTTTGCAAAAGGGTATAAATGGATAATATTTATTATATTTAGTGTCACTTAGATTAGAAAATGTATATAAAATTGTTTTAAGAATAGTATTACAGTAAAAAATTATTTAAGTACAATATTTCGGCAAAAAATTAACTTTGAAACACATTTTTTCAAAATGTTCTCCTTTTGTGAAAAAGGCTTCGATTATAATAATACTTTACCTGTATATAGCTCAGACCTCTGTACATAGGCTTAACTATGAGTTTTGAAAAATTCACATTATTTTCAGAGTTACAACCCATTGAAATAATTATCGGCGTTTTTTTCTTAAAGATTTCTCCCCTCTGTTGTCGTAAAACATGGATAAACCCACTTCTAAGTTATATACGTCAAAAACTCTAGTTGAGCCTCTGTGCAGAGGTCTGAGCTATATACAGGTAAAATATTATTATAATCGAAGCCTTTTTCACAAAAGGAGAACATTTTGAAAAAATGTGTTTCAAAGTTAATTTTTTGCCGAAATAGTGTATTTGAATAAATTTTTTTGTCAAAATGTCCATAAAACAATTTTAAACATGTATTCTAAACTAAGTGACACTAAATATCATGAAAAGTAACTATTTATGCTCTTTTTTAAAATCACGTTTCCGAACATAGTCGGATACCTGAAAGTAAAAGTAATGCCTATCGATAAGCCTTGAAGAATGAATACGTAAAGACATAAATATTTTACAGGCAACATGTGCATTCAGGGATTCTCTAAAATTATGGTAAACAATTTATTTGTCATATTATAATTATTAGAATTTGATCATTTACCACAGGTTTATATGCTCTTGCTTCTATTGGATCCTTGTAATGTGAATAAGGTAGATATATTTACAGAAAATATATGTAACTCATAAGTTTATTAAAAAAAACGTCTATATAATTACATTTAAAAAAGTTTTAATCAATTAAATTCAGACATTATTCAAGGTAAAAAGAAATGCTATAAAATTGCAATTGTTTAACTTATTGATGTATAGTTTTATGATGTTTATTTTCTAAATCATTTCGAAGAATAATGTTTTTACTTTTGATATTATATTTGATTTTGACTCCTGCTCACCACTGGTACGCAGCTAAGAGTCCTGGCCTATCTATACAATGCAGGAGTTCCAGGGCTCATCAGACGGCCTTGGCGCACCTTAGAAGCGGTCACCTGCGTAGCACGACTTTTGTGCAGGGGGTAAAGTCTTTCTTTACCTGTCCCTGCTCTCTCCCTGCTTCTCCTGCTGATCTTCTGGACTGCTGGGGCATTTCCCTGCGACAGTTGTAGGAAGAGCAAAACCTGGTGTATGACACTATTACGCGGAAAGGTCAAATGGACTTGGTGTAGGATTTCCTGCTCCAAGGGGATTGGAAACAACAACAACAACTTTTGATATTAATTGGCTTTAACTGGTTCTGCGGCATTGTAAGGCATTTGCTTGTGGGTGATGCTTTACTTCTAAGTTATCTTCGGGACCTAGGGGTGTGGGAGTGAATGAAGAACCAGGCGTTGTCATAATCTTAATATCTCTTTATTGAGATCTTAACTTAAACACTATACAATAATAATATTTATATTTAAACTTAGTGGATCTGAGGTGACAAACAAACAATACGTATTACCAAATAAGCGCGACTTTAATCACTATGTTTAACTTTACCGCCTATTCGTAATCTTAGTTTATACACAGTTCCTAATATTAATTTGAACGATCCTACCTTAATATCCTAGGTAGCTGCGACACACGCGGATCTTTAAATGACTTTTCTTTATATCGCGTGGAATGGTATCCACTTTGACTTGCTTGCTCTGTCATGGATAGCTTAACACTGGAATATCGGCTTACTTCAGCTTACACACTTAAACTCCGACTAGCGTAATCACTTCTCAAAAGGCCACACCACTTACGCTAAACTTCTGCTATTTAAAAGGTTCCTAATTTGCATAATCATGCTTCGCTTCTGGATTTGGTTGGAAATAATTTGCCTTTTTCTGCCCCAAAGAACCCAAGAGGAAAATTAATAGAAAGCGCGATGAGCCCGTCGCAGCATGAACAACCTGTTTTCCTTTTTATTAACTAATTTTCAGTTTAAGAGGATATTTAATGAGCATTATGCGAGTCCTTTAGTATGCATATTTCTGAGTCAAATTTCTTTCTCTTACTGAATTGGTTGTTAGAATTTGTAGAAAAAACCTAAATATTTTCTAAAATAAAGTAATTAAATTAAAATTGATAATGTAGCTTTTTTAACTATTTTAGATGCCATTTGACATAACTTAGAATGGATTCTTGTGTCATAAAACCCAACAAACAACCATTCCCTTAAAGTGTTATTGTTTTTAATGATGTAGGAATTAAATATTGGCTCTTTCTTGAGATTAAGTAGTTTTTAAAATATTTGCTTAAATAAAAATCGTTTGCTATATATATTACTGTCTAAGTAATAACTGTTTCCGTAACTGATTTGCAAAACAGAATTCACGAAAAATAATAATTCAATAACTCGTGTGTTTTTTTTTTTTTTACTCTATAGCTATGGTTGTTTGATTAGTATCGTGTTGTTGTAATGATAATAAATGATTTTTTGGATATTGCGATTTTTATTCGTAAAGAAGTTCGTAGAACAATAAGGACAGTAGTTAATTTGTCGAAGCAGGAAACCGACATTTGAAAAACGGGTATCTTTCTTTAAACTAAATAGTGAACTCTTCTTAACACAGTTTCTTTTTTTATATCTATATTCTTTTTTTATATTCGTTTGTTGTTTCTTTGCTCATTTTCTTTCAGTCTCGATATGGCAATTGGCCAAATATTTTTTATTATGTAACAAATCAATTACGAGAATAGGTAGCTACGGTACAGAATCAGAAATCAAAAGTCGAAATTGAAAATATTTCTCATTTAATTGAAATAAAATGGGATGTTTTAAAAAAATAAAGAAATTCATCGATAGTTTTGCGTGTGTGGCAACATTAACAAAAGTTTAAGAAAAAGATATCACGCAATGTTAATAGATATAAAGTATCAATCTATTAAAGATGATCATGAAAATTGAGTGTCGCGTTGAAATTCATGCATACAAAGGTAAAAATCGATTAATCAAATATAAAAATCGATTAATGTATTTTGAAAACCCTACTAACCTGATAAGAAAGAATTTGAGTTAAAATTCTAAAATTATTAATAATGAAATTGCTTCTCAAAAATAGAAATGTAGTTTCTAACCTTTATATTTTAATCTTTAGTGAGTGATTGATTGAATATTAACGTCGCACTGTTCAGCTACACGAGGGCTTTTAGCGACGGACCACGTAATTTTGAACCAAGGTCAAGTGATGTGGACGACACCTGAGCTGGCACCCCCCTCTCCTAACTACCACACCACACCAACGGGAGTACGATTCAGCTCTCGACAGATTTAACGTGCATCGCTGCCCTACACGGCGGGTCTTTAGTGGTACTGGGCTCGATCTCGTGACAAGGCAAGCCACGATCCGATACCTATACCACTCGGCTACCGAGGCCACTAATCTTTAGTGAGAGAAAAAAGTTTATTTTTTATGCAGGGAAGGAGGGAATAATATTTTCTTTTAGAATTTTCGAGAAAATAAACATACTAGTCTGAAAAATTCTTCTGATGCGAAAAATATACCCAGATCGAAAAAATATTTCTAAAATTCCTCGGATAGCATTCACGAAGAATTTTTTTCACATTTTTAGTCTTGTAGTTGGATTATTTTATTTTAAGATGGGTAGGAATAAAAGCATTAAAAAAGTTCCGAAAACTATCCAAATTGTGATGAACAGTAACTTTTGATAAAAGTGAATTTTTGCTAACATTTTTTAAAAATTCATTTTTTTTTCGTAATAAATAGTTATATTACTAGTTTTTAGGCGATGAAGGCAAAGGGGAAAGACATTGAATAATTTTAACATCAGGAAAAGTTTAAGTCAGAAAAGTTTATAGAGTTTTTCTTGTTATTAAAAATGAGTTATTCTAATGAAAAAAAATTCTTATTAATACCTATCATTAAAATTTTACAAACAATATAGCTCATTCAGATTTATTACAAAAAAAGTTTTTGAAAATGACAATAAGTTTGAATATTAATTGAAAATCTTCATAAAAATGCATGACGGTGCGTAAGGTTATAAATATGTAAAGTTATTCAACGAAAAAACTCAATATTCTCTTAAATTTGACACAAAAATTATAACGTTTTTTAAAAAATAATTTAAATAATTTCTTTAAAAACAAATTTTCCCCTTTATACATATTTTAAGAGTTTCGACAAAAAATAGTAGGTACTTTCAATAAAATGTATGCCGTAAACAACATAAAAAATAACACTCACACACACATTTAAAGCTTACTTTCCATATTATCTGCAGTATGAAAACAGAGTTCAAGCTTAGTCATATAAAATCACACAGTCTATATTTTGGCTTAAGAAAAAAAAAGCAAAACTGATTGAAGTTCCTATTCTATCACCGTAATCGAAGAGTTACAAGGAATTAAACAATTAGTTTTTGTGAAAAAAAATTTAAAGGAAAATTTATCGTTAGGCAAAATATATTCTAGAAGATTTTACGTTTTACATTTTTATTGCTTTTAAATTATTTAAATTATTCCTGTTTAAATGTATTTAAGAAAAACACTAATATTTTTTTTGCTCACTTATAGTAACTTTTATATATCTTAGGATGGACTCACCGATTTTTATTTACTTATTCTGTGTTATCGTAAATCCAATCTTAACTTTATAGCCTTTCCCTTTATTATGATTTTAAAACATATATATATTTTCTCGTCTTTAAAAAGATTTTAAAGTTATTTTATGAATAAGTTGGCGTTCAAATGTATTAAGTATCAGTTACGGAAATTATAATGAATAAAAAAAAGATTCTCTTACAAATTTCGTAAACATTCTGTGCAAAGAAATATTTGTTAAAATATACCAAACAATATTTTTATACCAAATGTTTCATAATTATAAGATAAATATTTAAATACCGTAAAGATTAAGAAAAAAAAACATAATTTGGAAACTTATTGATACTTGGGCTATCTATAGAAATATCCCCTGTGAAAAATAGGATAATTATAGATAAAATAATTTTTTTCTTTAAAAATAACCTTAGTTCTGTCAATGAATGCTGCTATTATTTAAAACTGTTTTCGTTTTTAAACTTAGCAGCAAATTTAAAAACAGAATAATAATGATGATTATTATAATAACTGCATAATTTTTGCATATTTTTATCATTGTTGCTAAGGCACTCTACTGTAATTATTCAAAATAATAATAAAGTTAAGTTAATTCGAGTTCTCTCAAAAATAATGTTCTTAAATTAGTTAAAATAGTTTAATTTTTTTAACGCATGAACAATTTAAAACAAATATTTAATTATTTTAGAAAGTTGGATTGTTGAATAGGATTTATAATTCGAAAAAGGGAAGATAAAATAAAAGTTAAATACTATTGTACTTTCCGTAGACCTCCCAACTTTGTCAAAATACCAATAAGAAAAATTAATAATTAAACAATTAATCATGTTTTATTAAAAAAACGCAAGCTTAAATACAAACAAATTGTATAAAAACAACCAAATAAATGTTTTTAAGGAAATTTGGTTCAAAAAAGAATTTTAGACTTGTTTTGGAAGTATCAAATACTACTTCAGTTGTATCTACGCATTTGCATTGGTTTCTGAATGGTCGAAACGGTGAATATGGCATAAGTTCGTGTTTGTTACGTAATACAGAATTCGAAAAATCAAGATAGTACAAACAACAATGAGAAAAAAATTGAAGATTGATTCTTATTTAGAATGTTTTAAAAACTCTCTGTCACGATTAAATCCTTTTACTTCACAGTTGATATCTTTTGTAAAAGAATTTTAAGCATTTGACAAAGATCTCTTGTTTCGAATATCTGTAGAGACACTGACAGAGTGGCGATATTTCAAAAAAAAAAAAAAAAAAAAAATACAATGAAATAAATAATTCTTAATAGCTAAAATAAACATTTTATAAAATACAAACTTTCTTTACCTTTTATTATCTTTAAAAAATTGAAAACAACCCCACAGCTACATTTGAACAATATGTGATCAAAATTCATACTTTTAGTATACTTATACATAAGTAAAAATAATAAAACTCAGTTCGAAGTCTTTTAATGATATACAAAGTGAAATTAAAGGACGTGATATTAAAAACGTTTTAATGCTCTACTAGAGATAAGGAAAAAATGTTGAATATATAACTCAAGTGCCAATTTTGTATGTATACCATGAAAAATACAAATTCAGCTTCAAAGTATTCTTTAAGTATGATATTAAATAACGTCTAAAAAATTAAAGTAAAAAAACATTAAAATGAGGAATTGTATCATTAGTTTGTGTATTCTGAAATATTCTCTTAAACAATAATAATATTATTAAAAAATAAATTACTGTTTTAAAAATACATTCCTATTTATTCTTTTTAGATTATTTTTATTTATATAAACTAACTTGTGTATTGGAGAATGCAAAGATAATTTCGATTAAATTATCTAATATTTTGTTGTTATAAGGTTCGAATTCCTCAGAAGATATTCTGTCATTTTTAGCGCAAAATATGCTTTACATCAATAAAATTGCTTAACGTTGTGGTATAATGAATACTATTAATATTTACTAAAAGCTCTCAGATAAAAATTGTTTCAATACTAATATAAGTACTTATTATTTTTAGTACGAGGCATGTCTTTGTAAAATAAGAAATATTTTTTTGTCTGGTGATATTAAAAAATATCTACAATTTTTCTCTTCAAAACTAAGTGGGTATTTACTTTTGTTTGTCAATATGTAGAAAACTGAATACAAAGTATATTGTGTACATGATAAGAAAATGATTTATTTTAAAACGAGTGGCATGTATATTATGATGTATTTTAACTTTAGAGAAATCAGAATACGATATTAATATCAGAGATTCCTTCTTTTTTCATTTCTTTTTTCTGTTTAGGCTTTATACATTTTAACAAAAATAACCAAATGTTTTGAAAACCTTTAATTAATTTAATATAGATTTATTTTTATGTTATCAAAATATTTTACCATATTAGCATATACTAACACCACAATATCCTATAAGTACAACTTTATATTCAAAACAGAATCATAAGTAAAAAAAGAATACTACGTACCTAGTAATTCCAAGAACGTCTTGGAACGTCTCTTCAGCAAAGGAATAAAACGATATTCTCGTTTTCTAGAGCGCTAAGAACAACAATAAGAAAAAGTTCTTGAAATTCTAAGAAAGCACTAAACTTTTTTCTATAGTCGTGGCATCAACCACCATCCATAGCCGAGCGAAATCTGAGTGGGAAAAAAATGAATTGTTCGAAATATCTATTAGAGCCGACGATTTTCACTCAGTCCAGCAGTCGAAGAACAAAGCCATCGCAAGAGCAGACGATAATATCTGAGGCTCGCCAGCAGCAGCAGCATCCCGAGAATCCATTGTGCCACTGACATTCCATTTTGCTTCGAAAAGTGATGGTGGGCAGTTGAGGTTTTTTCCTCCTTGCATCATTCGATGGGGGGCTTCTGCTGGGTTCTGGGGATAGGTTTCCTCTCGTGCGGCGAAAGGGAAGGATATGGTGTAGATCACGTGATCGGGCGCTAAAACCTGCGCCTGATTCGGATTTCTACCGTATCGATTTTTTGTTTGGTTCCAAGAGTTGACATTTTCGGTGAGGGAACGTTGCCTACGCTTCAGGCAACGTTCTTTTGGCCAACCCTTTCCTACTAGCCACGTAAATAAAACTAAAAAGAATTCCGCGCGTTGGATACAAAGTGGTGTGGCTCAGTTTTCGTTAGTAAGACGGAGGACATTTAATGACCGAATAAGATATAGGAAATGTTATTTATTTTATTGGGACTAATAATTTTTCTTACGAAAGTATATGAAATCAAATTTAACCAAAAGAAAAACAAAGGTTATATTATATTAAAGTATTTTATGATCAATATTAACTTTTGCGTGTTAAACGCGGTCCATGTCTCGAACATGATAAGTATCTACGAAAGGAAGCTTTTAAGATTTATTTTTGGAGGAATTCAGGAAAATGGAACATGGTGAACACGATCGAATTTTGAGCTCTATCAGTCATATAAAAAATCCGGCATCGTTAACTTCATCAAATTACAACGAATTAAATGAGTAGGTCAAATGGTTAGAATGTACCTCCCACTAGAAAAGTCTTCACTGCCCAACCAGTTGGCACATGGAGGAAAGGTAGGCCAAATTTAACAATAAGAGGGAGTGCTGAGCTAGAAAAAGATATAGTTTGGAGAACTAAAAATTGGATAACTCAATCAGAAAGAAAGCTGGTCTTAAAAAGGCTTCTTGAGAAGGTCAAGGCCCACCCTGGGCTGTCGAGCCTTTGAGGAAAGAAGCAAGGAATAATTTTTCAATGTATATTTTAAAGTCCCAACCATCTATGTTTTAATAAATCACAGAGAATGAGATAAATTATAACTGTCTTTCTTCTAAGCATTTAATAGAATTCGGAAGTTAAAATAAACCAAATTTTTTATCCTCACAGTTTTAGAAAAGAAAAGAAGTAGAATTTATGCTAGAGATCTTGAGTAAATTAAGTAAAATTTATAAAAATGAGTTCTTCGCAAGATCTATCCTCTCTAACTCAGATTTTTTTCCAAGCAGATAAATTGGCACTTTAAACTAGAACTTCGCCATTCCACAAATGAATGTCATTACCGAATAGCATATTAATAATTAACGAAGTACATGATTACATATAATACATTACCGCACAAAAAATATTCGAAAATTGCATAAATACTTATAACAAACATAATCGATATACTACAGAATTTTTTTCATGAGGGGGAGAGGGACCGCATAAAAAAGTCACACTTAGAATATACGTCAATTATTTACGAAATTTGTAAGAAAGTACTTCCAAATGAAATAAATAATTAAATTACGCATGGAAACATTCTAAAAACATTTAATTTCTCATTGTATATATGGAGAAGTTTTCAAAATGCACATGCATAATTCACTACTCGCCGTAATCCAAAGCGTGCATCTTCCTGTGATAAATTAGTTCAAAATCGCTTTCGTCACTTGAAGATATAATTTCAATTTATTTATTTTTTTGGCACCATTAGGTAAATGACAAGTTTTTGCGACGACGGTTGGTTGGTCAGTTGCTTATAAACGTCACGATAACCAGATATGCATGATCGAAGCTATTTTGGGAATTTCAAACTACTTTCGGAAATGGTACCTATTTTAAGAAAATGCTTTTCTGATTTGTTGGAAAACTGAATCTTTGCATATATTTTATCGGCTCTCTCAAAGAATCCATCTTCATAATCTATCAGATTATTGAATATGTCACTGTCATTGAAAGCTTCTTCTTCAATCAAACACGCGCTGCTTGTGTGTTGAGAGAAAGCAATTGAACGTGAATTGTTGAAACACTGTTTATAACAAATAAATAGAGTGTAAAAATGTACATCTTGAGTGTATATATGAATATTGATAGAAAACATTACAGTGGCGCCAAAGCTGTTGAAATTCTTATATCGCATTTAAAACAAGACAACACAACAAAAAATCGCACCGAAATAAAATCGCATAAAAAGGACCTCATAAGACAGGTTCTACTGTACTTATTTCTTGAGTCCAAACTTAACAAAAAAAATTATTACAATGTCTTTTTTGCTTGCGAGTATAATTCAATGGCTTCTCCATCCATGCTACATTCAGATCCTCTCTGGAATCGAACTAATGAACATGATCTTCTCCTCAACCAGTACGAGGAAAATGTATCACAACAAACTTGAAAACACTAGTATACCGTACACTATTTTTTAAATAATTAGACAGTTATAAGTACAAATATACCAGTTCAGAATGTGTGTGAAATTCTTTCATGTTGATACTCAGTTGTTGATACTTTAAAAAATATTTTTAACCATTTATATCTAGAAGATGTCGCTTATTTTATTCCAGGAATAATCATTAAGTCGATCGCGTTCGACGGATGGACCGCCAAGATATTTTAAGGTGACCATCTTTACTAGGACCTAAGACATGCATATTAAAAGAAACATTTATGGGTAATTGACACCAGCTAGATTAAGGAATCGGCTTTTCACATTCGATGTAACGATGTTTACTTGAGCAAATGATTCGATAAATGTGTTGATAACACATATACCTTCATTGGATGCGCACGATGATGCTGAACATGTTCACGGGGGAAAAAGCAATCACTGCGATGCTAGCCGTGTAAATGACTTTTTCCCCACACGCAGACTCAAGGGGAGAATAAATGTAAATAATCATCAGCTCTTCGCGCGCTTCCACGGGACTGGGTTCTCGTATTGATGTCATGTCTTGCCATGGAGTGGAATTTGGCAGCGGACAAATTAAGTATACACGTTCGATTTCATTGGTTTAAGCGTGTTCTCTGTTTGATACAATGAATACGTCTACGCTCCACGGTCTAGAAGTAATCTGTCATATTTTAAAAGAGAGGTACAGTGTTGAAAACAAGAAAATAAACGAACAATTTTTATACAGAATGACCCTACCTACGCCACTGGTTGAACCGCAATACCTTAAAAACATTTGAAGTAGCCAGCACCCGGGAATAGTCCGCCCACCCCTGCTGTATTCGTTAAGAAGGCGGGGAAGTTGATGGATGGAATTGAAGATATAACAAACTATTGTTAGACATCTTGCGCCATTTATTATGGTTCAAAGACTCGGGAATCAATTTAATTCCAAAAATTCAGTATCAAAAGGACGCATTCTAGGCACCCATGGGCTATTGTACTTGACTGCATCCCAGATTTTTTTCTATTTTAAGGAATACCAAATTGCTTCAGCGTTTTTTTTCTTATTATAAAAAGGCCACAACATGTTCTACTATGCACAGACGCTTTCATGACCAAGGACTCCGTGCAAGATGACCTCTCACATGCAGTCATCTTAATGGAAAAAGCAAAAGGGGCATTTACTTCTTGGACAGCAGACAGCAATGACCTTCTACACACTTCACAAACAAGTCCAGGTTTACCTAGATAAGTAATTCCATTCTGGGTTTTTCGCAGTAAACGAAACACCAGGTACCACTCATCTAACATTGCTAAAAGTACAGCTATAAAAGTTATGCTATTATTTTTATAATTGTGTTTTTCGGCTGAAATCTGTTGATAGTCATACTGACCTGCATGTGCACCTTGGAGGAACTATGACTGTTGGAAGGAATCTCGAGATAAGATCCTTGTTTCATATATCACTCCATAAAATAGTGAAATCTGGGATGAATACGTTCTAATGAATGATAATTCAAATCGAACAAAGCTTGTTGATGAATATCTTCAGGAAAGTTGGAGTGAATGGAATGGCTAGTTCGATTTTCAAACTTTAATTCTCTGGTACTATTTCGGCTTTAAGGTGGCTGTCTTAACCCTACCTCCTTTCTTCCTTATTCAATGACTCGACAGCCCAGGGTGTGTCTTGGCCTTCTCAAGAAGCCTTTTCCAGGCCCACCTTCTTCCCGCCAGTGTTCTCCAATTCTTAGTTCTCAAAACTAAGAGATTTTTTCCTAGGCCATCAATCCATCTTAGATTTGGCCTGCCTTTTCTCCGTGAGCCAATTGATTGAGCATTGAAGACTTTTTTAGTGGTGAGGTCTTCGTTCATTCTGACAGCGTGACCTGCCCATTTAATTCGTTTTTTTTATGAAGTTAATGATGTCAGATTCATTATAAGATTGGTAGAGCTCGAAATTTGATCTCCTTTGCCACAGGTTTCATAACAAGAGTTTTTTTATGGGGTAGGGCTGTAAACTTTACGCCCAACCCCCGAACCTGGAGGATCCTTAAGCCTACCTGTGAGTACGTTAAATCAGATGGAGTAAAAGTTCTTTTTCCTTTCCAATGTTCCATTTACATGCAACTTAGTTGGCAGTATGGAACTTTTTTTATTTTCGTTCCGAAATATTTAAGATACATAATTTTTCGTCTAAGATCCAAAACTAAGAATTCATAAACTGTTGAAGAGCATTTTATTTCTAGCAGAATGTTTCGAGTAATTATAATTAGCACATTTTGTTTTTAAGCCAATTTTCAACTTTTCTATATAGTTATTTAATTTTTTATAAAATAATTCTTGTTTTAAATATTTAAAAACATTTATCTAATAAAGTAAGTGAAAACTGTTAAACTTATTGTTAAATGTATGAGCTTCTAAGCCAAAAATAACCCGCTATTTATTTACTTAAAAGTTTAAAACGTAACTTAAAAATTATGGAGTTGAATTCTGACATTAAATACACTAATAAGCATTCGCCAATTATTAGCTCAAAATTTTTGGTATCTCTCTATTAAAATGTTAAAACACCCTCCAAATAATAACTCATTCTGAATCCAGTTTGGTAGTTTGATTTCTTTAAAATAATATTTTGAATAAACTTTTACAATTACGTTTATTTTGAAATAATTAACCGAAACAAAAGACTGGTTTGCGTTACACACATTAAAACACTGGAAATATGAAAATATAAATACTTTTCAGAATCAATGTAATCATTTCCATTAACGTTGACTTTCTAGGACACGATAACCAATTTTAATTTTACATTTTCCAAACACTCAATAAGAATTTTCATTAATCATTCCTTTCATTGGATGAACTTAAATTACCTCTTTTACCCCCATTTAAATGAAAAGGAACACACAACTGTACTCATTTTTCGTTCAAACAGATTGAAACTTAATTAGCTCCAAATGTCGAGACTTTGTGGCACGATTGTTACTAATGATAGGGATGAGAGTAAAAAAAGAATAATTAAATTAATAGATTAAGTCAGCCCCAAACGATAAAAAGGGGAAAAAAGGCTATCTATATGTATAAAGGAGAAAAGTGATTCACTCATCAATATATCTCTGGGACTATCAGACCTATAGACTTGAAATTCGATATGTATGTTCCTTTCATGGAGTAGAGATATGCAAGGAACCAGTTTTAGGTCAATCAATTCCTAAAAGGGGCGATGAGTTACTGGGCTATATTGATAAAAAAAATTCTCGTTTTTGAACTATTAGACCTACAGTAATGAAATTTGTTATGCATGTTTCTTTTGTTGAATTGAAATCCTCTAAGAACGGGTCTTCCGGAAATCGACTCTCAAGGGGAGTTACAGAGCTTATTGATAAAAAAAATTCCATTTTTGAGGTATTAGATTTAGATTTGAGATATGGCAAGCATGCTTATTTTGTTGAGCAGGAATCTTCTAAAAATGGGTTTTTGCATATCCATTTTGAGAAGTGGGTTACGGAAGCTGTAAAGATTGTTCTACTTCAATTTCAGAAATTATTATTTAGAAGTCCGGTCCTTTAAATCAAGAAGTGAGAGTTATAAGAATACTTTTCAATGCCTTTGAACGCTTAATGTTAGAGCTTAAATATCAATAATTTTAATATATGTATAAACAGTAAATATTCATACAACATCACAAAATACCTAACAGCTAGTTATAAATATAAATGTTTTTAAATGTGTCTATAAAGAAAGGAATCATGTTCCATTAAAAACATGCTTATCATAATATTGTACAATTTTTGTAGATGCATCACATAAATAATGAAACTCTGTAGTACACTCTATTGCAGTGCTTCTCAAACTTCCAATACTTGCGACCCAATATTCAATCATAATTTTCATCGCGCCCCCCTTCACACTATAACAATGTATTATATTCGATAATACAATACTCTGATGCTAAAGCTACAATTAGACTTAAACCTCTTAAGGGCGTGTATATGCGTCTTGCTCAGCTAAAGCGTTATTTCCCCTGCACGTATATATAAGTCTTTTCGAAGTACGATTTTTTCTGCGCACTATAATTCATAAAATTATTCCGAACTTGAAAGTGTTTGTGAAGGATTTACTTATTTCAGAGGATTTGCTTATTTATTCTTCTTTTTCCCTCACCCAATACATCACATAGGCACGCCTACCTAGAAAACGGTAATATTGGGGATCGAACTGCGTAACTTTTTTAGTCAGCAGTTAAGGGATTAATCATTTAACTGTACAAATTATTAAGATAAGTGTTAGTTTTTGAAAGTAATTTTGTATATGACAAGCCCATGGGGTTAGTGGTAATTATTACACTTGTCCTTAACTTAGTATTGCTAAATTAATTCTAAAATACATTGTGGAGTGCTGATGCATTTGTAAGTGCTTTATATCAGTGTAAACGTGTCTTTTATTTTTCCTTATGGCAAAATATATTTGGTTTGTTTACTTCGGTAAATTAGTAATTTTCTTAAATAACCTTTAGTTTTTTTTCAACAAGCTCGTGCCCCCCTCGTAGAGTTATCACGCTCCCAAGGGGGTCGTGCCCCACAATTTGAGAAATGCTGCTCTATTGATTACATAATGCTGTAATACTTCTAATTAGGCTTTCCCGACATACGCGAACCCGGAGTTACGCGGTTTACAAACTTCGTCGATTCGTCTTTGGTTTGAGAGCTACACTACTTGATTAATCACAAAAAACTTTACATGGCATGCGTCTGGAAAAAACTGTGTCATTGTTTTTTTTCCATTACCCAAACAGACAAATGCAGTGCCAGAGCCTGTTGAAATTGGCAATGTGATTGAAAAGTTGTCGATCTTGGCAGGCAAATAAATTTACAAGTGTATAGTAATAACGTTCAAAAACTTCCCACAATCAGGGGCTGACAATTGATGGACTCACAGAAATGCATGGGTAAGAGCAAGACATTGAAGAACTTGAGCCTTTAGACCAGGGGTGTCCAACACGTGGCCAGCCGACTCTTTTAAGAAATTTTAAATTATTTCTTTTTAAAATTTTTTTAAATATATCAGGTTTTGAATCAGGTTTTTTCATTTTAAATTTTATTTGAGGGGAAATTTATATATATATATATATACACTCTGTCGCAAAAAATATATGCACCCAGCAGAAATTGAGCTACATTCACGAAATTTGGTATGCATGTAGTGCATATGAAAATAAACAAATGATTAAAAATTCAGAACAAAATATCATTTTATTAAGCGGTTACAGCTTGCAAAAGGTTAAAAATCAGTAAGTAGTAAAGCCACCTCTGGCAGCTATACAAGCCGAAATTCGGCGTGGCATCGATTCAATTAGATCACTTATGACCCCTTGTGGAAGATCCTGCCATAGTCTTTGCATCTGCTCAGTTAATTCTCCTGTATCTCGGGACGGCTGCAGTTGCCTTCCCAGCGCGTTCCAGACATGCTCTATTGGCGAAAGATCTGGTGACCTGGCAGGCCATGGTAGGACGTCATATCCTTGAAGACATTGTTGGGAGAGTCGCGCAGTATGTGGACGAGCATTATCCTGTTGATAAATGGCACCTGGGCGACTTGATAGCATGGGTAGAACAATCGGCGTTAAAATATCGTCCACGTATCTGCGAGCTGTCAAAGTGCCTTGAAGGACCACTAAAGATGATCGTGTGTCCCAAGAAATTGCTCCCCACACTGTCACACCTTGTGAAATTGCTGTATGCCGCTCGACAATAAATGCCGGATCGGATCGCTGGCCGGTGCGCCTCCAGACACGTGTGCGGTGGTCATCAGCACTGAGACTGAATCGGGATTCATCACTGAAGATGTCACTTCTCCAGTCTGTCACACTCCAAGTTGCCCGAGGTCGGCAAAAATCCAGTCGACACTGCCTATAATGTGGGGTCAGTGGTAAGCGTCTTAGCGGACGTCGGCTCCTCAAGCCAACTTCGGTCAGTCGTCTCCTTATGGTTTCTCTTGATGGCACTGGATGTCTGGAAGGAGGTAAGTGGCGTTGAATCGATGCTAGCGACGTTGTTGGTGCCGAAGTGGCCACTCTTCTGATTGCCCGATCCTCGCGATCATTTGTGTTCCTGGGACGTCCTGACCCTCCGCGACGGTACACTCTACCTTCTGTGATCCACTGTTGCCAACACCGAGCAACTACCATATCGCTCCGACCGAGGTGGCGGCCGATACGTCTATTCGACCAACCTGCTTCTCTGAGGCCTATTATACGGTCCCTATCAAAGTCCGTCAGCTGCTCTTACTGCCGCCGGTTACGTCTTAGAGGCATCCTAAGTCTCAATATCGTCTATCAAAGTCATCAGATTCGTTTGGATAGCCGTACGGCGCTCGTACTCATGCTTTTAAACTCTCCCAGTTGCGCAACTAATATGCGCATAGCACACTTAGCCTTGTCTCATTGGCTTCGAAATTTTAATCATTTGCATATCTCTTACCAGACTACATTCTTGCCGAGTTTCGTGATTGTAGCTTGATTTCTTCTGGGTGCATATATTTTTTTGCGACAGAGTGTATATATATAATTCTACAATGTATTTGCTTGTTACCAGTTCTTGTTTTAAAATAATAAATCCTTTTTGATAATAGAAATGCCCTTTAGATTAAAATAGATTTATATTTTATAAAACAGTTACATTTGGTTTTTCTCTTATAAATTACTTTTTAAGCAAATTTCGAATTACATTATGCATATCCTTTACTATGGATGGTAAATGATTCTCTGTGTGTGCGACTTTCATTTCTCCTCTTCCTTTTCTGTTTGGAGGACCGAAAAAGCAAGAGGCAGTCAGAGATGTTTTTTAAAGTTTAAAAAAATATTCAGGACGGTTAAGTCAAAGGACAACGTATACTTAATCGTTTGCGAATGACAGCCCTATCAGATTTCAACAATGAGTAACGAAAGATCAATTCTAAAGGAACACCGTAATTTTCAAGAAAATGACAACACACTGCAATATTTTAAACATTATTTGATCATTGCATTATTATATTATACAAACATTATTATACTATCTATGTGTCTGTATACATGACAAATAATGAAAACAATAATAATAATTCATTCTGCTTTAAATTTTCACTGCAACAAATGTTTTTTTGTTTCCAAATCTGATATTAAGGTACATATTTTTAAGTGCGGCCCGTGAGATTATAATGTTTTTCCGAAGTGGCCCGCAAGGTTATTTCGGTTGGACACCCCTGCTTTAGACCTAACTCAATCAATAAATTAAATGATGGTTTTGAATTTGACAAAAGGGCTCCGTTTAATTGAAAAAGTGTTGCTCCAAAGAAGAGCTTTTTTCCCCCAACAAAACAAGGAATAAAAGAATTATTAGCACGCTACGAGGAAATTTTACGGTAGAAATAAAATCTTTGAGCCGGCAGACTGTTTTATTAGATTTATGAAACCTTCTATATCAAAATAATTTCGGCTTGAGATTTTGTATTTGTAATCTAAGATTCTGTTAAACATTTGTTTTTTCTAAATTATTATTTTCTTTCGTCTCCGGTCCCAATTGAAAATTATTTAAATGTTGTAACCTGCACTCAAAGAAATTACTACGGCGGTTAACTCAAATCAACTTTAATTCTCCATTTTTAAATTCCAACTCATTCAAATTGAGCAAAGTTACAAAAACAATTAATACTCTACAAAATGAAGGGAGGTTTAAGGCGTGGCCATTTGCATTGTTCAGTCATCTGCATTTCATGATAGGAGATTAGAGTCCGGAAGGACTAAGTGCTCCAACAATCATCTCAACGCTATCTGCTTTCTGCGCTGAGCTGGCAGGCTGACTGGTAAAGGCAGTGTTTCTCAACCTTTCAATACTTGCGACCCAATTTTCATTCATAATTTTTATCGCGCCCCCCTCCATACTATAGCAATGTATTGAATTCAATAATGATATATTTGACGTGTTGTTGTTACTGATGCCACCTGATTGGCAAAGGCCAGATCGAGGCCCACGAAATTCATCACGGCAAAGGGCTAAGTGACGCCTGTCGTTAGCCGTAGCTTTGAGCACCATACAGATGAAAGTACGATTTGGCTCGTTTCCACCCCAATTTTTAGGGAGGACACCTGGGGGTGGTCAGGGGCCTCCCACATCTCTACCCCTTCCACCAACCACATATATTTGACGTAAAGCTAAAATACGATTTTAATTATAAAACGCTCAAAATTTCAAGATACATATTAAATTTTGCATATAATTTTATACATGACAAGCCCATGGGTGTCACTAGTAATTATTAATCATGTTCTTAACTTAATGTGGATAAATTAATTATCAAATACGTTGTGCAGTACTGATACATTTATAAGTATATTATATCAGTGAACATGTGTATTTTACTTTTATTATGTCAGAATGTATTTTGTTTTGCTTCTTTTCAGTAAGCTTGCAATTTTTTTAAATCTTTAACTTTCGACTTTTCGATATGCTCGCGCCCCCCTTGTAAGGTAAGACCCTGGGGTTCGTGCCCCACAGTTTGAGAAACACTGGGTTAAGTGTTCAGACGGTCGAAAGGGTGCGCATTATTGTGAATATTTTTGCCATTTGTTACAATGTATTTATATGGGACATTATAACCCGACTTCGCGATTTCAACTTGCGAGGTTATCACTCAGTTCCACCTATCACGTAAGTACGTCTTAACATCTTAATTATTCGATATTTTCCACGTAATGTCTTGTTTCTGTTTGATTTTAAAAGCTATTCAAACACCGAACATAATTAGGCCGAGAGACAGTTCGATTTTTCCAAGCTCCATTTTCCTGTGACAAAACATATAAATTGAACTGGTTTGCTCTCTTATCCTCAAATTTCTTTCTTTTTTTTGTTTTCTTTTTAAGCATCATAATAAAAGATAAATAAAGTCATCCCTTTTTGTTAACTAAATTTTTTTTTACGTTATTTTTTTATTTTCAGCAAGTTATCATTTTTTATATTTCGAGGCATTTTTTGCAGGGTTTTTTTATAGTTATATCAGCATTTTTTCAAGCTTATTGTAATATATGTCTTTTAAAGCTAGACACATTTCAAAGTTAAATCTGATTCAGACATTTTCTTGTGTTTATTTCCAAAGCTAACTATTAGGACTGATTCAGTTGACTGGTTTTTTTCTCTCCTTTTTTAGCTTTAATACTCTCCATAATATTTAGCCACGGTCAAATGACGAGACTGATATCTGAGCTGATACCCCATACTAACATGAAAGCTTTAAATTTTAACAAAATTAACGTGCTTCAGATATCAAAATGGGCTAAATTCATGAAGGTCACATGATAAATACAATCACGTGTTCTCTGTTGAATTCAAGACTGGTATAAGGCTTGTATTTGCTGTTCTACAAGTAGAGTTTAGATAAAACTAAAATTTGACGAATGAAGATGCTCAAATATCAGAATCTTCAAAAAGTTTTTCAAAATTAAAAAGAAATTTTTGTATATTATACGTGTAACTTTCAAGTAAATCAAGTTCATTTTGTTCACCTATGAGCGTTATTATTGTTGACAAATAAAAAAAAAGAAACTTTTTAAAAGAAAGTTTCTGTAAAAATCAAAAGTTGGTAAAAGTGAAGGGCATGAACAAATCGGCTGTAAACAGGTGATTACATTTATCACGTGACTATAACATCACGGTAATTTATGAACTTATTGGCTGGAAACACAGGATTGCAGTTATCATGTGACTATGATGTCACATGAATTTATCCTATTGCTGCACAATGAGCTAATGATACTAAAAATAATAATTATTATTTTGTCGACTATAAGCACTTAAAAATTTTGCTTGAGATTGCTTTTAATTTATTTCATCTTCCGAGGAAAATGAATTTTTCAACATGTAAGGTATTTATTACTAGTGGTTAAAATAATGTAATCTAAATTAGTCTGTTTTCTTAAATTTAATCTACACATTTTTGTTATTAAATTATTTTTATAGTCAACATCCATGGTGCTAAAGGTTTTAATGGAACAATTAAAAAGCTTTCCTACTATTTGCCTATAATATAAATATCTTCATCAAGATCCTGTCGAACATAAATATATGATAATGTAACAATTTTTAAAACGTAAGTTATGAATGAGAAAAGATTTCACGTACACCTTTCCAGTCTTACCATCTCTCAACCATATACGTGTTTAGTTATTTACTGAATTAGCCAACTGGTCTTCTTCCTTTGGTATGGTATTCCGATCAATAAATTGAAGGCCGCGATCCTTTCTCGGTAAAGTTAGTGGAACACTGGACTGAGAAAAATAAGACTTAAAAGAAAATTAAAAGAAATTTTTTTACCGAGTCTGTACTGTGTTAATCCACGAATGATTCTGTAGTCCAGACATAGTATATCCAGTTCTTTTCAGAAATTCAATTCATAAAACTATTTGAACTTTTTTTTTTTTTCATAAGACTAATTTTCGTTAAGTTTTGACAACATTGTATTTAAAATTTTGTGGCTGGGAATCATTAATTCGAAGAATTTTTTTTGTAACTTAATGATTGAAGAGAAGTTTCAATTATTCAATAATATTTGTATTATGACAACAATAAATACAGAATATGTGTACTTACCAACATAACTACAGTAGAAAAACTTACCATTTTAAAACTGCGTTTGAAGTAAAACGCACACAAAATACAAACATAATATAATTATACCCATAAATTTAATAATATCAACTGATGCATTTTCAAACAATTCATAATACATCAGAAAATAAATAATTTTCACTTAAAATTAGTTCTCGTAGCTATAGTCTCAGTAGAAGACTTCGTCTTCATATTATCCACCCCAATCTTGAATACCTCGATACATAATTACTAACTGCTAATCTTGCACTGGATTCTAAGTGGTCGTCTGTGAAACGAGAATGATATATTGTCTTAATTATAATCGTTCAAAATGTAAATTCATACGTATAGGCAGAGCGAAAGAAGGACGTTAAATGAATTGTAGCTTTTTTTAAAATTGGGATACTTTACTTATCTATTAGTTTCCAAACGTTATTCTTTACATATTACGTCCTTTTGAAGGAGAAAAAAGCTTTGTTTTTTCCTCGAGAGATAAAGAGAACATACAACTTATTTTAGTTATATTTTTCGCATAAGCATTGCCAAATGGGTTAACCCATGAGTGCAACTTTTGATTCTATTCCAGAAAACTCTTGAAAACGCCTCTCAAATTTGTGTGTATGTGGATTGCAGTTTTATTCACGGGTGTTTCGATTGTCTTGATAACCACCTGTGTTTGTTTTAATATACGCGCGTCTAACGTTTTATATGAAGACGGTCACCCCAAAATGTCTTGGCAGTCCACCGATCAATCGCGATCGACTTAATGCTTACCCTGGGTCTATGCAAATTCATCTGTTTAACAGCCTCTGCTAAACCAATTTTTATACTGTAAGTGGGGTTGTGTAAAAAGTATCGAAGTTGAAGGAAGGAAGGTTCGTTCTGGGTACCTTCCGTTCCGAACGAATGCGAGTAGTTAACCGATCATGCCAAAACGATTGTCTTCGCGTGATGTTGGTACTAGTTCATATAGATATCACACCGCCACATACTCCCCTGCCAGTGTTTCGACGAATAGGCGAACGCACGATACCATTTTCGTGGCAAGCATGTAAGCAGTTGCGTCCCATGTGACGGTTTAATTGCGTCTTTTGGGAGAGACGGCTTGAGAATTGCGTCATTCGTGTGACGGCTTGGTTGCTTTCGCGGTGGACAGATGGCGCCATGACGGAAGGAATGATGGAAGGAAGGAAGGTTCGTTCTGGGTACCTTCCGTTCCGAACGAATGCGAGTATTTTGCCGAACACGCCGAAACCATCGTCTTCGCGTGATGTTGGTACTAGTTCATATAGATATCACACCGCCACAAAGTAATGATATTCTTATTCTTCTAAGAACTCTAACACTTTGCATGTCTTTTAAGATTGACGTTATACATTTGATTTTATATTGAGTATTCCAAAAATGTTTTTTTTAGGATTTAGATTCAAGAGAGAGACTTTTAGAATCAATCTATAAAACGAATATCATGTTCAACATTGGCATAAAGTACACCCCCACATCGCGGAAGTCCCAAAGCCTGACTGACGCCAAGTACGTACCATTTGTAAGATCAGGCTTGGAGCCCAAAAATTGATTTGCAGTGGGCCTCTTTTATGCTACTTGTCTTCCAAAATGTTCATTAGCTAAGAAAATATCTCTTTACCACTCAAAAATATTAGTCAAAATATGGATATGTATAGATGTAAAAACTTCACTCGAGGTTAAAGAAATTCCCCCACTTAAACAGAAATTGACGTGGCATCTCTAACTTTTGTTATACCATCATAACAATAAGTATGGATAATTTTTAGTATGCTTTTTGACACAGTTATGTTTCCAATATAGCAAAACCGTATTTATTCGAATGTAAACCCGCATCGATTCTAAGCTGCACCCCTAATACTCAAGAAGGCTTTTGTGAAAAATGAAAAATTGTGTAAAATGGTTTATATTTATATGACGGATCTGTACGGCACTTTATCACTAATACTCTTGGGCGTCTTTGAGGATTGTAAATTCGCGTATATTTGCAACCAACTCTAAAAGAAGAAACCGGGATATGCAAATTAGTCAAAGTATTTAAGGAGAGTGTTGTAAGTTATCAGGAGAGGCTATTACGGCAAGAGAAAGGTTGATGGAGTTCTAAGAAGATTCAAGTTGATTGTGCGATTAGCGTCTCGCTGATTATTAGGCAGTGATCTACAATTGGAAAGTTTGAACCACCTGGAAAGTATGGAAGTAAAAGGCAGGTGATATTTAAATTTAGATTATTGAATCATAAGAGTAAATATATAATAAAGTTAGTGGGAAGTTAATGAATGCTAGTAATTCAAATTGCGTGTATCTCTCGGTCCTCTTATTCCGGTAGTACCACCGTTCGATATTGAGTTAATAGTTGATTAGTATCATATTTCGTAATTAATTTAATAGAAAGGGTCAATCACATTGACGTAGACATCTTGATAAATCTTTGTAATTAGATGGTTGATAATTGATTCAAGTGAATAAATACAATTTGTTATTGTAAAAATGCCGTCTGGTCGTTGTTTGCCTCAAATCAATCTTGGTGTCCAGGATGGAATCCAGGAGGATTCCCACACATATCAAATTTTTCGAAATTAAAATACATTTAAAATTAGGCCTAATAAGAAGTGAATAATTAGTTATTTTACCCATACTATACGCTTTTCAATACATACATGAGCCTGTAATTGCTCTTGCTCCATCCAGCGAATTTTTTCCCTTCGATTCTAAGCCGCACCCGATTTTTAGTTTCCATAAACATTGGAGGTAAAAAGTGAGGCTTAGATTTGAGTAAAGGCTGTCTTCGGTTAATGTTAAAGAATAAGACCTAAATTTGGAGTATTTTTTCAGATATAAAAGTACTCAAGCGTTAATATCATATTTTGGTTTCACTATCTTGTAGAGAATCTCTTATTTTATCATACTACTCATTTTTATTCGAGTTGACACATTTTCTTCTATAAAATGTGCTTCGTAATACGTAACGCTCATTGAGCTAGCTCTATTTTACATGTTAAATAGGAAAAGCTGATAATTTGGGTGATATTTTAAAATTTTGAAAACGAGTTACATGTCACAAATTTTAATAAAAATTGAGGCATTTTTCTGTCAGAAAATGCGCTCCACGTTAAGTTCACGCTCTAATACATATGGCGAAAACAGCCTTAACTGTTAGATTTTTTTTACCTGTTTCTACACGTATTTTTTTAATTATTCCGTACGATTTCCATGTGATTTAAAATTGAAAAATATTCCATAAGTTTTTTAATATAATTTGACAAACACTCGCAGAAAATAACGAATATAATGCATGGAGATTTTAAATGAATCCTCAACGAAGAAGAAACAAAACTATGAACTCAGAGATACAATTTTTTCGAACAAAAATCACTCGGAATGTACCGTAGTAAAATTTTTAAATAATCAACCAAAATAATCGACTACTGGTATTGATTTGTTTCTATTAATCAATAGAAATACATTTTTACACCTTCGGGGGTTTGAAACAAAAATTTTGAATCTCCAGAAGCATTTTGAAAAGATTTAGGGGTACTTTCGCATCATCGCAAGAATGCCAACGTTCAAGATAACTCGCCAAGTTGGCAATCCCAATTTCGTATATGTCGTACGCACTGAATAATTGGCAACACCATGGGCTTCATTTCTTATAAAGTCACCAAAACGGTTGAGATAATACGTAGGTTCCGATTTAGGACTACTAACAAGATTGTCGAATTTAAAGTATTTGTTACTAATGATAGATGAATACCTCGATTAAAGAACCTTTTTTTTGTAAATATGATCTTTTTTGTGTCCAACGTTCCAATAAGTCTGTATGGTCTCATTATTACACCAAGAATGTGCACAGAAATGCGGCTGTCTGTTATGAAGCAATTCCATAGAAGAATTCCATTGTTACAGAAGTGAGATTGATTACTTATACGTTGAAGAATAAAGGCGAGCTCTGTGTTTGTTGTTTTCCAATGAGGAAGCATCGAGAATCACTTTGTGTACTGAATCTTGATTACCCTCCCTAAGGAACATTGCCCGTTATAATTGCACCCAAGAACAAAGCGTTTAGTCCATAATAGGTGGAATAAAATATGCGGTACTATCAAAGGAACATATGCTGCTAGTCGACAAGCGTAAACTGTGTAATCCTGCCAGGCTTCCGTATATTATTTAGACTAGAAATTCTGGTCCACAACTCAACAATAAAATACAGTGAAATACATTTAACGCGAAAAGATGAAATATAGGTTAACGCGAAATAATACAACAGTCCCGACAAACTACTATGGATTTTCAGGCATTTTTTTCCTTAACATTTTTTTCCTTCTGAGAATGAACAAAATGCGGAAAACACCAGCTGCGCAGGCGAGATTAAAGAGAAGTGTTTGAGAAAGTTTCTCTTTTATTGGACTCTCTTCGTTGCAGTAGATGATGATAATGTGTACAACCCTAATTATGGCAGACAAAAACATTTTAGAGTTTGTTCTAAGCTCAAAACGTATCACTGACGAAAATTCCAATAAAGAAAATGAGATGTATAATGCAGCTCTTGTTCCCATGTCATACGATGTGAGGAGCCTCATAAAAGGTATGCGTTGCTATTTAGACGCACATTCCAATCGTGAAATGAATAACAAAATGGACGACATCTTTCTATTTTTTGATGCTAAAAAACACAAAGCAAAGAAAAATATTAGATAATTTTACGAACATTCAAAAAATGTTGTTTTTCTTGCAACAATCTTGAAAATTTTGTATTAAATTTCATTCACTTCTTGTAAATATTTTTGTTTCATTGAGATTTTTATTAAATACCTATATATATACCATCAGGAACATTAAAAAAAAGCGACCCCAAAAGGAAGCTAAGTACAATCGCGAAACTTTGCAAATAAGTACAGCGTAATGTGATATGCAAATGATCCAAGTTTTGTGCCAATGCTCATACACGCCGAGGTGGAGCTACAATCGGGAAGAGGGTGCTATATAAGCCAGCGAAAATTCTAAGATTCATAAACGTGACGATTACCCGCCGATTGTAGGAAGACTTTGGTAAGCGAAATATGCCAGGTAAACGTGCTAGAATACAATTCTCACAGTTAAGCGAGTTTGAGAGAGGCCTGATCATTGGGATGAAAACTGCAGGCTGGTCGACGCGCCGAGTTGCTGGCCAGGTGGATCGTTCGGAGTGTGCCGTTAGAAATTGTTGGCAGCAGTGGACACGAGAAGGTACCCACGCGCGGAAAACCGGGTCTGGAGCGACCAAGAAGACCACGAGGAGAGATGATCGAAGAATCGTGCAGCAAGCACTTGTGGACCCCACAGAGACTCGTTTAACGATACGAGCAGACGTAGGCGTAGCAATTGTTCCACAAACAATTTCCAGACACCTTGCAGAAGCAAATCTTAAATCCAAGCGCCCTTTCCGTGCACTCCCTTTAACACCGGAACATCGGCAACTGCGTCTACAGTGGTGTCAAGCCAGATGAATGTGGAATGTCACAGATTGGCAAAAGGTTGTGTTTAGTGATGAATCCCGGTTTGTTTTGGGGACAGATGATAACCGTGTACGGGTGTGGAGGCGCCCTGGTGAGCGGTACAATTCCCCTCACACTGTTCTACGTCACACTGCCCGCACAGCTGGTGTAATGGTCTGGGTGGCCATAACCTATGATAGCCGGTCCACTTTAATTGTGATGCATGGAACCTTAATGGGCCAACGTTACGTTGATGATATTCTTCGACCCCATGTAGGACCTTTCCTAAGTGGTCTCCCAGCGGCAATTTTCCAGCAAGACAATGCTCGTCCGCATACAGAAAGAATTGCTCAAGACTTCCTACGTCATTTTCAGACTCTTCCATAGCCGGCCCGCTCCCCCGATTTGTCCCCTGTATAGCACGTGTGGGATCATCTAAAACAGCAGATGCCATCGTGTCACTCTGTACATGATTTAGAGTTGGCTGTTCAAGAGTTGTTGGCCCATCTGTCTCCGGACAACATAAGGTGTCTAATCAACTCAATGCCGGACCGTGTGGCTGCATGTAAAGGGTGTTTTTTTAGAGGTACAGAACTTTAAATTGCAATAAAACAACGATGTATTATTCAATTAACATGAATTTTTTTATTCGAAAGATAATCTTGTGGCATTATATTTTAAATATGATTTCTGGCATAGTACTGCCACGGCTGGCTCGGATGTAGTCTAATCTGGACGTCCAATTTTCGATGACTTTTTCCAACATTTGTGGCCGTATATCGGCAATAACACGGCGAATGTTGTCTTCCAAATGGTCAAGCGTTTGTGGCTTATCCGCATAGACCAATGACTTTACATAGCCCCACAGAAAATATTCTAGCGGTGTTAAATCACAAGATCTTGGAGGCCAATTCATAGGTCCAAAACGTGAAATTAGGTAGTCACCAAACGTGTCTTTCAATAAATCGATTGTGGCACGAGCTGTGTGACATGTTGCGCCGTCTTGTTGGAACCACAGCTCCTGGACATCATGATTGTTCAATTCAGGAATGGAAAAGTTAGTAATCATGGCTCTATACCGATCATCATGGACTGTAACGTTGTGGCCTTCATCGTTTTTGAAGAAGGATTCCACCAGCCCATAAAGCGCACCAAACAGTCAGTTTTTCTGGATGTAACGGTGTTTCGACATACACTTGTGGATTAGCTTCACTCTAAATGCGGCAATTTTGTTTGTTGACGTAGCCATTCAACCAGAAGTGCGCTTCATCGCTAAACAAAATTCGCTTATGAAAATCGGGAACAACGGCAATCTCGTTTTGGGCCCATTCGACGAATCTACGCCTTGCTTGATGATCGTTTTGATGAATTGCCAAACCAAACTGAGAATAAATCCCTTGACAGCTGTTAAATCGGTCGCCATCTTGGAAAGTAATGCCAACTTAAACTTCTATACCTGGAAAAAAAACACTATTTTAGCTGGAGGTGGTCCAACGCGCTATTGAAGTTGCCCAGTATTTGTGTCGTTGCACACCCTGTATTCGTTTAATTGTCTTGTTTTTGAGATCAAGTGAATCTCTCATCTGTATCATTATGTGTATTAAATTTCATTTCAATCCAATGCTTTTATCTTGGGTCGCTATTTTCAATGTTCCTAAGTGTATATATATATATATGACATGTTTTGAGCCAGAGTCAGACGTAATTTTAAAAAGGATTTTTATTTGATGAAATCTATACAAGCTCTGACGCTGAGAGGAGAGAGAAAAAAGAACGCCGCGTGAAAACTAAGTGGATTAATAATTAAAACACAGATGTGATACGTATCACGGATTTTATTATTGTACTTGAAAGTTAATGCTGACATATAGGGCTATTAAATCTAAGGACCTGGAATAAGACATGTTTATTGGCTAAGCCATATGTTCGGAAGAAATGAATGGGTGATTAGTTTAATACTTGAAGATGAAATGAAAAAGACGTGTTCAGTGCTAGATAGGGAATTTAATTTTTAATCTAATTTAATTATCCTTACATATATATATATATATATTAATACTAGTCAAACGTACTCTAATACACTAAATTTTGTTGAATTCATGGTGTTTTTTGTTTTGCAACATCCTTTAACATGAAAAAATATTCCGGTGCTCTCAGTTTCGTGTACTATGCTATTTTCATTGTACTATAAGAATTCTCTAAATATTAACGATGAAAAGAGATCTGTAATTTAAGATCCCAGCTTCCTCCCAAACACAAACTATTAAATTCTGGCCCCTAATTTTTCAAATTAACATATAAAATTTCATTTTTTCTAATTTAACTACAAATTATGAAAAATTTTGGCTTAGGGACTATGGTGTGGAAATACATGTCTTGTTGAATTAAGATTTCCTTATAAACAGTCCTGAAAACTCATCTGCACTAACATCAGTCCTTTTCGTTATTTTTCATTTAAAAAATTATGATTCTAAAGTAAGGGTGTCCAACCCAAATGACGTTGCGGGCCACAACGGAAAAACATTATAATCTCGCGATCCGCACTTAAAAATATGTACATTTATATAAAATTTGGAAACAAAAAACATCTATTGGTGGGAAAATTTAAAACAAAATGAATTTTTATATCTTATTGTTTTCATCATTTTTCATGTATAAAGACACAGATAATATAATAATGTTTATATTAAATAATAATAAAATGATCAAATAATGTTTAAAATATTACAGTAGCAATTTTCTTCAAAAATTACGGAGTTCCTTTGGAATTTACTATTCGTTACTCAATGTTGAAATTTGATTGTGTGTGCTGTCATTCTCAAACGATTAAGTATGCATTGTCCTTTATCTTAACCGTCCTGAATATTTTTTTTTAATTTAAAAAACATCTCTGACTGCCTCTTGCTTTTGGGGCATTCCAAACAGAAAAGATGGAGGAGAAATGAAATTCGCACACGCACACACAGAGAATCATGAATCATCCATAGTAAATGATATGCATAATGCACACAATTCGGAATTTATTAAAAAAGAAATTTACTATATAGTAAAATCAAACGTAACTGTTTGATAAAATATAAATCTATTTTAATCTAAAGGACGTTTGTATTATCAAAAAGAATTTATTTTAAAACAAGAACAGGCAAATACATTGTAGATTTATACATAAATTTCTCCTTAAATAAATTTCAAAATGAAAAAACTTTAAAAACCTGATAATTTTAAAAAAAATTTAAAAAGAGTCGGCGGGCCGCAACTTACGTAGTGGTGGGCCACATGTGGCTCGCGGGCTGGACACGCCTGTTCTAAAGTAAAAATGACAAATGCTGAGTTCCACTTCCTCGTTCTACTGCCGAACTTCACCAAAAAACGTTTAATAAAAATAGTGCCAGGTGTTGATCCTCTACCTGATTATTATCTTTGTTTTTGATACATTTTAGAAACTAAAAATTGCAAATGGCAACAGTACTTATGTTACTGTAATTCTTGTGAGGGAAAAAAGGGCTTTGAATTACTATTCATGAGTTTTAGAGAATCAATAACCATTAACTAACAAGAGAATTTATATTAAAATATTATTTAAAAGCCTACATGGCGTAAGATGTTAATAAACATTTTATGCCATTTAGGCTCTTTTGAGTGATATTTTTGAGATGTTAAAATAATAGATTAAATGATTTTAATGACAGCTCTTCTGAATTCGAATTCCACAATGGAACAAATAGTGTATGGTTGACATTATATTTCCTTTTTTCCTCTAAAGAATAAATCATTAGAAAATATAAATATAATGTAACTTTTTTATTCTTTTTTTAAAATGCAATTGTTATCAACTTATAAGACAACAAGAGTACAATATTATAAACGACTTATTCTTCTTTTGTGTTGTATTTCATAAGAATCAACCAGTAAAATTATTCCATGTTTATATTTCACTTTATATGAAGCATTTAAATCGCTCCTTATAGTTTATTACTAAGAAATATCTCCTGAACTGTTTAATTTGCTTTTCAATCATTACAGATGTCAATTAAGATATATTAATACCAATTTAAGGTAGTAATTCAGT
Source organism: Trichonephila clavipes (assembly GCA_019973935.1). Classification (NCBI taxonomy): domain Eukaryota; kingdom Metazoa; phylum Arthropoda; class Arachnida; order Araneae; family Nephilidae; genus Trichonephila; species Trichonephila clavipes. The sequence continues at coordinate 2,113,404 of BMAU01001132.1, forward strand.
TATATCAAGGAAGAATAAAATTTGTTGCTGAAAGATTGTTGCTGCGTAACCGTGCCTGGACTCTCAAACGTATGGATTTATTCCTGGCTGAATTCCGAGTTTTTTCTCACTTCCTTTTAGTAGTTTTTATGTGTATTGTCTTAGATTGAATAAAAAATCATAAAAAGATTCTAAGCAGAACAGGTTTATGTAATAGAAATCCTTTTTTTATACCCTAATTTCTCAGGATATCTCGATTAAATTTAATTGGAAATTTTATAAGAAATTAAGTATTATATAAGATATTTTTTTAACCTCTTCTTCTGCCCGGAGTTCAACCCATTGGTTCACATAAAAATTATCAGTTATACAATTGATTATTAGCATTTATTTCCATTCCTCTCGGAGATTCTGTTCCCACAATTTCTATATATTTAGCGGACCTCTACACAACAAAAAAAACCTGCGTACTAAATTTCAAGTCGTTGAGTATGACAGTTCAGAAGATCTCATTATAATTGAGGGAGTAAGTCGCTCTTTTCCTTTATACGTTTTAGGATTCAAAAGTTCCTGGACTGAGTCTATAACGTGAAAACTTTTTGCAATAGAGCAACTATTTCAGTGTTTCTGCATCCTTCCCCTTTTCTAAAAGTGGTTTGTTCCAAATCACGCGGGGTCGGTGGCTCGCCATTGAGTCGTGTTTTGTAGGTGGATGCATTTAGTAACCGGAGATTGATAGAAATGGCATTTGTTCAGCAGGGAAAGAATATCAAATTTTGTGTTCGCTTGGGAAAGAGTGCTACGGATACTTACGAAATGCTGAACTATGCGTACAACAGTGATACATTCCCGCAAAGAAAGCTTTTGAGTGGCATCGATGTTTCAGACAAAGCAGGGAAAATGTCGTAGATGACGGACGCTCTGGACGACCGCAGATTTCTTGCACCGCTGAGAACTGCGAATAGGTTTCTGAGGTGGTACGTAGGAAGAGGCTTTAAGCAAAAGCGCAAATTGCTAAATTGGTTGGAAAAATCCAAGGCTATATGCGAACGGATACTGGCTAAGGATCTTAACAAGCATAGGGTGTGTTAAATGGAGACCAAAAGGCAATTCGAATGGAAATTGCTGGAAATTCAATCTCGGCTGCTTACAAAAAAGACCCTTCCCTTCTTGTCAGAATTGTTACTGGGGACGAGAAAGGGTGTCTTTTTACACGACCCGCATTCCGAAAGAGCATTGGCAACTTGGAAACACCAATGTCTCACGTCATCGATTTCGATTTGCAGATGAAATTAAAAGAGTACATTGTAAATTCAATTAATGGACACGGCTAACAATGGATTCCAGAAAAGTTTCAATTACCTTTATAAGCGATGGCGAATGTCTGTTGTTGTTCAAGGGTTTTATATTTTGAGGACGGATGTGTTTCAGCAACTTAACTGGTAATATTTTTTTAAGGTAAAGACTTAGTCCGGGACTTTTGAATCCTGCCTCGTATATATAGACTAATGGATCCATTCCCCTAGATTTAATGAGCATAAAAAATATTTCTTACTTCTCTGTATTAAATAATGGGGAATCGTGCGTATTTATATTAAGTGAAGTTCATAGAAGGAACAATAGTGATGAATTTTTCTTTTTGTATGGCTTTCAAGGAAGAATTAAAAAGCTGCTTATGGAAAAAAAGGATAAATAAGATAACATAAATTTAACGTTCAAAATTCTTTTTTTTTAAAGAATGTCGATTATTTTTAATTAAAAGGGTTACCAAAGCCCATTTTACAGACTGAACTTGAACATGATTTCTCAATTGAAATAAAAAAGTACACTACTTGCCATTTAAATAGCTACACCAGGACGAAATGCAGATAACAAAATGATATCTATTGGACAAATATCTCGTATTATACTAGAAATAACAAGTGATTAAATTTTCAAGAAATTTAGGCGCATAGATCCTGAGAAATCAGCACCCAGAACAATCACCTCTGGCAGTAATAACAGCACTTATACGCTTGGGTATTGAGTCGAACAAAGATTGGATGGTATGTACAGGTACATATGCCCCTGCAGCTTTGACACGATGCCACATCTCATCAACCGTAGTGACTGACGTATGGTGACGAGCCAGTCACTTGGCGGCTATGGACCAGACGTTTTCTATTGGCGAGAGATCTGGGGAACGTGCAGACCAGGGCAACAGCCAAACATTTTCCGTATCAAGAAAGGTCCGCACAATACCGGTTAAATGCGGTCGTGTATTATCCTGCTGAAACGTAGGGTTTTGCACGGCTGGAAAGAGGGGTAGAGCCACGGGTCGTAACACACCAGAAATATAACGTACACTGCCTAATGTACCGTCAATGTGAACACCGAGATGTGTATTCAATAGCATCCCAAACCATCACGCTCGGTGATGGACCAGTATGACGGTGATGAAGGCTCGCTGCCAATGTGCGTTCACCATAATGCCACCAAACACAGATGAAACTATCTTAATGCTTTAAAGAGAACCTGGATTCATCTGAAAAGAAGACGTACTGCCATTCGTGCGTCCAGGTTCGTCGTTGATCACACCGTTGAAGACACTCCTTCCGAAGATGCAGTATGAAGGGTAGCCACAGCCATGATCTCCAAGCTGAGGGTCCATGCTGTGGCAAACGTCGCAGACACTGAAGGACGTGAGATGTGAGATACGATAAACCGCAATCCCGGTACGCTACAATTCGACCGTTGTCGAAGTCAGAAACGTGCTGGTACACAATTCTACTTCTTACTCGAGGCATCATAACAACTTTTTCAACCAGGCAAAAACGTTCAAATGAAATTTGTGTATGAGAAACCGGCTGAACTAATTCCTCCTTTAAATACATTGTAGGTGTCGCTACCGGCGTCTGCTTTGTCTGAATGCGCTGAAAAGCTAATTATTTGCATATCACAGCACCTTCTTCCTGTTGTTTTAATTTCACGTCTCTTGCATGTCACCTTCTTGAAGTAGCAATTTTAGTGGCCAGTAGTGTAGTATTCGTATATTCACTTCAAATACGAAAAAAAAATGTTTTTTTTTATAAGTACGAATTTTTATTCAAATATTTAAGAAACTGAAGGCTGAACATAAAATAGCTCTTCAGCATGTTTATGCTTACGTTTTGAATTTAAATATAAAATAGACATATATAATTTGAAAATGAAGAGAAAAAAATTGTGAATTTTTTAAATTTTGCCCAGTTATCGTAAAAGTATCAAACATTCAATTGAGAGATTTAAAACTCAAAAATACTGAACTATTGCACCGATAAGAAAGAGTTAGAAATTGTACGAATAAAATGTGTTGGAAAAACTATTTTCCACATCTAATCGGATTCTTATAAACATTTCCCGATTTTTCTTGCACTTTAATATACAACATTTATTCGCTTCGATGCAGAATTTTATCGAGAGATTCCACCAGTCAATTTTCTTAAAGTTATGTCGTTCTTATCTAAACGGGGAACAATTTGTCTAAATTTATTGCTGAACGATAACCATTGCTAAACTATATTTATTTCGAAAATTTTAGTATGTTTAAATCCAGTGCATTCCATAAATTTGTGTCAGGGATAGTTTCCTTCAATCAATCTGGGCATTATTTGAGATAAAATACAATTCTGTTTGACTGCTTTTAACAAATCACAAAACATCGCTCTTGGATGCTGTATTTCATAAACTACATATCTTTCATGAAAATATATTGTATGAAAGTAAGACTTAATATACAACGTGACATTTTTATTAAATACATTTTATCTTTTTCGTGTACCGACAGAGAAAAGAATACAAAAAGCAACAAACACTTTTTAGGAGAGAAAATGTTCTAAAAATACATTGTGATAGATTTCCTCTCACATCCATCAGTGTTTGGGAGTTAGAATGAAGATCAGCCAAAATCAAAACAAATATAATTTATGAATCTGTTAAGAAGTCTCAACAACCTAACAATTTACAACAACCCAAGTTAGGAAATACACCTATAATTAAGTATTGGAGCAAAAGTGAGGTAGATGACATGTTTAATATTTAATTATTAATTGAATCTCTTACTTTTGGAGCTTTTTTGTAATATGCGTTCCAAATAATCGTAACCCCAATCTGAACCACTTGACTGATCTGAAGTCGATATCACTCCAATTGAACTATCTTATTCTTATCCAATTCTTCAATCATCAACTTTAAATACTAAGTAATAAATTAGCAAGTCCTTCTCGACTAACTTTCTACTACTTTACGTTTATCACTAATTTCTATCATATAACTCCTCTCCATCGAACCTAAAAGCTAATGCTTAAATATAAACCTTGATTTACATAATCTTCCTTGATTACATATTCCTTCTTCGGGAGAAAGTTTTCAATAGAACAGTATTTAAAGAAATAGTTTTTCCCCAAGATGATTAGAAGGAGGTTCACGAATAGATCCGTTACAATATCATTATCATATTAGAATATTCTACGTATTTTTTATAAATTTCCCCTTTTTCGTTTGAAACAACTTATTTTTGGACAAATATATTTTACATAATATGTTATGTGGCTTACATAATAATACATATTATGTGGTATACATAATATGTATTAAGCTCAGTGGCTGAGAGGTTAGTACATCGCGCTTCCACAGCACAGGTCCGAGGTTCAATCTCCGGGCTGGTCAAGGTCGACTCAGCCTTTCATCCCTTCAGTGGTTTGATAAATGAGTACCAAGATTGCTTGGGAATTGAACACAGGGGGTTTCGCATCAGACTGACCACCTGACCGGAACATCTGCTCATACACCTCAGGGCCAAAGTCACGTATATTGAGTTGGGCATTATAGGCCTTGGCCCTCACGGGCTGTTGCACCACAGTTAAGTTATGTATGATATATGATCCGAAAGCAAGTTTCATCATTGTTTTTCCCACGGAAACTTTATAGCCAAAAACAATTACATGATAGCGTCATGAGCAATGCAACTTGCATAATTTTTTTGACATAGTAGACATCGACATTAAGACATTTGTCGTGGTATGCAATCAGTTTGAAAAAATCACTCTGGTAAAACTCCGCGCCCTGCTATATAAAGAATATTGACATATAAGCTGATCCACCTGAGCATTGTTTTGAAAATTACATCCTGAGAAAGAAACTTCCAATGTGTGCAGGGTACAGGTGAAAGTCACAATGGGACAATGTTGTTTTCGTTCGTGGATGTGCAGAGATGCTCACTTCGACCTTCATCTTCCACAATCTGCCTTCCTTCTCCGAACATGCAACATCAGCGACCAACCATTTGACAAGACATGACCTGCTCATCTTACACGGTCAGTAGGCGTTCCTGGATGACGGACACTCCAGTCCCATGTGTACATTCATACAAGATTGCAGCCCGCCCTTCCATTGGCGAACATCTTGTCAGTCTACCATCGTGATTTGTATTCGAAAATCCTTGGGCAGTCGATCTGTTGCACTATCCATAGAAGAACGTGGCACTGCCTCCAGAGGTTGAACTTCTACTTATTGGTTCGCAGAAATCCACGTCAGCAATGATTTGTAAGGATTCTTTCCTTTACTGGTAAACTTGGATGTGCATTAAGGTGGCCTTAGTTTCTAAGGGTAATGTAGTGCACTCATGGAAGGATTCTGAACATTTCTTTCAGTAGAGATTCATTCTACTCTCACTTTACTGTAATCCGAAACATCATGGATCATGGGATGAACCTGAGCATGAGCAATACGCCGTGTGGATGCCTCTCTGTCACCATTTTGTGATTGTCCTCGAAAACCAGAGCCAGTTTATCCACTGGGTGCTTGGAGCGGGCACCCAGGAACCCGGAAGGGATCTGAGGGGCCCAGATAAACTGGACTTAACCAGATTGGCTAGTTATAAATTTCTGTCCAGCAGTATCAAAGGGGGCATGTATATCTTCTGCCCCCAGGGTCCGAAATGAGCTTAAATCGCCACTATCTAAGACCATGTTCTGTTCTCTAGTAATGTTACTTTCAATTGTTGATGAGGAGAGACACCCACTTTAACCTTCATTCTCAACATTCTACCTTTCTTCATTGAACATGCAATACCAAGAGCAACCATTCGATGAAACACGGTCCCTTCTGAGTACACGGTCTGTAGATGTCCATTGATGACGGACACACTACTCTCATCTGTCCACTTATACCGTATAACATAACGCACTTTTATTGGTGTCCACGTTGTTAGTACACCAAGTCCTGCCATCGTGATTTGAACTCAAATCATCTCAGTCACGCCACGCCGCTGCTACTCTCTCTCTTTCAGTGTTTTGCGCATGCGTCTTTCCTACTACGTTGACACTACTTCCGTCATTTAACCATCAAAGAATTAAGTTTCTTATGGTTATTGTTTGCTTCACCCGATGTGCCATCTCGCCTTTCAAAAAAAAATGACGAAGCCTATTTTTCTAACGTCTTCCGTATTTCATCTCTTATACTTTGTTGTTAAATTAAAATCGACTGCTCTGCATTTTAACATACACTGCTGGACAATTGCTAAGGACGGATCACAAATTGCTATGTAGCATAACATTAAGCGAAACATGAGGCCTAGTAGGATAAAATATAGTTGCCACACTGTTCAGACATTAGAATAAAGAATATTTATTGTTCTGAAAGTACAAAAGCTGTGAAACATCTGAAAGAAAAAAAAATGTTCATTTGATCTGCGTACGGAGAAATGGAACAATGCATCTAAAAGTCAGCAGGCACCTTAAAGAAAGGTATCAGTACGGGATATGTCCACCGTGGAGTGTGATGCAACATTCCACACATCGTTCCATACTTTGCACAACATTATCCAGCAGCTGTTGAGGCAATTTATCCCATTCATCTGTGAGTGCACGGATGAGGGTGTTCTTGTTTGTCGGAGGATAGTTTCGACTAGCAACTTGCCTCCCCAAAGCATCCCACACATTTTCAATGGGGTTTAGATCTGGAGAACGCGCTGGCCATACGAGACGTTGAATACCCTCGCTGTCTAGACAATCCTGAACAGCAAGTGTTCGATGACATGTTGCGTTGTCGTTCATAAAAACAAATTTATCAACGACAGCACCACGGAAAAGACGAACATGAGGAAGTAGAACTTCATCAATCTATCGTTGGCCCGTCATAGTCCCATTCGCAACCACATGTAGGCGCGTGCGGCCATTGATCATGATGCCGGCCCACACCATGATACTGCATGTCGGATATCGGTCCTTTTCCTGGATATTTTCTGGATGATAAGCAGTACCACTCTCGCGCCAGATCAGTTGGCGTCTACAATCCGATGACAGATTGAACCTACTCTCATCTGAGAAAAGTACGCATGCCCAGTCCTGTTCAGTCCAATTGTGATGCTCACGACACCATTGCAAACGGGCAGTACGGTGCTGTCTGGTCAATGGGACACACACAACAGGTCTGCGTGCTTATAGTCCTCCTCCCCTCAAACGTCTGGCAACAGTTTTTCGAGAGATCTGCTTTCCTGAGGCAGCAAGAAACTGATTTGCAACCTGCTGAGCTGTGGTGCGCCTGTTCCTTTTTGCTGATAGGACGATATATCTGTCTTCTGCAGGCGTCGTACTTCTAACACGACCTCCCCCGTGCCGTCTACTACACATTCCAGTAGTTTTAAATGACTTCCACAGCCGTGAATCAACGCTGTGAGCGATGTCGAACTCCCTGGAAACATCTGTTATTTTTCGCCCTTTTTAGATCTTTCCAATAATTCGGCCACGCATAAAATCATCTATGTGATGTCGGGAAGACATGCCAAAAATTTTAAGTTCGTGTATTAAATCTTTCCTGTAAAACTTTGACTTGAAACAACAACTGTCTACACGCGTCAAAACCTTTAAAGCTCTTATGGACGCTATGACGTGATGAACAGGCGTGGAAAAAAAATTTGCATACTCATACTTCTTCTTACTAATATCCCGCACTTATTCTAATTTTCCATATTTTGCTTCCTTTCATTTTGTGGTTGCTATGGATGATAGTGTTATCCGTCCTTAGCAATTGTCCAGCAGTGTATTTTACTGTGTATTTACTACTGACACAACAGCTGCAACTGACAGTCCTAAGTGGCAGAAGCGCCCTCTAACGAACACATCTTCAGTAGAGGTCAGATTAGGAAAGAATGTGGTCGGTATGAAAAACCGTCCATGCTTTTACCCTGCAGTAGCATCTACATTAAACCAGTAATAGCCTCTGGACCGGGGTGATCACTTTGGTCTAGTAGGTGTGTTACTTGGCTGCGAACTCAAGCGTCGCTGGTTCTAACACCACATTGGCGACCTTGGCTGAAAAGAAAAACGCAAAACCTTCTCATCTGTCATGGCTCCATCTACCCGCACGAAGAACAATCAAAAATCGTCAGATCTACTTGATGCAGCAACCAAAGTGGTAAACTCACTTGACGATTAACGCAACAACTCACACGTTTACCATAACAATTATGTCGTGCGTTCACCTATCCACCGACTTACTGTTGGAGGAGTACTGTAGTGGTATATACATAACCCAGTAACAGCCTCCGGACAGGGTGTACCGATCGCCTAGCGAAGTCCGTTAGTGTGGGAGAGTCGGAAGGAAGATTAGCCCTTTTTAAAATACTATTTATTTCCTATTATGAAGAACAACCCAACTACTATTAACCAATTTAAAAGATGCACCAAATACTAAATATGGAAAACAATAGCGAGGTAGACGAGGTACGAGAAGTTTTAATAAGTCGGACCACTTACGTACAGGTGATATATCTCTTAAGTCCAAACGACCAAATCTTAATTAATTACTAGTTGACAAATCGTCAATCTTTAATATTACACTAATAAGCTACGAAGTATTCACGCCTCACTTCACGTTTAATCAATCACTGCTATCCGTTAGCTGTCTAACCTCTCTCTCTTTCTATCTTGCGAAAGTTTAATATTTATATACAAGTTTTAACTTACATACTCACATCCTCTTCTTCGGCGAAAGGTTTGTATTACAATAATTTTTAAAGATTCAATATTACCCAAGAGGATTATAGTATTTGAAAAAACGCTTTACAAAGAGTGATCACTTTTGTCTTGTAATCATGTTACACGGCTGCGGAACCGAGTGTCGAGGATTCTTTTCCCCCACAAGCCCATTGTTTTTGTTAACGCTATGTGTTGCCTTCGTGTATCCTAACTTAAATTAATAAATGTTACTTTAAAGGAGACTTGCTTGAACCCAACTCCAAATTTACCACGTTTAGTTTAATCTTCAATAACAACTGTATTAATGAATGAAGTCAAAACACGATGAATAATTTTGGAGCATTAATTTTAACCCCTTCCAAGTTCATTTTATTTCTGGATTGTGAATCAAAAAATGGAAACTTGTTTTCTGCTTATTTACAAACATACATATCTCTTTAAACAAAATAGCACCACTCACAAACAAAATTTCTTAAAAACTAATGTAAAAAAATCTATTTCAATAAATGAGTAATTTACCTGTAAAGTTGTCTTTTGGCATGTCAGAAATCATTATACTTTGAGGTCAGTTCCCCCTAGCTATAAATATAAAACTCAGAATATCAAGCTAAATGATTATGCAATTATTAATCAAAATTTGACCGTGTAGGATCAATTCGAAAACACGGGGCTGCTCACAACCCAACAACGCCCTCTTGTCAGTAGAATCTTGTGTCTCTTCTTCCCTTTACTGTCTCCTTAGAGCATCAAATAATACACTGTTATGTTGGATTAGTTTTCTTCTCTGTTGGGGAATGGGGTTAAAAAAGTGTCTTTCAGACAAGCGTGAAAAGAGTTCTCAACAGAAGGACGTCCTCTTTTAGCAAAACCATAGTTCGAAACCATAAAAAGCATATGTGAAATTATTCGGGAAAGACCGGTTGCACAGTGTAAATTTTCCCAGTGCCCGAGCTAAACTCGGGATGAGTCCGGTTGGCAGGTTTTAGCTGCCCCAGCTAAGCTCGGGAAAAATCCGGAATGAATTAATAAAAATTAATAATTATAAAGCCCATCCCTTGTCAGGTATACGATATCCGATATTATCGCCCATCCGGTATAGTGATTAGTGAACCTGATTGCTGTGCCGTAGGGCATGGGTTCGAATCCCGGAGAAGGCATGGAAGCTTGTAAATTTATAGAGCCTTCGCGCATGGTGTACTCTAAATAGACGTCCAGCCGCAAATCTTTTTTTGTGAGGTTGATGGAAGGGGAAGAGAGGTCGGAGGCCCATGACCATTCCTAGGGTGTTTCTCTCTCAAAATTGAGGTGGAACTGAGCGAAAACGTACTGTCACCTGCATGGTGCTCAAAGCTACGGCTAAGGACAGGCGTACATCTAGTCTTTTGCCACGATGAATTCCGTGGATTGATCTAACATCGTCATACAGGTGGCATTAGTAACAGAAACAATAGTTAAAAAAAAGTATGACAGTAAATATAATTTTTACATTTACTCTTTTAGCAAATTCGGAATCCTCGTATTCATTTTAAATTTATTATGTGTGGGGGTGTTAAAACTTAAACTAGGAAAATATATAATCTTGCCTTTTCATATATATTTTATTTCTTTGATCCTTATAGAATGTGTTTTTGTCTTTTATATATACTTTATACAATTTTAAATATTTACTGTTTTATTTTCTACAAAAACTACTTAAGAATAGTATTATGTTTATTCTTTCTAGAGCAGACTCAGATTATATATCTCACGATTCTTAATTAAATGGTACTTAACTATTCCATGAAACAAAGAAGTATTCTAATATGAAAACACTAACAAAAGTAACAATATAATTTTTTCAAACGTTTTCACTTTAAAAAGCATCATTTCTAAAACATTTCAGAATTAACAGCCCCCAAAAGTGTGTAATATTGTGAAACTTTTAATAAGCTTCTGTTACTTTTTGCTTTTTTACAAAAGACAAAATTAAACAAATACATGTTTCAAAGGAGGTATCCAATTATCGCTCAACATATATAGTTTAAATTCTTGAATCTAATTTCGCTGCGTGCGAGGGAAACTTATTTAGTATTTTTAACTTGAGACTTATCTTTTTTCCTCCTACATATTGTTTTTTTTTGTTGATGTTGTGACACAGAATATTAGAATTAGTATCTAGTAAATTATAGTTTAAAAGAAACGAAAAAACACGCTTTTATAGTGAATCGAACAAAAAAAAAAAAAAAGAATAATTCTTAAAATAAGAATAAAATGATTAACGAGAAAATTAATGTCATTGGGATAAAAGCGTGGGGTGCTCTATATTAATTGTTATAATTTCTTACTAGTTCTGTTCCAAAATGTTGAGTTTGTGTAAAAATGTAGTACAAAGCACACCCGACGCTTTTGCCACAATGACATTATAATTTTCTCGTTAATCATTTTATTCTTATTTTAAGAATTATTCTTTTACTTTTTTGTTCGATTCACTACAAAAGCGTGTTTTTTAGGGGTTTTTTAACACCATAATTTATTTTTCATTCTTTAGTTCGATCTACAATAAAAGCCTGTTTTTTAGTTTTTAAAACTATCATTTATTCTTTGTTGAATTTATTCTTGAGTTTGATACATGAAACCTGAATTATGTGGCTCATGGAATTAGTCTTGCTCTTTAATGGATATTAATTAATGGGTCTGAAGGGTATTTATTCTCTCCGTTTACGGGGCCTCGGATAAGCCCCCTATCGTTGTATTTCAAAGATTCCGTCTCTATAGATACAGGTGTAACTAATAAAAGTGTGTCAAGAAGAAATATTAAATGTCAATCGTATAATCACCTTTTAAACGTATTGCGAAATGTTAATTCGTATCATCACTTCTAAACATACTGCTTTATCAAAATTAAAAAAAAATATATTTAGCAGTTAGAACACAAATTATTTTTATTCCCGTTTGCAGTTTTAGGGTGGCCCCTTAATCTTTTAGGTGCTAAATCTGGAATTAGTCGCCAAATCTAGAAATGGCATACGGAATTAGTCGCCAAATCTAGAAATGGCATATGGAATTAGTCGCCAAATCTAGAAATGGCATGGAATTAGTCGCCAAATTAGAAATGGCATATGGAATTAGTCGCCAAATCTATAAATTAGTCGCCAAATCCTTATAATCCTTAATTATAAAGATCCTAATCAGGACAATGAAACAAAATTGTGAAATTATTGTTTTGTCATCGGTCCTTGACAAGTGTGCGAAATTTCGAATTAATCTGACCTTTTAAATTGGGGGAAAATCGAGTTCAAGATTCCATTACATACAAGTGAAACTTATAAAAACGTGTTAAAAACAAGATGAACGAACCTAAAATTTTCCCTGAGAATTGTTTGTATTCTTTTGTACTGCATTGCAAAAAATTAGATTAGAAACCAAAAAAGTGAAGAAATTTTGCACGATAGCCATGAAAGGGTATAAAATTGAGAGTACAGGTGTAACAAAGCTCAATACAGAACACAAAAGTTTAATACAAAAAAAAATTAAGTCAATTCCTACTTAGGTCAATAAAAAAATTTATTTTAGTTACTTTTTTAATTAAATGGTTACAATTAATGTTAATATGTATATACATGACAGAATCACAATATTAAGCGGCAAAATAGAAAGCGATTTTCCTTACAATTTTCAGTTTTCCTTTCTATATAGGGTGTTGGACTATTTTTTGTTAACTATTCATTCATTAATTAAATTTAATTATTCTAATAAAATTGTATAGTAAAAAAGAAATCCCATTCTCAGAAATTAGGTCATCCCAGATTGGATTCGAACCCGTGACCTTTGGATTAAAAATCCTATGTGCTATCCATTGTTCTACAGGGACACAACGAGCAATTTTCCTTTCTAAATGTATTGATTAACTATTATTTTTGTTTGTTACTATTTATTCATTTTTAATCTAATTAATGAATTAATATTTGAAAAAACTGTATTAACATCAAGTTTCATCCACTACAATTTGAAAGAAATGTATTTGAACTTGAATGGATGGACAGAAAATATTTTATTAACGATTGAAAATTTGAACAATAATATATATGTATATATATATATATATACATATATATCAAATTTTCAATCGTTAATAAAATATATATATATATATATAGATAGATAGATAGATAGATAGATAGATAGATAGATAGATAGATAGATAGAGATATTTAGGGAGAGAATGAGCTAATAGTAGGAATTGAAAAAAGAAGCAAAAAAGCTTAATTCTTTGGAATGGTATAAAGAACATGAAACGTTGCTTCAGGCCAACAATTAGGTTACATGTAAATGCCAATGAATTGATTACTTAGAATTGATACAGGATGCTAAATACGGTGTGTGGCCCCTAACTGTTAAGACTGCCACACACCTGTATAGCTTGGATGCGATGAAGTTATCGTTGAGATTTTGGGGAATACTGTTACTCTTCAAGGAGTGTATTCCTCTACGTGCCACACCGTAAGCGAAGGCTGTGATCTCCATAAATGTGTCGTTCTAATGAGTCCCAAGAATGCTATATAAGATATAGGTCAGGATAACGTGCTGTATTTTTTTAACTTCAAGAAAATTCTGCACAAGACGAGGTGTATGATTTCTGGCATTAGCTTGCATTAGAAGAAAAGAATCACCAATAGCTACAACATAAGGTACGACAGGGGTCTTAGCAGGGACGTCTTATGCCATGGGCCAACTGGGCCCGGGCCCAAGGCCTCGGCGACAACGGGGAGATCGTCTCGACTCAGACTAAAAAAGATCATGATTCGAATAACTTCAATGGTCAACTGTTTTTCCCGGTTGTATTCTCCGAAAAAGTGAGAATTTCGGACAATATGTCAACTAGATATGTATGATGACCGTCGTGTATGACTGTGTAAGCCTACCACCATACTCCATCAGTGGCGCACTCAAGGGGGGAGGGGGTTCTTGGGTCCGGACCCCCCCCAAAGCCATTGATTTTTTTCCGATTGATTATAATTCTAAGTATATAGTACGTAAAATTTAATTAGTTACTTGTTATTTATGATTAATTTTATTAATTCATGCTGATTATTTATTCAAAAATTAGTTTTTTACTGTGTTTTGTTCCCGAAAATCGACAAAATCAAAAGGAGCATGATACAAGAATGATGAACTTTCGACCCCGGACCCCCCTTGAAAAATTTCTGTGTGCGCTACTGTACTCCATTATTACTCATTCAGTCAAAAGGCGGTAGATGGTTGAGCCGGTTTATGCGATTGTAAGCCATGCACATTTATTTGTTTCGGTTTACTGTTTGTACGAGTATTTGACAACGTATGCTACATACTGTCTACTTTTAATATATAGGTCATACGTAGGGCCTACATCTGTGTAAGGGCTCAGGATCTACTTTTGGGTAGGGCCCCAGGGTCTCAAGAAGTCATAAGACGTCCCTGGGTCGAAGGGTATCTCTTGCATACCTTTGAGCCTTTAGAGTATCATTCCGTATGATATGCAGGTCAGTACATCCGCCTATGATGATACTAGTTCGTGTAATCAAACCACGTAGTCTGTAAGATGATGTTTCCTGTATGAATATTGGGCTATTTCCAAAGCCCTTTTCTCGCCATACCAAAGCCCGTCTGGCTAAACTGAATATAGACTAAACAGCGCTTGACTCCAGTCACTCTGTATCCAATCTCAATGTTCAGCAACCCACTTTCTTCGAGTATCATGGTGTCTTGCTATCAACAAATACTCACCATTGGCCAACATGCATGCAGCCCATTTCGGATTATTTGGCTTGAGAACGTCCATCCCGTTGCCAAAAGAAGCTGTCTTTGAATCGTAGTCTGGACGAGCTGTTTACAGGATATATCGTTGATTATTTTTCGAGGTAACCTGTGGACGATCTTGCCCTATCTGATGTCGAACATGTACTGCTTCTTATAATCCATTGCACAGTCTAGCAATGACACTTATTGTCCCTCCAACAGCATGCACTACAGTTCTTTGTGCCTGTCGGGATTCCAGTTTCCGATAATACACCAAGCCATGGATTCCGTTAGATCACACTGTCGTGACATTTTTCTGTTACGTTTTCTCAAAAGAGCATCCTAAAGGTTGAATTTTCCCTATGAAATAACAAAAAACAACAGCTTCTGCACAATCATGATTTCTGCAGTTATTCCCTTTTTCTGGTTTTTGACCCCATGCACATTGATTTGGATGTGAAGTGTGTGTGTGTTTGTAGTGAATATATTACGTATTTTTAAATTTTGTTTTAAAAATGATCAGTGTGTGTGTGGTATGTGACTGTGTGTGTTTTCGGAACTTTTATCATGATATGAAAAAAAAAATCCAAGAAAAATTGAGGTGATAATCTCCATGAATAAAATAAAAACTATTCATAAATATGAAATATTTCCATACAAGATAAAATAGAAAGTAAAATGTTTCGTCGAAAAAGTTCAATAAATTTCCAATACAAACTAAGCAAAATTTAAATAGTAAAAGCAGTATATATAAAAAAAAACCAACTAGTAATAATGATTAGATATAATTGTTGTTTCTATGCTTAGATATGATATTGATTGCTTGTTAGTGGTATTTTCTAAATGACGCATACATTTCAAATCAATCGATTCATGGGTTAAAAAACTTTTAAACACATCCCATTCCAAAAAAATCGAATATTTTTACATGCTTTATAAATTTATCCAACTGTTACTGAAGAGAGGAGTATGTGCTTTGCGTGAAAGTAAATGAGTAAAAGAGATTATTAGGTATTGAAAAATAAAAAAGTGTAACCAAAATAACTTCAGATCAATTTTATAAAGTGTAAATGTATGCACAATTCATTAAAAAAATTAAAATTTCCCGTTTCAGAAATTTTCATTGATTTTGCAAAATTTATGTAATGTATCTCTTTAAAATTATAACTCTTATACAATTCATCCTAACTTTATAAGCGTGAAAAAGTTTCAAAATAATATGTACAAGAGAACTTAATAGTTCATTGGTTTATCTTCTTATTTGTACTATATTATTGATCATATGGAAAATGTAATAGATACACATTGCATTTTAAATTATCGGAACAAAACGTTTACATTTGATATTATCTCTTTGATTAGACATAATATAATATCATAAGTAAACTGTTTATCTTTCGAAGTAGATATTTTCATTTGGTTGTGTAAATGGGATTGACTAGTCAATTTTAACTGGATATTAAGAAAACTGTTTATTGGAACAAATCGTTAGTGCTCTAAAATTCGGGATTCTTTTTATCCTATTGGGATTCTAAAAACAGGTACTTAGCGTATTATCGCAACCTACTGGTGACATTATATGAAACGAAGCACCTGGTTGTCAATTCAGAGCCTACGACACATGGGAAATCGGGGTTGCCAACTTAGCGAGTTATTAATAGAGAGTTGGTGATTGTTGCAATAATACGTAAGTACCTAAAAACATTATATACGGTTATTCAAGCCATCCAGTATGGTGGTTATCATCCTCGGCTTGTGACCGAGCGGGTTCGGGTTCGAATCCCGAGTAAAGCATAGTTGTATTTTCTTCGGGAAAAGAAGTCGGACTTTCGCCTGTAATGGATTCCCGTCTCGAATGGAAAGCAGCGTATCCCTTCTGTTATATGCTGGGATCATCGTAATAAATGTCTATAATTTTCTGTTTGTACTGTATAATTCTGTTCTTCCACACTTGTATTTCATATGTATCCCAGGATAATCAACATACAACAACAGGGTCATTCATAATTCCATGCAGGATTTCGAAACGCTATAGTAAAAACATTAAGACGAATACAGCAAGAGAAAAAAACTTGAAAGAATACAGAAACAATTCAAGTTTTATTTTATTTACATACTTTTACAGCTGTTTTATACGCGTGAAACATTTGTTAGATGGCTTACATCAATGCGATAGTCCATCTCCTGCCATTCTCTACTCAACATGTTACTATCAACGTTATCGACAACATGCGTTATCCTTTCCGTGTTTTCCGAAAGATTGGTCGTTTCCATAAGACCAAGTTATCGCGCCCTCTTTGCCACGTGATGTCGTGGAACTGCATGATAGGATAACACGGGCTGTCAACAACGATTATAGTACCATGTTGACTAGACTATGGCAGGAACTGAACTATCGCATTGATGTAAACCATCTAACCAATGTTTCACACATAAAAGAGCTGTAAGATTGTGATACCCCCCAGGCTGGGGGTATCATCTCTTTCCCCACGCGACCTAGATTTGTAGGGATAAAAGATCGACCACTCAATCCTTCCATAATGAATCTAGTTTATTATTATCTCAATTTATATTAAGCAATGCAACACAAGTCTTAGAGGAAAATGATCAGGAGTGAGATATGACGTAAATAACAATTCTTAGCAAATAGCGCATTCAATCCTACTCACTATCTTTATGATAAATTAACCTCCGAATCTTTATCTGTAGCCGTTTCCTTAACTAACTAGAATCCGCTCTATCATTAAAGTTTAATATTCTATCGCTTACCGATATTCCTCGGCTCTCTAACACAGTTACCAATCTTTTCTATTTACTATATATTACTGTAATCCAACTTGATCCGGCTACTAGGCAACCTTTTGGCTTCAATCCGACTTCTATATGGCTCCTATATTACTGTACGGTCTACAGCCGACCTCTCTAAGACCTCCTTAGGAATCTTTAAGTCTTCCTAATGCTTCCTAAGACTCTATGCGAATACTAAAGCTCCAATATATATACTCGTCCCTAATCTGCATATCGCGTTTTCTTCTTGAGTTGGTTAGAAGGAAATGCCATTCTGACCCCAAAAATTCCCCAAGAGGATTTAGTGAAAGGCGCGATAAAGCCCCGTCACAAGGTATGTAAATAAAACGAACTGTTTCTGTATTCTTTCAGGTGTTCTTTTTTGCCACATAAGATTTAGTTTTTTACTATAACATTTTGAAATCTTGGAGGGAATTATAAACAACCTTTTATATCCACACACCAAATCATTTGAATGAACAATTTATTTTTTAAGCGGAAATTCATATTTTTAAAAGCACTTGAGAAACTTTAAAATTTTTGTTTTAAATACTTTATTTACTATTATTGGGTTGAAGGACACAAGAAGTAACAATGTAAAGTACATGATATAAATATATGTATATTATTTCTAAAATTTTTTGCTTCGACCTTGTAATTTATTGGTTTGATCAATGGGCTAAATTCATGACAGTCACGTGATAAATACAATCATGTGTTCACCATTGAATTCAAAGCTGACATAAGACTTGTGTTCTATTTGTAATATTTAGATAAAATTAAAAATATATTAATCGTGTGTGGGTAAATATATGTGTTCTATCATTCAAATTCTTTAAAAGAAAGATTTCCTAAAAGTTTTTTTTAAAAAAAATTCTTATATTAGGCGTGTATTACTTTTAATTAAATACATTTTATTGACCAATGTGCGTCATTGTGGTCGACAAATAAGAGTACGTTTTTTTAAAGCAAGTTTGAGTTAAAAGAAAAAGTTGACAACTGTGAAGTGCATGAAACACGTTATTGCATTTACCATGTGACTATGTCCTTACATTTAATGAACTGATTGGTAAGGGTATAAGTGATTGCGTTATCATGTAACTATGCAGTCACATGAATTTAGTCCATTGTAAATCTTTCACAACCATTCACTGTTAGAAACAACTTCGAACTTTTTTTTAAATAAAAAAGACAGCAAATGATTGAATTTTTTGTTAAAATAAAGAGGAAAGCGAAGTGATAACAATGATTAAAACAAAACAAAAAAACAAAAAAAACAGATAATTGATGAGAAAAGGGCAATGTTTTCTCAGAACAAAAGCGAAATTACCCATTTGTCACCATTTTTTTTCTTCTTTCAACAATCAAATGTGTGTAAAAGTTCACCAAACTTTCGAACTATTTATATATATAGCCTTTTCAAAAGTGTTAACATTTTTTTTCTTTTTTAATTTTTTACTTTTGAATATCACTTATTTGAGGTATACAAAGTATACACACAAATGTCATAAGTTCTTCTTCATTACAGTATGTCCGATAAGGCCATACGATGAAGGTGCCAATCTGGTAGTCTTACATCTCTAACAGCTATAGTAGGTTGTCATAGAAATTAAAGCTAAGAAATTGTGTAATCGTTTGGTAAAGTAGAATAATTATATTTTATTTTTTAAAGAAAAGATTCTTCGCAGAACAAAAAAAACGTTTATATGGAATGCAATTAATGATATTTTTTAAATCTTTACGAATTCATTTACGTCTAAGTAACAAAATATTTGCTAGCATTCAATTAATAATACTCATTACAATTCTTACATTCATGAGATTTCCTTACTTTTTAATAAATTTGTGAGTTTTTAAAGATGCCAGATTTAAAGGGGGAAAATTTGAAAAGCAGTTTTCAGTTTCCCAGAATTTATTAACTTTATATTCTATTTATCTTAATACATTCATCTATTGCATTCTACTTCCGTAAAATCCGGCGTATAACGCGCACTTTTAACACAAAAAACAAGATCGAAATTTATGGGTGCGCGTTATACGCTGGGAATAAAAATGATAGCTTTAAAAATTAAAAAAAAAGAGATGAACATTTAAAAAAAGTTAGGCTTCTACTTGCATCGAAATACTGTTTATTTAAAAGAAATGACATTGTTTATGAACTTGAAGGGTTGTTGTTCTAGAAGTATACTATTTCTTCAAATTCTTGAGATAATAACTCGAATAAATGACTTCAAAACGTAAGAGCATTGCACATTTAAGTTCTAGGTTTCTTCGTAAAAAGAGGGCGTGCGTTATGCAACGAATATACCTTAAAATTAAAAATTGCAGCTTGAAAGTATAGGTGCGCACTATACGCCGTATTTTACGGTAGTTTTTGATCTAATTAGGGAAATTTAATTGATAATTCCCTGTCCAAAATTGGGCTGCGCAAATGAGTACGGTAATAAATTTCCATTTAATTTTATTTTCAATGTTGATCTAGGAATTATAAATCTCAAACATTTGACAAACGTTTCTACAACAAATCTTGGTTGTTTTCAGTTATTTCTAACAAATTAATATGTAACTTACAGAGAATATGCAATCATCCCATCAAGTTAATATTAATACAGTTTTGCCATGTCTAATTTTAATTTTTGTTAAGGGCTTTATTATAAGAATCTATTATAAGAAAAATATCTATTATAAAAAAGGGCTTTATTATAAGAATCTATTTTGAGTGTATGATAAGCTTGTGACATATATTAAGACTACTCAAGAATATTGTGATTAAAGGTATTTATTGGCTGATTGTTTATTAAAGTCAATTTTTCTATAGAGTTTGAAAATAAATAAATATGTTTAGTTTTGAACTTAATAAATGCTAAAATGTATTTTTATAATGTGATAGTATAACATACACGCTTTATTACGTAAAAGAAAAATATGATATTGCGTTGTTCGTTGTGTGTGAAAAAATAAATTCACACGTATTTGGAAATAAAAATTATATTTGTGATAAATTGTACTTGTCATAGAACACCTCTAAAAATCAAATTCGTCATCTGGAAGTTATTTACTAGAAATACGAAAATTTATATCATATCGCAAAACATTATTTAATCTTTATAATAATAAATAACATTCGAGAAATCTTAGCCATGATTGGCTTAAAATATAAAATATTGTTTTAAAAATTCTACAAAATGAAATGAAGTAATGCACAGTTTTTATTCCTGGAAATTAATTTGGAATTACTGTAACTTTTAACTGATTCGATTTGAGAAAAACGTTTAATTTAGAAAACAGAACAGATATGGATATGCTTTCGCAAATGTGTGTATGTGTGTGTTTCGTATGATAAAATATTTAGTTCTATTTTAATATCTTTTCTTTATTTGAAACAGTTTTTTTTAAATTGACTATTTAAATTATTCAATAGTTATAGAGAATGTTTAGGTCGAAAAATTTCTCTTCCATATTATTATCGTCTGCTTAAATTAATTTATCTGATTATTTAATTTATTTGTTGATATATAATCGTCTGTCATTAAAGTTATGTTGTTTAAACTGGCATCTTTCGTAATTATTTAAATATGTTTGTTCAGTCGAGAAGAGAAAAAAATTGTAATGCGTAATCGAAACGCTGGTTTAAATTAATATGTAATTAATTTTGTATATTTTTGACATAGCTTTTACCTTGAGATCATTTGGATCATTTAAGTTGTTATTATTGTTATATTTATGTTAAAGACGACCATGGAATAAACTTTGGCAAGTATTATTCACCGCAGAAGAATATCTAAAATAAGATATCATGTTCAAATACAATTCCACTATGCATTGCCACACTATAAATGGGTAACAATGCTGCGTACGAAAATTGCATTTCCCTATAATCTCTCAGAATTTCATTTCTAATTCTAGATCAAGGCCAAAAACTCCATTTACTATGCCAAAATGATGGCATATTTGAAAGTAGCTTAACAACAAATCAAAATAAAAAGAAATATTCGAATTGTGTTGGATAGTCAATAATTAGGCATGACGAAAATGAGCAGTCAGGTTTTTTAGCCGATGGTGTCACGGAAACTCAAGGTACACTCATCAAATATCGCTACACAGCTCTGTGTTCTGCGTAATCTCAAAGACAGTTGTGAATGAAACCACTATATCACAGAAACACGTCATCGTTTCCATTTCTGTTATGATGATTCTTCACATCAACACGTAATTTCAGGTATTGTGGTTTATTTTAAGGTGATGTTGAAGTTGTGTAAAATTGTGGAAATGAATTCTAATTTTTTCTGTGAAATTTATTTTTTTATTCCAAGAATCCGATCAAATGTTGAATGTGTGTCATCACGAAAGCGTGTCACGTGGGCAGCATTATATGCAGTTTTTTTTTTACAAAATTACTTAGGTGTAGGAATAATATTACTCGTGGTTTGTGTTATAGTGCTCACGCAAATACTTTTTTTTCTTTCATGTCAAAGAATAAATGTTCCAAGTCTCTGTTTTCAAAAGAAATTACAGATGCTCATTAGCAATTTACATTTAGTTTTACTACCAGTTGGTTTCGTTAGACCCAGTGAGTGAGTGTTAATTGATGTCACACTGTACAGCAACACAAGAGCTATTAGCGACGAATCTTGTTACTTTGGAACCATGATGAAGAGACGAGGACCACCTACTGAGCCAGCATCCCACTCTCCTGACTTCCACACCACACCAACGGGAGGACTTTGAACCATGACAGACACAGTGTGCAGCAGCCCCTAAACACGGCGGGTCTTTAGTGGCAAAACTCAAACTCCCTCGACTAGTTATTGACTTGTTTATTGTAATTCGCTGTGAACAATTATGGATAACTATAAATTTTAAAAAGTAAACTTTGATATTTTTAATAAAGTTTTTGTTGCATGTTGTTGGATCACGAGTTTGACATATACAATCTACACGGCAAAAGATAACGAGAATGGTATTCAGATGTTTTATGCCCTCGATCTTGGATTTCTCTCAACTCTATATCCGCAGTAAATGTACTTTTAGTTGCTTACTGTTTTAAGTATCCGACTACTTAAGAAAACTTTTCTTCTTTTTTTTTTAAAAAAAAAGGAGATATGGGGATTTTTTTGTGGTTTTTATATTTATTTAGTACAATTTGAGAAAAATAATTCTAAAATTAACATGAGAAAAAGAAGTTATTATTACTAAAATGGGAAAAAAATTACGGAAAATTTACAAAAAACTACATAAACGGGGCCCATTCTGTGCAAAGAGTTTATGAACAAATTTTCAATTTAAATGTGTTGTTTTGCTATTGTGAATTTTGAAGTGACCTTCAGGATAAGAGATGTTTTAATGTTTACAGAAACTAAAGCACTATATCTTAGTTATTATAAGAAATTGCTTTAAAACACCTTGATTATATTTACATGAGACAGTGCCGATTTAAGTTCATTTCGGGCCATGGGCTCAGACCTACCCCCTTGGCACTGGCGAATCGAAATTTATAATCAAAAACTCTGATTAAGTTCAGCTAATCCGGGCTCTTTTGGAACCCTCCGACCCCTGGGCGCGCCCCCCAAGCGCTCAATAGGTGAACCAGCACTGACGTAAGGGACTGTAAATTTTGAAATAAAGCAGTGATTAATAAATCTGAAGGTTAAAACACTTCTACTATTGTACAGAACATACACAAAAAATTTCAATTGGTTATTTTAAAAACTTTTTGAGCAATCGCTGTCCCCGTTTGAGCATTTTCAAAAAAAAAAAGCCACATTTCGAGTAAAACGCATTTTAAAGTACAACATCTTGCTTAAGGTAGTGACATCTGCTTTTACTGAAACACTTGTAGTTTTTGTTCTAGTGAATGGAAAATAATAAACTTGATATTTTTATAAAGCTCAAAAGATGGCCTATAAAATAAAGTTATAAGAAAATTTGTCAATTTTGGGAAAATTCACGATTTTAAGGTAGTTGGATACCTTGAAAAAACCAATCAATACTAACTCTGATATTCGCGGTAGCCGAATGGTCTTATTTGCGAACGCATGATTGTGAACTGAAGGTCGCGGGAGTAAGAGGGTTCCGGGAAGAAGCAGACAGGATCTTAAAAATAGACACTTTTATTTTTATCTAATTCTTTGTGAATGATATAAAACTTAATAGCTTAACTCTGGGAGCAATCTGAAATCTCAACACTTAATCTGACATAAGATTAGAGAAAATCACTTAGCTTCAATCGGAGCTCCTTGTGATGATCCTTCTCGAACCCCGATAGCTTGGTCCGTTCCAATCTTATTTACTTCCACAACTCCTGATGGATTATAAGACGAATATTAATTTCTGGCTTCGTGACTTCCCAGTCTCAATTCACTTTCTCTTAATCTTAGATTTCATGATTTAACGATCAATGATTAACCATTAACCTCACATACCCAACGCCAGGGTTTAAATGGTAGTTATGTCGCAGGGAATTGTCGAAATTAGGAATTTGATCAAATCCCTAAGGGATATTATGAATTGACGGGAGATTTTAAAAGAACGTCTCTTCAAGGTCATTTCCCTAATGAAAGTAGATTTTATCAAATCCCTGAACTGTTTCAGGGAAATGATGAAATGAACAGAATCAGAATGAAATGAAATCAGTGAGTGAAGATTTGCACTGGCAAAATGTTACCTGGGGGGTCGAGTCATTGTACTTCCTAACCAAACAGGCAATACTATCGATCCCCCAAATATCAACCCCATATCTTTAAAAAAATGTTACCATAGGATTAACATGGGGATTGATATTTTAGTGTGTAAGCTCTCCCCTGCCCAAAGCAGGTAGGTCATCATTAGTGAAGAAATTATGAAGGGGAGGAGGGACAGGCCCAAGTCGATGGACGCCACCATGCGCGTTTCCTCGGTTTCCTGTAAAACATTCCCATCCCCTTTCACGAAATCACTCCCACAAATATCCAGCAACCGAAAGGAAAGATGTTACACATTAAAAAAGTACCAGTCTAATTTTTCTAATTATCTGTTAATTAGTTTAGAATAAATGATTTGTACTTCATTGACTATTGTTGTTTTACTTACTTCTACGTTTAATAATGCACCCTATCTGTTGTTCTCGTGTCCATGAATAAATGCAGTAGATATCACTAAATTCCGTCGAAACTCTTGATCACTGCCTCTGCTATTCTGGGAGCATCAGGGCTGTACAGGAGTTCCCGCAAAGAGTCCCTCAGAGGGACCATTCCCATTTTTAGTAACTTTGTTGCGACGGTTGGGCATTCCAAGATGTGATTGGGCGTGAGTTGAAGATCTGGGCAGTGTTTGCGTTGGACATATGATCTTGTCTTGTCTGGGTGAATCTTCGTGCCCTTAAGGTGTTCAGTTCTCAATCTGGCAATTGTGGGTATTATAATTCGGGGACAGTCAAATTCCGTAACTAGGGGTATTTTAAAAGTGTGATTCATAATTCCATGTTTGGCTACTGCGTTAACATCGTCAAATGTGATGGTGGTGCACTTATGTTCGATGTCTCTAGCTTCTTTGGCGAGGCTATCTGCACATTCAATATCCTCAATGTTGATTTCATCATTTCACTGAAACAGATCAGGAATTTGTTCAAATCCCTTACTTTCACCAGGGAAATGACCTTGAAGAGACGTTATTTTAACATTCCCACCAATTGATCATATCCCTTTGCGATTTGATCCCATTTCTAGTTTCATTGTTTCCTTGCGACAGTTACATTTGCATAAAATCGGGTCATCTCTACGGAAAGCGGTTTCTAAACTAAAATCACTGCTAAGGAATAGTTTTTCCTGGAGCAGTGGTTCCCAAAGTAGTCCCTACAGACCCCCAGGGTGTCCCCGATGTTATTTAGGGGGTGCGTGGAAAATTAATATTGATTTGTGGATCCCTGATCAATGCCAGGGGGTTCGTGCAAGGTTTAATGTAAAATTTTCTTAAAAGTTTGATCTATTTTTATTTTTATTGAAATTTAAATAAATAATAAAAAATTCACTTGGATATTCCCGTCTGGGTGATGAACCCTTTTGAGCGTGGACTTACTCAGATCCCAAACACAGATGAATCCATACTAATACCGGAACATCTTATTGAAATATCCTCAAATAAGGGACTTTAAACAATGTTTGAACAAAGATACCTCAAATTCTGATTACAAAAACAAATCCCAATTTTATATCCTGCATTATGGGTTATTGTGCAGAAGTTATTGACTACTTTTCCGCCTTCCAATTTGGTAGGACGAGCACTCAGAGCTGTAAAATCCTCATCACACAAAAAATGAAACCAACTAAAAACTAGTGCTCGGGGGATTTGCAGTTGCTACTCACAAACATTGAGACGGACATAAATACACTCATAACATCTCATTAAATTCATCCAAGTCATTTTTCTTTTCATTTCCTTTTAAACAAAAGTTATAGTTTCAATAAATAATTCTTCAACAAAATCTTTCTTTTAAAAATTTGTAATTTAGTACTATGCATTTATGTAGCTTTTTCACTTGGGAAAGTTTTGGCTTTAAAAAGGGATCCGGGGGAAAATTTTAACTATAAAAAAGAATCCATGGTTTGAAAAAGTTTGGGAACCACTACTCTAGCGGATCAGTTGGAGAACCACGAATAGAGCCCGTTACAACACGGTTGTGCTGTTTCTGTCTCGGGTCGTGTGTCCGATTCCTGATACCATTTAAGTCGTACAAAGTAGAAAAATCGATGCACATTAAATCTGCCATGATTCAAAGTGCTCATGTTGATGTGGTGTGGATATTTAGAGAGTGAATCCAGCTCAGGTGTGTCCCTTTTAATTGACCAAAATTACAATAACCTTCGTGTAGCTTTCAAGAGAGATGTTAATTATCAATAATCAATTTTCAATAGTTTTGGAATAGCCGTGGTGCTTTGACACGTGACGATTATAAAATAATCGATTTGGTGGAAATCGCAACCAATCTGTATTGGTAGTGCCTTATTCTTTGCGTGTTTCGTACGAATCCAGCTTCAAGCTAATGGCACACTTCTAGGGTTAAGGCTAAAAGGCAAGACTTTTAAGAAAAGGAAGAAACAGCTTCCTGGATGACAGATTAAAAGGAAAAATGTCCCACTCTTAAGAGTCTATAGAAAAATACGATACATTTTTGTATGACGATGCGGATTCTCGTTGTCTGCACCAATTGATCATTTCGTAAAACTCTTTTAAGAGAATTCTGGTACAAATAGTATAAGAAGTTCCTGAATTTCCCACCTTTCTTCCTATTAAGCTATCCGACAACATTTGAAAACGTGAT
Organism: Trichonephila clavipes; assembly: GCA_019973935.1. NCBI lineage: Eukaryota > Metazoa > Arthropoda > Arachnida > Araneae > Nephilidae > Trichonephila > Trichonephila clavipes. Next base: position 2,140,215 of record BMAU01001132.1, read on the forward strand.
TTTGAAAAAGCGTACAAATGAGAAATTTTTTATTTATTTATGTCGTTTTCTTTGAAAGTGGTTTAAGGTATCCGACTACGTTCGGAACCGTGATTTTAAAAAAGCGCATAAATGGATAATTTTCATGATATTTAGTGCCACTCATATTAGAATACATGCATAAAATTGTTTTAAGGACATTTTGACAAAAAAATTTTATTTTAATGCAATATTTTGGCAAAAAAATTAACTTAGAATAATCTTTTTTCCAAATGATCTCCTTTTGTGAAAAATGGTTCTATTATAATAATATTTTGCCTGTATATAGATCAGACCTCTCTACAGAGGCTCAACTAAAATTTTTGAAAAATTCACATTATTTTCAGTTACCACCCATTGAAATAATTATTCACGTTTTTTTTTCTTAAAATTGATCCCCTCTGTTGTCGTAAAATATGAATAAACCCACTTCTAAGTTATGCATTTCAAAAATTCTAGTTGAGCCTCTCTGAACAGAGGTTTGAGCTATATACAGGCAAAATATTACTATAATAGAAGCATTTTTCACAAAAGGAGAACATTTGGAAAAAAGATTATTCTAAGTTAATTTTTGCCAAAATATTATATTTAAATAAATGTTTTTTTTTGTCAAAATGTCCTTAAAACAATTTTATATGCATATATTCTAATCTAAGTGACACTAAATATCATGAAAATTATCCTTTTATGCGCTTTTGCAAAATCCCGGTTCTGAGCGTAGTCGAATACCTTAAGTCCATTTTATATTATATGGAAATATTTACCACTTTCAACGCAATTCTATTGTAATTTCATTAATTACGTAAATTTACATTGACTAAATGATGGAAATTTTGAAGGATTTTGGGGGCACTGTTCACAGATAAAAAGCTTATAACAGATTGCATTCAGTGTAGTAATTAACTAACTTTTTATAAAAAAAAATTGACTTACACCACTTTCAAAGAAAATGGTTCATTTAGTCATCACCTGGCTGTGTGAATTAGAATTTTTATCCTAAAATAAAATTTCCTTAAGATTATTATTACAATAAAGAATTATTCCAGTACAAATTTTTTTTTTATCAAAAAATGAAGAAAGAATGACATACTTTCAAAACATTCTCCATTTATGAAAAATGCTTCTATAATTGTAACATTTTGCTTATATATAGTTAAGAGTTTTGCACGGAGATGGAGTTCGGATTTTTGAAAAAAAATTCACGTTATTTTCAGAATAACTATCACAATCAGAATAATTACCGATGTATTTAGTAAAATTTCTCTATTGCGATGCATTAAAGTATGAATAAATCTTCTTCTAAAATACATATTTAAAAGACCCTAGTTCAGGTTCTGTACAGTCTTTAGCTTTTTATAAGCAAAATATTATTATGATAGGAGCATTTTTCATAAAAGAAGACTGGTTTAAAAATACGCCATTATTATTTTCTTTTTTACCAAAAAAGTTTCAATTAAATAATTGTTTATTGTAATATAATATTTTTAAGAAAATTTTATATGTACGTATGCAGTGGTGCACACAAGGAGTTGATCTCCGTTTCCAGACCTTTCTCCAAAGTCCTTGAATTTTTTTTTTAGATTGATTATAATCCTATGTGTATAGTACGTAAAATTTAATTCAGTATTTGTTATTAATAATTTTTATTAGTTATTGCTAATCATTTATTCTGTTATTTATTTATTTACTCTACTCTATTTATTAATGCTAACTATTTAATTTTTTACTGTTTTTTGTTTCCGAAAATCGACAAAATCAAAAGAATATGTTGGGTGGCGTATTGAACATGATGCGAAAATGGTAGACTTTCGACTGCCCCCTGAAAATTCCTGTGTGAGCCACTGTACGTATATTCTAATTCAGGGGACATTAAGTATTCAAAAAATTATTTATGTGCTTTTTCGAAATCTTTATTCCAAAAGTATTCGGTTTCAGATTGTGAGAAATCATATTTATACTTCAAAAATAAAAAAAACTATTGGTTTTTAAATTTATTTGATTATTGATATATATTGATCTATTCCTTTTAAGATAACTGTAAATAATCTAGCTAAGTATTACTAATCTACATTTGGAATAAATAACAATTTTTATTTTAAAAAAATTTTACACAGAGAAATTTTAAATTATTAAGGAAAGATAACTTTATCACCAGTATAATACAGTTATCTGGAAAGAATTCTTTACTAGCCGAAAAACAGAAAATGCTACACATAATCATAAATATAGCATAGAAAACTATAAAAATATAGAATGCAATCACATAAAAGAATTGTTACGTATGTGGTATATTGCATATATCTATCAATCCTTATTTCAGGGCTTTTACTTGTAAAAAGATTACAAAAATTAAAGGAATATATATATATATATATATATATATATATATTACATTTTTCTTCACTATCTTACTGTAAAAGGGATTTCGCGAATTCGTTATATAGAGTTCCGCCTGTATTAAATACAGTGGTGGCAAAAAGTCTCGAACACACTCATTTTTTAGCGTAATTTTTGTGTTTGACTTCATTTTTCGTTGTGAAATTATCGCACTATCTTAAATATTGTTATTGATTTTAATGTATTTTTTTATGCTGATTTCAAATCTACTACGAGTTTCTTAATGACTAAAATTTTTTTTGTAGCAAAGCTGCCTGAACACAATAATGTGAAATACGTGCAGAATAAAACAATATAGAATAACATGATATGCAAAGGAAAATAACACAAAAATTGACAAATACGGTATATTTAATATATATATATATATATAAGCATTTTGAAAATTACATTGTTGTCACATGTTAGAAAATCAATATTTTATGGGCCAGCCGTTTGCTTTAATTACGGCTCTACATCTTTTTGGCATGGAATGCACCAATTTCAAAAGATCTTTCGTGGCAATATGGTTGAAGGAAAATATTAAAGCTTCAATTAATTCACGTTTGTTTGAAGGTTTTTTCTTTGAAATTTCATAACCAATTTTAAACCATAAACTCTCTATCGGATTAAGGTCGGGAGACTGTCCTGACCAGTTCATTCTTTTCACAGTATGGTCTTCCAACCATTTCTGGACTACCTTTGCACGATGACAAGGGGCGTTATCGTCCTGAAAAATCCATGACTGATTCCCAAAAAGATCTATCGTATTTGGTAGCAATTTATTTTGTAGTATTTCAATGTAATCCATGGCTTTCACTGTTCCGCTAACGATGTGAAGTCTTCCAACACCATGAGAAGACATACAACCCCATACCATCACTTTTGTCGGGTACTTTACTGTGGGCTTCAGACACTGAGCGCTGAATTCCTCATGAGTGCGTCGTCTTACATAGGCACTACTTTGATTGCCAGAAATACAAAACTGACTCTCGTCAATAAATATTAACTTTTCACAGTCTTTAATAGTCCATAATGAATGTTCCCTTGCCACGTCAATCGCCTTGTGCGTTGAAATTCAGTCAGTAATGGTTTTGTGTGCGCTTTACAGCCTCGTAACCAAATTTCCAGCAGTCTTCCTCTAACAGTTCTTGGGCACACACTCACATTTGATGTCAAAGTCCATTGTTTCAAAATTTGCGAGGAATTAAGCTTTCTGTTTGAAAGTGAAATTCTGTGCAATAACCTGTCTTCACGTAAAGATGTTTTTCTTGGTCGTCCTGATCGCCCCCTGTCCAATAAAATTTGTTTCAGAAAATCTTTTCAAAGTTCTCACAACAGCAGAAAGGCCACATGGTACTTTAGCAGCAATTTGGCGCATAGAATAACCTTTTCCCTTCAAATATATTATTTTGTACTTTTTATTCTCAGGCAGATATGAAAATTTAGCCATAATTCCAATATTTTCCACAAACGCACTTAAAATTAATTTCAATACACTATTTTCCACAAGCACACAACTGCATTCAATACAATAAACCACGTTTCACCTTTTTCTTTCAACCCTTTATCGCTACTGCTCTCTGATTGGTTGAAATAACGGAGCTTTTCATTGGTGGAAAACACACTCACTCATTCTTACAGTGACCTTGTGCTTTCTTGTCAAGTTTTTTTAAACATGTCAATGAAACTATTTACTTTAGAGGAAATCTAAAACAGATTTGAAATCAGCATGAAAAAATACATTAAAATCAATAACAATATTTAAGATAGTGCGATTATTTCATAACGAAAAATGAAGTCAAACACAAAAATTACGCAAAAAATGAGTGGTTTCAGGATTTTTTCCACCACTGTAAAATTGAAACATTGAATGCTAATTAACTATTGATAAAAAATTAATTGATACTGTATACTAATTAATGTTGAGTATTGATAAAATTGAAATACTGAATATTAAATACAAATTAAACTGAAGTACTTCGTATCAATATAGCGGTAGCCTAGTAGTTATGCTTACAAACTCGATGGTGGCCGCGGTAGCCGAGTGGTCAAGGTATCGGATCGTGGCTGGCCATGTCACGAGTTCGAGCCCAGTACCACTAAAGACCCGCCGTGTAGAGGAGCGATGCATGTTAAATCTGTCGAGAGCTCAAACCTCCTCCCATTGGTGTGGTGTGGTCCAGCTCAGGTGTCGTCCTCGTCACTTGACCATAGTTCAAAATTACGAGGTCCGTCGCCAAAAGCCCTCGTGTAGCTGAAAAGTGTGACGTTAATAATCACTCACTCACCCACTCATTATACCGTCAACTAGGGATTGCAATACCGGTATACGGGGATACCGAATACCGATATTTTGAGCCATTTGTACAATTTTGAAATACCGGTTTTCACAAGTTTAAGTTCCGGTTTTTCGGTATTTACTAGAAAATTTTCAAATTGTCTCCACTATATGTTCATGGATCGCCAACTATTATACATTTTTTTGTTTTTATATGTCTCCCTAACGGGTGAGAATAATTAGACTGTGAATATCAAGTTTCATCGTGCAATAAAGAGAAGTGATAAAATATGTGAATCATCCAAGGAGGCGGGCCAAACTATCCTATTACAAATCAGAGCGATACTGCACACGCGCAGGATTCGTAGTCTGATATTTGTATCTGTGAAACCAAGGCTGTAGTCGTAAAGAAAGTGTGCGTAATAGTTCGATATTTTTAAATTGGTGAGTTTGTTATTCATATTGTGTTTCCATATTATTCTTGAGAGTTCAAAATATTTTTAAAACACTCATAAATACACTGCTCAAAATAATTAAAGGATATTGCGATTTTAGGTGGATCTTGTGGCTGGGAAACCTTTTAGCTGATACCTGGTCGACAGACGTAGTAGGTTATATGAGAATAAATTACATATGTTTGGCAGAACAAAATGCATTTTATTGCGCATTTGTATACAAAAGGAAAAACACACAATTTGTGCTTATGAGAAAAGAAGAATAAGAAAATGTGTTTTCTTCAAAGGAAATCATTTTCAGTAAGGGGTATGGTTTCCACGGACGGCCAGGAACGTTGAGCACCTTTAAGGCATGGAGTCAATGAGGCTATTAATCACGAGTTGAGGTATTCTGCCCCACTCTTCCAGAAGAGCTCTTTCCAGTTCTTGGAGAGTTTGTGGGGGTGGTTGGCGGCCAGCAACTCGTCTTCCTAGAGAGTCCCAAACGTGCTCTATTGGATTCATGTCTGGAGAACATGTTTGCCATTCCATTCGTACGATTCCTTCCTCGAAAAGGAAATCCTCCACTAGATTAGCACGATGTGGCCTGCAGTTATCGTCCAATAAAATGAAGTCATCTCCGATTGCTGCAGCGTATGGGACTACAATAGGTCTGAGGATCTCATCCCTATATCGGCGAGCAGTCAGAGGTCCATCTCGAATGATGTAGAGGTCTGTGCGCCCGTTAATGGAGATGCCACCATACACCAACACTCCCCCACCACCAAATCTGACACTTTCGTGCACGAAAGCAGGATTATTCCTACTTCCACGGTCCCTCCAGATGAAAATACGCCTACTATCCGGATGAACAGAAAAACGGGACTCGTCAGAAAAAAGAACATTGCTCCATTCATTTCTCCTCCAGTTCACATGCTCTGTTGCCCACTCCCTGCGGTCGCGACGATGCCTTGATGTTAGTCTAACACATACCATCGGTCGGCGAGGAAACAAACCTGCACCATGGAGCCGGTTTCGGACATTCTGAGTTGAAACCGTGGTACCAGTAGCCAAGCGAAGGTGTTGTTGGAGAAGAGTAGCGTTTATATTTCGGTGTCTCGGAGCCGTTAACACTAAACAACGATCTTCATTGGGCGTTGTTGCCCGTCTACGACCTTGTCCTGGTCTTCGACCTTCCAGTCTCCAAAAAACTGTTGCAGATCCTGGAAATCACACTTTGTGACACTCCAATAGCTTGCACTACTTCGACTTGAGTTTGGCCCCCTTCTAACCTACCAACAACTCTCCAAGCTTCTGAATCGGTTAAATGACTTCGCTGAGACATCGTACTCATCGAAACAAAGCAGTCACTGAATGCTGAGCATTCTTGTCTTCATTTCAGTTGAAAGTCACATTTCATTCGCGGCCGCTGAAGTTACGTTTTTGACGTCGAACTCAAAATTAGTATACTCCACAGTTTAAAAATCAGAAAAATTTGCATTTGTGATTCTCCTCTTCCATTTTCGGCAAAAAAAATTCGCTTAAATCTTTATTCTATATAAAACTTACAATATCCTTTAATTGTTTTGAGCAGTGTAATAACTATAATAATGAATAAGAATAACCTAAAAGGACATAAAAAATAAGTTATTAATAATTCTGCTGAGTTTCATTATTTATATTATGAAAAGAATATGGTGGCCCAATGTAAAAAAATGTTCCAGAGTTAATAAAGTGGATGGAGGAAGTACAAGCGGACTCCATACACACTTAAAAAAGAACCACGATACAAATTTGTAAAGGAGAAAATAATCTAATTGCGATGATGATACAAATTTAAGCGCAGTTTCTAAGCCCAAGCCATTAGGAATTTTATGTCGTTTTGAAAAAAAAAAACAAGATAATTTGGATGAAATTCTAAGGAAAATGAAAGCTTTAGATGGTTTACCATTTCGAGTGTTTTGCACTTTCTACTGAATTAAGAAAATCACTACCCTCCAGAGGTTTTAGAAATCTACCGACATCGATTAATACTGTAAGAACTGTTATTAATCAAGAATTGTTATTGTCGATTTGTTTGAAGATGAGGGATTTAGAGGTGAATACCTGGAAAAAGAGAGTATATCGCGTATTGCTAATAATAGAACCACCAACTAGCGTAGATACCGAAAAAGCGTTTTGACAACCGGTATTGTTTGCACAAAGTTATGTTCCAGTCTTAATGGCAGTACAATTAATGTATTATGCTTTTAAGATCACATTTCAAAAAATTTGTAATCGCACCACAGACTGAATTGTGATATTTACTCGTTTTTGTGATTTAAATACATAAGATGTTTCTTTACTTTTTGTGATTCTTTATATATACTGTTATAATTTATAAATTACAAAATATAATTTCTTATATTTACACTCTCTAATAAAACTGACAAATAAAACAAAGAAATACACACATGCACACACATCTATGATTTCTTTCTTTTTCTAAAATTTCTAATACCGGCAGATATTAAGATCTAAAAAATACCGAGTACCAGTATTGAACTTTTGGTTCGGTATTGTAATCCCTACCGTCAACTAATTGCACTAAATCAAGAGTGAATGAGTGTTTATTGTCTTCCTACTATTAATTAACACGAGGGCTACTGGCAACGGACCTCATAATTTTAAGCCTCGGTCAAGTGACGTGAACGACATTTCACGCTCCTAACATCCACACCCCTTCAACGGGAGGACTTTGGACCATGACATATTTAATTTGTATCAATTCTCTACACAGCGAGTCCTCAGTGGCTCTAAGCCTGGAACTCATAATGCGTCAACCACGAGTTCATGACCATAACCGCTAGGTCACTTCGCCAAATAAAAAGACATCGCCGATTCTAAAACACTTTGTCAAATGCTGTTATTGTTATTATCGCGTTGGAATAAGTTCTCGAACGGCTTCTATTATTGGCTGTATATCGCGGCACTTGGCGACGTCTGTTGATTTGATGAAATAACTATCCGTAATTTAATACATAAGTACCGAATTTAATTTACGCATATGATAAAATCATTCTTTACTTCTTCAAGATGTAACAAATGATTTCGTGTAACTTAGAAAATACAGCTGAGAAAAGAAGAAATTGCCATGATTCCCCAAAAGAGATAATACTTTTTGGCATGCCCACAAGATTTTTCTTACCTGTTCATTTTCTCGGTTTTGTGGGAAAAAGTCCTGAATAAGAAAATCGATTGAGATAAGATGAATTTTTCTATTATACTACATTCAAAAACAGGAACTAAAAGGGGGAACAGCAAATTCTAATATGGGAATGCTTTTTTAGAACCTTCGTCTCAACAATCTGTTGCAACAATTTGTTATTGCGTTACGTTTGCGTGTAAAAATTTGGACTTAGAGAAGCTATATTTCTCTGTAAGCTTTTCAATGATTGAAATATAACTGATATATGAAATCAAGAGTTTTGTAATCCATTTGTATTTTTATTATGTTCATTCATATCTTAAAGGAGAAGTCCGAAAAAAGTAACCAAAAGTTGTGAGATTAAATTAAGTCGCTAAGTAGCCAGAAATATTGCCAAATCACTCTTCCAGTTGTTTTGAAAAGTACCTGTGAAAAGTGTTTTTATACAATACGGGGTAATTCATAAATGTACACTTTCCAGATGCTGTTAGACAGTAACAGTCAAAGACATGCACCACCTTAGAGAACCGTAAAATATATGTACTCTTAAAGTTTGTGTCTCTCACCTGCCAGAAGTGACTTAGGCAATAGCTTGCGTGTTATATGGCTAGTCGGTCAAAATGGTGGCTTCTGCAGTGGAGAACAGTGGCGCAGCGTGGGGGTGCAGAGGGGCCATTGCCCCAGGTGGCATACGAAAAGGGGAGGTGGCAAGAACCACGATATTTAAATTAAAAAAATATATCAAATGCTAAATCGCGCCCATGTGACGAAACTGACTGAAAGCTTTCATACACGCACAGATGCTGGAAGTTTATTATTCACTATGCAATCGCATTCGTTTTTATGTTACTTAAGCTTCTGGCAACCATTAATGTGTAAAGTCAATGATGCTCAAAATTATTTGCAAGCAGAGGGACTAAATATCCATCAATATGCTCCAAAAATACGTGCTTTACAGACCGTATTAGAAGCAAAACAAGAGTAATTCGTGGATGACGCTTTAATATATGCTAAAAGTTTAAGTAAAGAGCTTGGAATTTTCTTTTGAACCCCCAAGATAAATCAGACTGAAGCAAATATTTGGCGATGGAAGAAAAGATGTTTAGTTATTATACGAAGAGGACTTGAGGCGAACAATGTTTTCTTCAATAAACAGAGTAACTGCGGAAATTTGAGAAAGATTCCAACAGTTGCAGAATCCAGAGCAAAAATATGTTTTTTAAGGCCTGAAGTGATATTGAACATGGAAGAACTTAACTTAGATCAAGAGCTCCTCATTAATAAAGAATAATTCCAACTTGAGCGCGTACTTCTACGAGTTTTCGTAGCTGTAACAGACCCAGGCTGTAAAAAAGAACTCATTAGGTCCAGCTCTCTGGGTTTATTAAAATATATTATTGAATCCAAACTTGCTTACCAAACATTATCATAATGTTGAGAATTTTTTTAACATCTGCCATCAGTAATGCCACTTGCGAGAGTAGCTTCTCTAAGCTAAAATTAATCAAAAATGATCTCAGATCGACTATGTCTACGTTAAGGCTAAAACATTTAGCTATTCTGGCAATTGAACATGACATACATATTGATATTGACAGTTGTATAAAAGATTTTGCTATGAAAAAAACACGGAAAGTGCATTTTTAATCAATAGAAAAATTTAAAGCTGTTTTTTTTTTACTTTTACTAATTTTCTTGCCTAATAATTAAAATAGGGATGCGGCAAATTTCGTTTGGCCCCAAGCCAACGCCATTAGTGGAGAAGGCTTTTTATGCTTTTTGAATTTAAGAAAACCGAATCTGCAACTACTGTGCAACCGGAATTTCAATCACGATCTGTTAAAAGACATCCAACTAGAAAATCTTTATATCAATGACAGACAATTTAAAACTACGGGCTGTTTCTATAAAATTCTTGGTCCATCGACTGTATCGCAAGAAGTCGTCGATAGAGTTTGCACTGCCAATCCATGAAGCCTGGGAAATTCAACTACTTACCTAATGGTCACCCAGAAGACCTGACTGAACACCTTGTGATTTCTTCCTCTGGAGGTACATAAAGCCCAAAGTATTTGTCCCTCACCTCCTGTTGATGTAGCGGAACTGAAACAGCGTATCACAGTCACCATCAGTGGATTTTTTTTCAGATATCTTAACACGCGTTTGAGCGGAAATGGATTACTGCCTCGATGTGTGTCGGGTGACAAGGCCTTCACACATATAATATTTGTGACTGTCTCTAACAAAGCTTAAAAGAATCCCATACAATTCGGTTACAGGTAACATATATCTTTCATTGTTTTTGATTTACAGTTCATTAAAATTGTATACTTCTTTACAAATCACCCTGTAATATGTTATTTAAATAAAGTGTAAAAGAGTACTATATATGTTTTAGATTCTAATAACCAATTAATCTATGAATTAATTTGTTGTTTCTGTTTAATGTGCTTAAAAAGAATAAACGGCGTATATTGATAAAAAAATTCATTAATTAGAAGCCGTATAATATTTATTTCTTATGTGATAATGACTGTCTCATTCATATTAATAAGTTTATCAACTGTCAAACAAATTTCTGTTTATATAACAACTTATATACTTTGACTATTAAGTTTCTATATATATATATATATATATATATATATATATATATATATATATATATATATATATAGTTGCATATTTACTAACTCCTGGCCAGTAGCATCGTATTGGGAGGAAAAAGGGGTTTCATTTAAAAAAACGAAAGCGCAGACAGATAATCTGTATGATAAAAATTTAAAAATCTGTTGGTCCATAGTGGTCGAACCTCCAAAACCCAACCTAGTCTACGCAATTGCGCCTGGCAACCCACAATACAAAATAAATCAAGGAAGAATCCTAACGACATGAAACTTTCGCAGTAAGTATACTGTGTTGAGATATGCAAGGATTAGTCTTTCATTGCATACACACTTCATACGCATATATAAATCCAACAACAAGCGCTATGTAAAAAGAAAACAGGACGTCGTTTTGAAGTACTTGAACATGTTTTTTTGAGAGGTTTGTTTAGCGTGAATAGCTTCAATACGCTTAAAAATAAATACGAGAGTTACTGTAGTAGTTTTCTAAGTTTTACAGAGGAAGAATTGTTCCCTATGGAGAAATACGAATCATCTTCCCAAGAAATCGGCGTGCGTTCAACGTAAGCAAGCAATGGTGATGCAGTTCTGTAATGGATGGACACAGGAAAGAATGAGTGGCCGACGGCACCGATTGCATCAATCTCGTCCTACTACTGCACGTGATGACGTGCATATTGTCCACAGTGAATGGATCTCTCTGACACACCGGAAATTATCTCACAACAAATGCGGTCTGTTGGCCAACCATCGGCGTTCGCACGTTCCATTAAAAGTCGTTTACAATATTGTGGAATATCCGCAAATACACCCTTTTTTTCTGGAATAACCTTTGTCTCAAAACCGCAAGTGCATACGTCTACAATAGAGCTCTGAAAGAAGGACATAGACAACTAAATGACAGCCTTAAAAATGACCTTAATGTCATTTTTTGTATTTTATTTAGTTATATTCTTTGCATTATTATCTTTCGATTGATGTATCACTTTTGCATGTCGGAAAGTTAGAAGTAGGATAAAACTTCATTTGAAAGATGTAAATTAACAAATTAGGCAATTCAACCACGGCCCCTTTTAGAAAAAAAGCTAAAAAAAGCGTTTTCATAAAAAAAAATCCTATTTTTAAAGAGAAATTATATAACCATAAAAAAAGAAAGTGTGGTATATAAAGCAGAATATTACCGAGGCTTTACAATAATGTAACTTTTTTTTATTTGTGAAATGTGTGCATGTTAAACTCTCGAAATAAGGTAGTTTATGTTAATAACTTCGTAATTTCCGTTCTTATTCCTCGTATGTTTTTATACAAATGTAATACTTCAATATTATGGGAAGAAAAAAACTAAAATTTCTGTCATGACCGAAAAAAAAATTTTTTTTAACATTTTCCCTGAGTTTTCTTATGCAATTAATACTCACTAAAAAAAGATAATTTATAAATTATATGGGTTGAAATAGTATGAGAAAATACTATTATTTTGAAGATTTTTGATTTGTTTTAAAGTGTTATTTTATTTTTATTTTTGCTTAGAATAATTATTTTCTTAGAATTATAAACTTTAAACTAGTTTTTCTCAGTTTGAGTTTTTTCGCATTCAAAAATGCTTCTCCTTCCACAATTATTCACCAATCACATCCATTTTCTTCTTGCGTGTTATATATAATACATGTAACAAAATTAGGGATCTATTTTGCTATAAAAGTAATAGTTATTTTTTAAAGAAAATTTAAATGTAGGAGATTTTGGCTTTTTTGTTGAATTTTAGCATACATATCAACATTTTATTTTTTTTCTCTCCAAAACTAATTAAGCTATTGTAAAATCGATCCCTAAAGTTGTTTAAAACATTCTTGAGAATATTACAAAAAAAAATTCCAGGTCAAAAAATAAATAATTACAGAAGGAGTACAATTTTAAAATTTACTAAATTTTCTTTAAAAAAATTTAAATTTTTAAAAATTGTATGAATACTATTTACAAAATTTCATTTCGTATCATTTTCTTGAATAGGAACATTATATGAAATGCTAAAATATAATTTTTAAATACATAAATTAAAAAAAAATTGTTGGAAAGGTCAAGTCTTCTTAACAGACGATTCACGTTTCTGCCTGCAGCAGCGGGATGGTTAGATTATAGTTTGGGGACACCATGTTGAAAAGTTAGTTAATTGGTGCATTTTGTATCCCTCTACTGGTCCAACAATCAGTATTATGGTTTGGAGTAGTGCTTGATTCCATTTCCGTATCCCCCTAGAATATATTACTGGTATAATGTCCAGCCAGCTGTATATCTCAGAGGTATTAGAACTTGTTGTCATCTCCTGCCATCAGAGCTTGCCTACGACCACATAATTCATGCAATGTTTAAAGGTATTTTCCCTCACCAGATTGCAAGGCAGCCTTGGTTTGCCTGTTCTCCTGATCATATTTGGTCAGTAATCGAAGTAGGACTCTTGAGGAACTCTACCAGCTGATCAATACCAGATCAACTTTAAAAATGTGTGTAGACAACATGGAACAGCATCTTAACAAAACATTAAGTGCTCGTTTCTCTCAAAACCAAGGTGTATATCCAGTGGCGTAACGCAGAATTTTAAGCCGACTACGTTCGGAACCATGATTTTAAAAAAAGGTGCATAAATGAATACTTTTCATGATATTTAGTGTCACTTAGATTAGAATACATGCATAAAGTTGTTTTAAGGACATTGTGACAAAAAAAATTATTTAAATACAGTATTTCGGCAAAAAAGTTAACTTTTCTAATCTAAGTGATACTAAATATCATAAATATTATCCATTTACACGCGTTTGCAAAATCTCGGTTCCGAACGTAGTCGGATACCTTAAGGCCCCCTGCAAAATCAGGTTTTGGTCTCAAAGCTGGCTCTTACAAAGGATTGTAACTTGGTGTCAGTCAGGCTCTAGGCCCCCTGCAATGCGGGGGTGTACGTTATGACACTGCGCGTAGCAGTAGTTATTGCCAGTCGTCGCACCAATATTATGCTTATTCCGTCATCTTCACTTCATAGAACATTGTATTTTCTTTCATTTCACCTTTGTGCTGTTAGTTATCTCTAAAAAAATTTAGCTTTCATATATCTTGTATTTCTTGCATTTAGAATGTCCAAAAGTATATAAACATTATCACTCACTTGTAAGGCCTTTTTGTACATTATTTATAAGCAGGGTAATTTCATCATTTGTGTGCAATATGCTCCCATCTTAAAAAAAGAGATTTAAACTCATCCCATAAGGATATTTAACTTAACTCAGTGGCTCGATATCCCTTGAGGGACAAGGCCGATTGTGCCCAACTCAGTATACGCGATCTTGGGCTCTGAGGTGCATGAGCAGATGTACCGGTCAGGTGGTCAGTCTGACGCGAAAACTCCCAGTGTTAAGTTCCCAAGCGAGCTTGGTACTCATTTTATCGACCCATTAAAGGGATGAAAGGCTGAGTCAACCTTGCCCAGCCCGGTGTTTGAACCTCGAACCTGTGGTGTGGAAGCTCCGGTGCACTAACCACTCAGCCACTGGGCTTGATATGGATATTTAGGAAGAATAATATAAATGAAATATAATATACTAACACTTTTTAACCGCTTATTGTAAAATGATATCAATCACATGAAAATCATACAGTTCTCAGTAAAAAATATTTTGATGCTGTACAGATCAATATCAAATGTGTATCTGCTAAATTCATATGTATGAGTGATCTATGTAGGATAGCCATTACTCAAATAATACATGCATGAGTAAATGTTACAAAAAAAAAGAAGAAAAATTGCAAATTTTAAAAATTATAGATTCAAATATTTGTTACGTGTATATTGATTGAAGTCATGACAACGCACCTCTACTAATTGTTCCTCGTTTGTTATTCATGCAAATATTATCGAGGGGAAAAGTGCTTTGAGGTTTCTTTTTTTCTTTTCATTTTGGTATTATACTACAATTTTTTTAAAAATGAATCTTGTTGCTTAAGACAGCGATTTTCAACTGTGAGTCACCCTTAAAGATGAGCAAGCATGTCGAAAAGGAAATACTATTAAAAAAATGATTCATTTATTTAAAGGACATTGAAACAAAATATTACATTGAGTAAAAAGTTTTCCGCCAAAAAAAAATCTTGTAAAATGATAAATACATACAAAATTAGCAAAGCTAGTTAGGATAGTGATCTCCATTTAAATCTACAATGAACTGCCAGTGCTTTGACAACTTTTCAATCCCTTCTGCGAAAAACTGTGGTGTGTGCGAGTCCAGAAAAAGATTGACCTCATTTATAACCTCTTCATTTGAATGGAAGATTGTGCCATCAAATATGAAAATAGGTAGTAATCCAAAAGCACCATGTCTAGGCTGTATCTTGGATGTTGCATCAAATCCCATTCCAGGGTTTTGAGCGTCCAGCTGGTCATCACACTAACATGTGGCCGGACGTTATCTTGATCCACCTTCCTTCTGAACTCTTTTTTTTCTCATTTTCCGCGAATGGCATCGCTAACTTTGATTAGCCTCTTGTTGTACATTGTACTGTTGATAGTCTGCCTGCTTTTTAGGTACTCCTTATGGAAAATTCCACGACAATTCCACAAGAGACGCATTTTCTTGTTAGTTAGCATTCATCTTGAAACCGAACCTGCTGATTCCCCGAGGGCTGACCAGCTTCCTTTACGGCTTGTATTGTTGTAGTGCACTCATTTTTCTTCACAGGTCACAATTCTGTCCACGAAGATCTTTCCTTTAATCTATGAGTACAGCCAAACAAACCGCTTTTCTTTTGCTCTTGTATTCAGCAGTCTATTCGTGAGATACCCAGGGGTTGAACTTAAACGTATGCGTTTGAAAGCATTAATTTTTGTTTTTTAACAAACTTCAAGCTCTAATAGTTTGTGCTGAAACATTTCGGTATTTGTTTTAACTGGTCAAAATCAATCTCAATAGGGCAGCCAAAACGTGGTTCATGTTCAATGTCAAAATTTCCAGCTTTAAACTCTTTCAAAACCAAACTTTAATTGTATCACAAGAATCTTAAACTTTCATACATTTTTTGTGGCATTCAGTTGTACCGAGTTAATTTCGGAACTCATAGTACATGATCGTTCTGATCTGTTGACGTGATAGCTCCATTTTAAACACTTTTTTTGTACACAAGATGATAAAGTTTTAACAAACAAATTACACAGTCGTGTAGTTCCAACTTTCAGATTTAGATTGCAAAAACAAATTTGGAGAAAAGTTAACTACCTTCGGAATGGCCACTGCTATCGCGGAGGTATATTCCCTTGGCGGAAACCTTTTTACTCAACCTGATATATTCTTACATAATAAAATAATAAGTACACTCAATTACACTGATATGTAATACAATTATTAATAGCCGCTCATACGGTATAGTGAATAGCTATGCTGACTGGTATACCGTAGGGCCTGAGTTCGAATCCCGGATAAGGCATGGATGTTTCTAAATGTTTAGTGCCTGTGCGGTATAGGAGCCGTCAAGCCGCAAGTCCACTCTTGTGGTTGGAGGAAGAGTGTTGAGGGACCCCTGACCCCTCTTAGGGTGTTCTCCCTCAAAACAGGGGGGGAACCGAGCCAAATTGTACTATCACCTGTATGGGGTTCTAAGTTATGGCTAACGACAGGCGTTCATCTTGCCCCTTGCCATAATGAATTTCGTGAGTCTCGATCTGACAACCGTCGATCAAGTAACACTAGTAAGATCTACAATTATTAATAGGACTCAGTCAGCTCTGCACAACATATTTGTGGCAGCTGTCAGGGATTACCATTAAAAGGCAAATACGTCTTCAGTTAACTGTGAAATTAATTGCTCAAGATTTACATATTTACACATTATTTACGTATTATGTATCAATTATTTACACAGTATTTTATACATATTACAATTATTTAACATCGTCATTAATTATTTACATCGTCACTACATACTTAGTTATTAACTGATCAATACTTAATTGGAAACAAGCTTAATACTTATTAGAGACTCCCTCAGGTTAGTCTTCTAGAGCAGTGCTCTGCAACCTTTTTATCGCTGCGGTCCGGTCAACGTTTGATAATTTTACCGCGGCCCGCTGAGGGTGGGATACGTTGATTGTTTATATTTTAGATTGTTTTAATTTAACAATTTTAATTTAGTTACATTTAAATATGCCTTCGGAATAAAATATAGTTACACCAAAAATGAATAAAAGTGATTTAACGTGGGATATAAAGTGATTTCCGTGGAAGCTTGCGCAAATCCGAAAGAAATGCAACACTTGAAATAAAATGGCAATAGTTTAATGTTCTTTAGGCGGCCCGGCACCATTTGATCCACGGACTGGTACCGGTCCGCGGACCAGGGCTTGCGGATCACTGTTCTAGAGCAAAGTGTTTTGAAGAAGGGTTTAATGTTACGATCTCTGAAGTTTTCGTACACCGTGATGTGTCCAGGCAGATTGTAGAAATTTTTGTTTATAAGTGCTTGTATATATTGGAATCTTCCAAGTATTGAACGAGCACCATCAGTGCATATTCTGAAACAATTTTTCTTCTCTATATGTGTATAAAATAATTTTTCTTCTCTTTTGTGTATAAAATAATTTAAAATAGCAAATAGCGCAGTTTGTTGCTTTGAGTTTTACTTCTTCTAGTCGTTGGATATTAATATTATTGAACTACTGTGGTTTATTTTGGAGAAAAATGCGAGACCGTATATATATAACCACTAATTTCTTCCAATCTCATTCAAGACCTTTTCCGCTATATTCACAAGGAGTGGTTTAATATTCCGTTAAAAACCTACCCCTATTCCATAAAAAAAACTCGATCTACTTGCTAAAAGTGAACATACGATTTATTCACAATTTTTTTTATATTCCTTTGTAAAATTTTGTATTAAACTACCTGTGTTTTTTAGACAACACACATCTACAAATAAATGTATGCAGGGAAAATTTCTTAACAAGAAGCTGAGTGGACTGAAATATTTTTTGGTGTTAAAGGATGTTGCAAAAAAAAAAAAAAAAAAAAAACATACATTTAACAAAATTAAATTTATTAGAGTACATTTTAAGATTGTCTTATTTTGGGGCGAGTTATTGCAATTTGTATGATTTTTTCTTAATTTATGATAATCAATGTATATTTTAAAGCTAGAATCAAAAACTGGAGTGTTAAGTTAATACTGGTTGTCCATTAAAAAGAGTTATTTTATAAAAATACATTGAAAAGTATTGATTTTTTATAAATTAAAAAAATATGCAATAAATTATCAGATTTTTTCTTCTTTTTTTTAAGTTTAAATATTCACCATCTATTTTTGAAGACTTTTTCAAAGACAATGTACAAGACTCATCCGTAAACGTATTTAAAAAATATTCATTGTTAGTAAGAATTTATTACAGTTAAATGTAACACCTTTTGGAAGCAAATAATATATATTACTTAAGAAAATATTTCACAATTTTTAAAATTTATTTTTTATCGGAAAATGTACCTCAATAATTATTTCTCAAATCTTATTTCTGCAGCTCATTTACTGGAAAGAAGTGATAAAACTCTGTTATTCTTTTCGAATTTGATATTTAAAACAACTTAAGTTCTTTTTTATTTATTTATATGTATGAAATTTTTTTTTATCAAGAAGTTGAATGCATCTGCAAATTATATTTAAAGAATCTTCTAGCTTAACTGCAACTTCTACCAAAACATCTGCGTTTTGTTTACATTTTTCGGTAGCTTTCTGAAAAATATGATATTCGAATTTTAAGGCGCATTTTCAGTTCTTCATTAACATAAAAAATTTAAGGACTGCTATCTTTTTTTTTTGGTTATGCAATTGGATTACATTATTTTGTGTAATTCATTTATTAGTGACTTTAATGTCACGACTTTGTAATTTAAAACATCGAATTCTATATTTAAATATTTTTAAAATCATTTCTCTTTATAAATAATGAAGACTTTACCTTCTCCTAAATTATACAAGCTAGTTCTGAATAGGTATAAAGATCTTTTACGGGAAAATATAGGCTTAAAATGTCTAGCCAAATCGAAAAGCTCTTGGCCAGCTATTGCAGAATCAAATTATAATGAATTTTGTACGCAAGAACTTCCTAAGCAATCTCAAGTTGTTATATGTGGTGGAGGTGTTGTAGGATGTTCAGTTGCTTATCATTTGGCTCGAGATTTCGGTTGGAAAGATGTTGTCTTGCTGGAACAAAGCTGGTATAATTTCATTCTTTTTTATACTGAAATAATTGACCAATATTACACTACAAAAAAACTACACTATTTTTCTTTTTCTGAATCAACTCTGGGGCTGCGGTAGCCCAGTGGTTAAGGTATCCAGCCATGGCAGGCATGTCATGAGTTCGATCCCAGTACCACTAAAGACCCGCCGTGTAGGGCAGCGATGCACGTTAAATCTGTCGAGAGCTGAAACATCCTCCCGTTGGTGTGGTGTGGTAGTTAGGAGAGGGGGTGCCAGCCCAGGTGTCGTCCACGTCACTTGACCATGGTTCAAAATTACGTGGTCCGTCGCCAAAAGCCCTCGTGTAGCTGAACAGTACGACGTTAATATTAACTCACTCTGAATCAACTCTGGTATTAAATTTTGTACCTTCTGTGACCAGACTTTTAAATAGTGCATTGTATAATTATTCAACATCAAATGATTTTCAATTTTTTTTCTTTGAATTTAAATGTCTTCATTCATTATCTAATTATAGTTGTAACTTTTTCCCCTCCACTCAGCCAAAAGTGTCATTTTGTGAATCATCCTCAGTTATTAATGTGCATAGAATTTTATTGGGTAATTAAATGCATACGTAATAACTTAAATTAATGCTTAAAATTTGAATCTTATTTATTTATAGTATCTAATACATAAACCCGAACACCCTATTTTGGAAGACATTTTATTTCACTTTTCTCTAAACAATTAAAACACAATTTTGATAGTTTTAATAATGATTCTTTATTAAAAGGATTAGAACTTGAATTTTTTATATATTTATTGGCAATTCCTAATAAAAGAATATCAGAATAGCTTACACATCCCAGACTATAAGTGGTTTAAACTTTTCCTTAAACACTGATGTAGTTTCTAAGAAACTTATATTTCCTTTCACTTGAACACATTATTATATTTTTATATTATGTTTTTCCCTGTTTATCGCTGAGAATAAAAATCTTAAAAATTAATAATTCCCTGTCTTGTATTTTTGTTCTTGAGCAAAGCACATGCTCAAAATAAATCTTTTGATGTTAAAATTAAATAAATGATGATGCGATCAGTATCAAAAACTTTTGAATTGTCACAGCTACATCATCACATTTAACCAAATTGAATATCATCTCATTGATATATTTCATGTCTGTATATAATCATTTATACGATCGTCAATCGAAATTGATATAAAAAATATTTCTGAATATGCAATGTTAATTTATTTAATATGCAAACATTTTATTAACTAAAGACATGAGTTATGTTCATATAAGTGGGATAATTATAAATCTGTTGTATATATGATATTAGAATAAAACAAACAAAATATTAACATAATTTTAAGTCTTTTCTTTTGAAATTGGGAGATTTTTGTATTGACATGATAGTAAAATGATGGTAAAATTTCCTTCTTTGTTATTAAAGAAACTACTCCAAAAAGTATGATGTCTCAATTTCATACTATTTAATATTCAGTTATGCTATTTATCTTGTTAAAAATTATAAGATATTATCTTATTCTGTTAAAAACGTATGTTATTACTTTAATCACTATGTAGAATTATCAGTTTTAGATATCTTATGGTGGACATTGCATTTTTCATGTTCATTAATTCTGGAATGCTTTAATCATAGGCTCGGAGGAGGGACTTCAAAATTTGGAGCTGGTCTCTTGGGACAGATCAAACCCACAGCTATTGAAACAAAATTGTGTCAGTACAGTATTGAACTTTACAAAACTTTTGCTGAACAAGGTTTAAATACAGGTTTGTAATATTTTCATGCAAATTTTTTTGTTGTCGGTTGTTTTTTTTTTTTAATATTATTAATATTGTGTGACTGTGTGTAGGTTTTCAAAAGTCTTAATAAATTCAAAAAACTTATTTGTAATAATTGTATTAGTCTGTAATAAATTTAAAAAATCATTCCACAACATCCTTTGATACTTTTTTTTTAAAAAAAGTGGGCTGCTTATTTATTTTGATGTAGTAACACTTTTAACTTTTAATGTATAAGAAATTCCTGAATTGCTTTAATCTGACCACAGCAGTGGTAGCATTTTATTAATTAATTGTGATATGAATGAATCTGCATTTTAATAATAGCTAAGTTTGGTGCAATGTTACACCCTGGCGAGATTCTAGAGGGCCTAAAGGTTATGGTTTTTACAATCCTTTGTAAGATCCAGTTTGGGACCTAAAACCTGACTTTGCAGAGTGACTCTAATATTCTCCGTTATGCCATTGGTTTGGTATAAGCATATTTAATTTCAATCTCATGTAATGATTGATTTCATCCCTTCACTTTCCTGTGTGGGCTTTAAATAAAATCAATCTTTGCAGGAAAAAGTTACTTTTAAATTACATTTTTTAATTTATTAAAAAGCAATAATTACTTATGTATTAACATCACCGCAGCCAACTTTGCACAACGTGAATCATGCCATGATATCATAATAGAAAGAGAGATCAGCAACAACAAAAGATTCTTACCATAAACTTTATTAGAAGGAAAAAATGTCAGATTTTGGGGAGGAAATGGGTCAGTTCACTTGCCGCAAATTTGGCTGTGGTGACGTTAATACGTAAGTATTAAAGAATATTAGTAGAGTTATTTTATTCCTTTATGAATATTACACATTTTTTATTTGTGACTTCTGAGAAATATACCAAATTATTAATTCTCAGTCCAAAGAAAAAAATTTATATAAATATGCATGTGTTAAAATTTCTGCATAGAATTTTCGATACTTAGTAAGAATTCTTTCTATTGATATAATATTTGCATTGAATTTTTGCAAAAAAATTACATGCATATTTTTTCAAGTTAATTAAGTATTGCAGTATTGTGGCAATTTGGAAATGCTAATTTTTTTTGCAAATAATTCTTTTATTCAAGTTTTATGTAATCACTTTTAAATATTTTATATAATCTCCACATGCTTTCTTTAAATTCCTCACATTTTGACATGGATCTTACCAACTTAGAATACATATTTTCAATTTCATCATCTGTTACTCATTTATTAGAAATGATCAAACTATTTCTTTTTCTCCCTAAGAAGATAAGTATTATTGTATAAAGGAATTGAAAAAACTCTTAATTGAAAGTAAAATATTGTCATGTTGAATTAATACAAAGAATTATCATTTATTTCCTGCTAGGTTTTAAAGGATGTGGAAGTCTGTCCCTTGCAAGAACAGCTGATCGCATGACTTCATTTCGTCACATTGCTGCTTCTGCAATGTGAGTAAAAAAATGGGATATATTTTTGTGATATTACAATGTCTAAGTGTAGTTTAAATCATAATTATTGTAGCAAAAGGTGTTATCTTTCGAACAAGGTGTTTTGGTTTTCTTTTTGTTGAAAGTGTACATCAAGTGTAAATTCTGTTTAAATAACTTTTCTTCTGAAACTGAGAAGACTTACTGTTTGATACTTTATCCACCTTTTTTTTTTTAAAAAAAAATCTGATATTTGGTAATGAGAAGAGGATAAGTAATATATTTTTTTGGTAGCTGTTAAAGGTGTCATTAATTACACATTTTTGTTTTTCATTGTGATATTGGAAGTGAACATCAAAATTTCTTGAAACCATATCTTTTAGTCTCTGTAGAACAAAAGATCTATGTGTGTGAATTTGTTGTTGTTGCTAATGACACCAACCTGTCTGATGTAGCCCAATGGTCACATATACTGGGATGGGCATAATAGGCCCTAGCCCTCATAGGCTGTTTTGCTACTGAGTTTGAGTTTTAGATGAAGTATCCATTAACACAAAATAATACAATGGTCCCAACAAACTACTATGGATTTTCATGCATTTTTTCCCTCTTAACACGAAAAAGATTTTCCCTCTGGGGAATGAACAAAGTACTTAAAACACTAGCTGGATTGTTCTGTCCTATTGTAGTATTAGAAGAATTCATTGCAGTAGATGATGATAATGTGTTTATAGCCCCAATTTATTGCAGACGAAGACATTTTGGAGTTTTTCAAAGCTCAAAAAATATCATTGATGCAGATTCTGATGATCAAAATGAAATAAAAAATGCATTTTCTGTTCCCCCATCATCCAAAATGAGGAAGGTCATGAAAAGTTTGCGCAGTTACTTAGACGCACATTCCAATGGTTAAATGGAAATATATGTTTGATATGGAACAATTTATTGACAGCATGATGCTAAAAAAAACAATGCAGAGAAAAATTTCAGATTATTTTCCAAGAACTCAATAAATCTTTTGCTTTTTAAGAAATTTGAAAATTGTTTTTAATTTCTCTAAATTCTTATAACTGTTTTTGTTTCATTGATTTTTATAATGTATATGCATATATACATATCTATGTAAGTAAAATAAACTAATAAACTTATTATTTTTTAAAGTATGTTTTTTGTTTCAATATCCTTTAACATGAAAAATACCGGGTGATCAAAAAGTCAGTATAAATTTGAAAAATTAATAAATCACGGAATACTGTAGATAGAGAGGTAAAAATTGACACACATGCTTGGAATGACATGAGATTTTATTAGAACAAAAAAAAGTTCACAAAATGTCCGACAGATGGCGCTTCATATGATAAGAAATGCAATAATTAGCATAACAAATTAAGACAAAGCAAAGATGATATTCTTTACAGGAAATGCTCAATATGTTCACCATCATTCCTCAACAATAGCTGCAGTCTAGGAATAATGTTGTGAACAGACCTGTAAAGCATGTCTGGAGTTATGGTGAGGCATTGGAGTCGGATGTTGTCTTTCAGCATCCCTAGAGATGTCGGTCGATCACGATACACTTGCGACTTCAGATAACCCCAAAGCCAATAATCGCACGGACTGAGATCTGGGGACCTGCATGATGAAAGTGGCGGCTGAGCACACGATCATCACCAAACGACCTGCGCAAGAGAACTTTCACGCATCTAGCAATATGGGGTGGAGCGCCATCCTGCATAAAAATCGTACGTTCCAGCAGGTGTTTATTAGCCAGGCTGGGGCTGATGCGATTCTGTAACATATCGGCATACCACTCACCCGTCACGGTAGCAGTTACAAAACCAGAATCACGCATTTCCTCGAAGAAAAAAGGCCCGATAACGGTAGATGTGGTAAATCCAACCCATAACGTGACTTTCTCGTCGTGCAATGGAGTTTCCACGACAGTTCTAGGATTTTCAGTAGCCCAAATTCTGCAGTTGTGGGTGTTGATAGACCCTCGGAGCGTGAAATGAGCTTTGTTGGTCCACAACAAGTTACTCAACCAATCATCATCTTCCGCCATCTTTTGAAACGCCCACACCACAAATGCCCTCCGATTCACGGAATCTCCTGGTAACAATTCATGATGCCGATGGATTTTGTACGGATAGCATCGGAGGGTACGTCTAAGTGCCAACCAAACAGTAGTGTATGGAATGCCGGTGCGACGTGCGACTGCACGGGCGCTGACTTCCCCGTGCATAGACGAACCCGCTACAGTCTCCATTTCATCCTTAACTGTCTCAGCAGCATTCCGCCGTGTGCTCGGTTGGCCACTACGAGGTGTATCGTCTAAACAACCTGTCGCTTCGAACGTCGAAATCATTCTCGCCACAGCTGCATTTGTCAACGGACCTTTACCCCTTCGAATCCCCTTCGTATGGCGATAGGAACGTAACGCTGCACTAGCACATTCCCCATTCTGATAATACAGCTTCACTAACAGTGCCTTTTCAGGTAACGTCAATATGCTGCGACTGCTGGTGCAATTGATTCTCTCTCTCTCATGACAGTCCCTTTTCTACGCGATTTTCATGCGTAGTCACTGACGATTTGTTGTCCAGCGCCATCTGTCGGACATTTTGTGAACTTTATTTTTTTTTGTTCTAATAAAACCCCATGTCATTCCAAGCATGTGTGTCAATTTTTACCTCTCTATCTACATTATTCCGTGATTTATTAATTTTTCAAATTTATACTGACTTTTTGATCACCCGGTATTTTGGTCCCTTCAGTTGCATGTTAAGCAATTTTCATTGTATTTGTATTTGTGATAATTTATGCAAATGAAGTATTTTTATTTGTAATGGTTTTGTAGCAAAATTAATTCATTTCAAATTATTTATTTTCCTTCAGAGCTAGGAATGTTGAGTGTTTTCTTTTAACACCAGAAGCTGCTAAAGAACGATGTCCCATTATCAGCACTGAAATGCTTAAGGTATTATGAAAATATTTTTTTTTATGATGATAATGTATTGTCAAAAATACATGTAAATGTATTTCACATTTTTATTTGTGTGTTTCATTTAATTCAAAATAATAAAAGAAAAAGGATACTGTCATTTAAATTCATTTTTCCATGATTCTTGATTAATTCTACGAATGTTATAGGGAGCTCTTTGGATACCAGGTGATGGTGTTGGTGATCCTTTCGATACTACTTTAACTCTTGCATCTGAAGCAGCTCGTCTTGGTAAGGTAATCATTGATTTATCTTTAGATTAAAATCACAAGGTCATTTTTCCAACTGTACTTTAAAAAAAAGCTTAAGATTTTTTTTATTATTTTGCACTTTTTGAAATCTGAAATTCTTGATCGTTTCAGAAGAAATTTTACAGTTTTGTATTAAATGATGTAATCAAAAATATATTTCCAAAAATTGTAGATAAATAAGCAAGATTTATATGAATAACCATGTAATAGTTGACAAATTTTTTATTTGAAATATTCTCTTGAGATACTTTGTTTTTATTAATTTTAGAATATCATAGAATTTTCAGTTTTTGCTTTATATGCTTCAGTTATGCTTTATATACCCTTCCATCTTACTTTAGTTGGTACAAATTAGCAATTTTATTTATTTTTCAAATCACTAATTTCAAATGTTTTAAAAATATGTACTTAAAATTTTTGACTAAAAAATTTGCTTAAAAAGTAATGACTACTTACCCCCAAAAAAAACTTGTTAAAAAATTGCTAATAAAGGAAAGTATTTCTAATATTTACTTAGCAAGGCATTTATTTGAATAAATTTCATGGTTAAATTCATTTAAATTAAGATAAACAAAATAGGAACTTGTTATATCATTCTTCAGTTTCACCTAATCAAAATCATCACCAATACAAAAGACATCTCTGAATGCTGTTGTTGTAAGCCCAAACAAGATTATTTTGTTTGTTCATCCATGGGAACAGTGCCCTACTATTGGCTGTATATTGTGATATTTGTTGACATCTTTTTTTTTTTTTTGACAAATTGGTTGAACAGTATAATACATAAGTATAAAAAAGTGCACATTAAAATACTTTTAAAAATAATTCTATTTATTAGTTGATTTGCATCAGACTATATATTTGTTACTTCTGTTGTAATGTTTTGTAAAATAAAATTAATTGGAAAATTATTTTCCCTTACACTTTTATGTATGAAAGTCTAAATTACATTTTTTATTGTGTATATGTTTGAACTTAGTTTTATGTAAAAACCATAATTTTTGGAATACATTCACCAATTCTTTATTATGAAACTATGATTACTTTTTTATTTCTTATCTCTTACAAAATAATTAAATGAAATTTATAAGGAAAGAAGACTTGTTAATTGCTTTTTAATAAATAAAATTTAATGTTTCCTGTAGGAGTGACGATCGTGGAAGGATGCTCTGTACAAAGAATAATCACTGATGACAAACATCAAGTCAAAGGAGTTGAGACTAACAAAGGATTAATAAACTGTGAATATTTTGTGAACAGTGCAGGGCATGTAAGTAACAATTCTGTTTATGTAAATAATGTCAAACTTGTAAATATTAAAGGAATCTTTTCTGCCATATGGTATTGTTTCATAGTAAAAAAAAAAAGTCTTAAATTTGGGAAGTTACATTTTGTTTGTTAATACCATCTATAAATATTGGTATCAAAATCTTGTATTGGAATCAAAATAATTAAAATTTATTGAAATAAATTCAAAAATTTGGAAGTAAATTTTTCTGAAATGTTTTCATTTCTAGTTATGTAATCTTGCTATATGTTCAAAGTGTAACTCTAATATTAATGTGTTTTCAAATAATTTTTCAATTGCAGTCAGTTACTGATTACTTAAAATAATAAATATTGGTATCAAAATCTTGTATTGGAATCAAAATAATTAAAATTTATTGAAATAAATTCAAAAATTTGGAAGTAAATTTTTCTGAAATGTTTTCATTTCTAGTTATGTAATCTTGCTATATGTTCAAAGTGTAACTCTAATATTAATGTGTTTTCAAATAATTTTTCAATTGCAGTCAGTTACTGATTACTTAAAATATTGATTACACAAATTGAAAATTTTTTCTATGTATTACACAATATTCATTCTTGTATTAACTTAATAAGTAATGTTTTAAAAAGATAAAAATAGAAAAAATACAAGGGTTTGGGCAAAAGTCATGGCAGCTATTTTTTTCTTGAAGATGCCAGTCCAGTTGGAAAATGTGACATATACAGATGAAAGGACAAGTTGTTAACTACATGTGCTGATAATGAATAGCACTGAAATATCGTAACACACTAACTTATAATGGTAGTATACAGGGCAATATGGCGTTCATGGTGCAAAAGAATGACAACACAGTACATATAAAGTTGACATGACAAACCTAGGCCTAAAAACCTTCAATGTAGTCCCTTGCTACTGTCACCACACACTGCCAACGATGTGGGAGGCGCTGAATACATCTGCCTCAGCATTTGCCGCACCATGTGTGAATCATCACAGTTTGACACACATCCTTGCTGAAACTTTCCTACCCACCGTGTGCTACTGTGCGGTATGGTAGGGCATTATTCCCAAGGGCTTCCACTAATTCACTGTGACATTCCATCACATTTCTCCCTCGGAGAACGGCTATTTTGATGTAAGCATGTTGCTAAACACGGGTTACTTCCATCTTGCACCACACTCACCAACTGACTGATTTCACAGCCCTTGCTGAGCTACTACCAGCTATCTCAGAGCCATATGTTGTTCTGCATATGCACTATGCCTGCAAAACTTCAACACGACACATATACATTTGTGATCTGTTCACATATCTACAAAAAAAAAAAAAAAAAAAAAAATAGTTACCATGACTTATGCCCCAACCCTTGTATTTATTTTGATTTTAATGTTTTGCATGTATATTTTAGTGGGCTAATCATATTGGTCAGATGAGTTATCCTAGAGTTAAAGTGCCTCTGTATCCTTGTGAACATCACTACCTTCAAACAATGCCTGTGGAAAATATTGACCTTATGATGCCAGGTATGTACAAGATTAGACTTGAATTTCTTGAGCAGTTTATAAATCAATAATAAAACCTTTCTTTAAAAAAATTTCCAATTAAATATATAAGCATCACTGAATAGTTATTTTAGTTAACTAAAAGCTTTTTAGTGGATATTTACTATAAAAACAATAGGTATATTTTCTAAATGTTAACTCTTTTTATTCAAAAAAGTATTTTTTGAGTGTGTCAGTATTTTAGTGCAGACAATTATTCAATTTTATTGATTAAATGTGTACAATAATTATACTTTACTTAATTTCTTTCCTATTAGAAAACAAATGTTATTTAGAGAATGCTAATTTGTTTTAAAAGTGTAATATATTGTATTATTGTGCAAGATTTGGTTTGCAAATAAGATAAATTTAAGTATTGTATTGCATGTGGCAACATTAGTGGTACTTTTCCACAATTTTATTTATTTACCCTTTCTGATTAGATTGATAAAAGCAAACATATTGGAGAAAATTAATTTTTCAAAATACTTTTTGTAGAAAGTTTTCATAGATATTTATTGACATTTATAGCCAGTAATTAAATAAATATTGCCTATTATAAAAAAGTTGTTTTCATATTGATTCTGTGTTCACTCAGAATATTTAACAATTAAATTATCAAATTTATATGACAAGTAAAACAAATATTAAATATAATATAGAGTATCTTTCTTTTCCTTCTGAATTTAATGGAATTTTTAAAAATTTTCATGAATTATTATTATTTCTTATTTATGATTTTTTAGTTATTAGAGACTATGATGGTTACTTTTATGTAAGAGAAAAGCACGGGGTACATGACTGGTGGTTTTGAGCCAATGTCCAAACCATTTGATTTAAAAGAAATGGAATCCTTGAAAACTTTTAAGCCACTTCCAGAGGATTGGGATCAGTTTCGTAAGTATATGAAGTTTTTGAATATATTTGTTCAAAATAAAACTACGAGAGGCGTTCCAAAAAAGTTTACAATTAGTAGTATTTGAAAAATAGTTATCGTGGGGGGATATTGTTACTCAGAAGGGAGACAGATGATGCTTGTTGTCTTACACCAGTTGTGCGAACAGATAATGTTAGGACTCAGACCTGTAAGAGGGACAGTATTGGCAAGACTTTTAGCGAAGTGGTCTTGTAAAGTGGTGTGAACCGTGATATGATTCTTATGGGCCAAGAACCATTCATAAATAAATCGTGGGAGTTATACAGAAACAAAGCAAGAAGTAGAGAACAGGTAGCAAAACGGTCTCGCTCTTTTGAAACCGGCAGAGAGCAAATGGAAAACTGTGAGCATTACCCCATATAGCTCTCCATACTCAGAAATTGATGTGAAAGTTTAGGTGGGAGATCTAGAGTCACCCCTATCCCCATACAGCCCTGATTCGGCTCACAGTAACAATTTCCTTTTTCCGGCATTGAAGGAACACTTATCCGAAACAAGGTTCATTTCAGACAGTAATGTTTAAACAGCTGCCGAGAACTAGCTCAATGGCCAGGGACCTGATTATTACCAAGAGTCCGGCTGTCTTATAAATGATAAAACAGGTTTGGTAATTATGTAGAAAAATGACCGCCACATATGTCTCTTAATTCCCATTTGTATTTTGTGTCTATTGTTAATGAATAATTTTTCATTTATTTTGTAAATTTTTTTTGGATCACCCCTCGTACTTTCTTAAAATTTATTTACGCAAGTATACTCAAATGATTTGTAACAGCAACAATATGATGAATAATGCATTATCTTATTGCTTCTTAGTATTTTTCCTTAGTTTGATATGCTCACTTGTATAGGGCTGTATTATTCTCGTCATGTTCTAGACTGAGGGGCCTGCTAAAATCAGTGTTCAGTTATTTCTTTTATTCTTTGATGTGATTTAAATCATATTAAAGGGGTACATAAAGGGGTACATATTATTACCGGAAGTCGCCTATCTGGTATAGTGGTTAGTGATGCTGACTGCAGTGCCGTAGGACCTGGGTTTGAAT
This sequence comes from Trichonephila clavipes, assembly GCA_019973935.1. Taxonomy (NCBI): domain Eukaryota; kingdom Metazoa; phylum Arthropoda; class Arachnida; order Araneae; family Nephilidae; genus Trichonephila; species Trichonephila clavipes. The sequence goes on from BMAU01001132.1 coordinate 2,170,657, forward strand.
CTCGGAAAAGACATGGATGTTTGTAAATGTTTAGTGCCTTCGTGGCTATATAGTATAGTGCTCGCTATAAAAAATCATCGAGCCGCATGTCCTCTCATGAGGTTGGTGGAAGGGGAAGAAAGGTGGGAAGTCCCTGACCACTCCAGGTGTCTTCCTTCAAAATTGGAGTGGAAACAAGCCAAATGGCACTGTCACCTGTATAGTGCTCAAAGCTATGGCTATCAACAGGTGTCACTTATCCCTTTTCCATGATAAATTTTGTGTGTCTTGATCTGGCCATTGCGAATCAGGTGGTATCAGTAACAACAACGACAAACCTTGTGGCTCCACTGAAGTTTGATACAGTCCTGCATTTGTGTATGCTATTGTTCATATTAACTCTGATTTACATTGACAAATAATTAGCACTGTTTTATAATTTATAATAATTTTGTTTATATTCTAATGAATCAATTTACACAAATATAGACACAAACGGAGGAAAATATAAATCTAAAAAAGAAAATAATGGTACATGTTTTCAATCTAGGAGGAAATGTTTTATATAACTCTTTGAGGTATGGCATTGTTAAAAGTGTTCCATGTTTTTCATGCTTTAATATACAGATGGTGGTGTGGTGGGATTCTTTGATATTTAATAATTGTCGTTAATGATCTCATGTGGCATTGCATAACTGTATGAGTTTGATCCTGTAACAAGAAAATTGAATCATTATTTTTTATGTTATTATATTATGGTTTATTTATTAATAAAATTAAATCAGCTTTGTACAACTTAAAAATATTGAAATTTATGTGCAACTTAAGTTTTATTTTCTAAAATTCTGTACCTCAAAAAGTTACATTATTTTACTTAAGGATATATTATAATTTTATATATAATGTACAAAGCAAAAACTTCTGCCTTTGTTGTTGTTACCAATGCCACCTGATCGGCGAAGGCCAGATCGAGGCCCACGAAATTCATCAAGGCAAAGGGTTAAATAACGCATGTCGTTAGCCGTAGCTTTGAGCACTATACAGGTGACAGTACGATTTGGCTTGATTCCTCCCCAATTTAGAGGGAGAACACTCTGGGGTTGGTCAGAGGCCTCCCACCTCTCTTCCCCTTCCACCAACCTCACGAGAGGACTTGCAGCTTGACGGCTATTTAGAGTACCCACATGCCGCACAGGTACTATACATTTACAACCATTTGTGTCTTCTCCGGGATTCGAACCCAGTCCCTACGGCACAGCAGTCAGCGTTGCTAAACACTATACAGGATGGGTGACACTTGTGTCTTTAAGTAACTAATTCATTAAGTATTTGTTTAAAATTTGCAAAGCTAGGGATAATTGGGATGAAAATAATCTATTTTTAATAAAAATTTTACTTTTTATAATATTGTGCCTCAACTATCACTCCATTGCAATTAAAGTTGGGTCCCTGATTGCATATATTATTTAGAGATATTAATTTTGGTTTATGCATTTGATTTTAGTGAACCATTTTAAAATACCAACTAGTTCCATCACATTGTGGTAAATCAATAAATCTGCTATTGTATCCATATATTTTTACTTTAATTCGATTTTGCTCAATTATCAAAATTATAAAAAAAAGTACAAATAAAGATGAAATTTAAGAACAGACATATGTCTGATGTAAACCCATTGAATTTTTTTATATCCAACAAAAAGAATACTTTTAAGTTTATTTGAAGTAAGTGTCAATTTTACTAACTGTATATGAATTTACAATATTTGTGTATTATTGCAATCAATTTGAGGATTTTTTCACTAGAAAAGAAAAAGGTTGATTTACAAAATAAAAAGTTATTTATACTTCTGTGGCTATGTTTGAAGTTTATATTACTTTTTGATTTAAAAAAAAATTGTAAGTTTCAGGATTTTGTGATTCTTTTTTGAATGGAAATATCAATGCAATAAGTTTTAAAATAGCAAATATTGTACAGGTGTATGCAAATGAAATGAGATGATTGATTTAAAAACAAACACAATAAATTTGCAAAAACTGTTAATATTTCTTTATTCAAAATAATAGCCATCACTAGCTACACATTTTCACTATCTTTCGGGCAATTGTTGAATACCATGCCAAAAAAATGACCGGTCTTTTGAGGCCAGCCAGTCATCAAGCCAAGATTTGACGTTTTCGTAAGAAGTGAAGCGCTGGTCAGACAATGCGTGGCCCAATGATGCAAATAGGTGTTAATCGGAAGGAGCCAAGTCTGGCGAATAATCTGCATGCGCTAAGGGCTCCCAGCCGAGCGCCTTAACGATGTCTTAGGTCTGTTTAGCTAGGTGGTTAGGTGAGTTGTCATGAAGGAAAATCACTTTGTGCTGCCGTTTCTTGTATTGCTCACGTTTTTTGAGTACAGCATCATTCAAATTAAGTAATTGTTGCTTGTAGTGATCAGTATTAGCGGTTTTGCCGGGTTTGAAAAGCTCATAATAGATTGGTCCCTCCTGATCCCAGAAAATACACAGCATTCTCTTGCGGCTGAAGTGATTCGGCCTTGTGGTTGATTTGGACGGCTGTCCGGGGTCAACATATGATCGATTACGCTTGGGATTCTCAAAATAAATCCATTTTTCATCGTCAGTCACAACACGATGGAGATATGACTTGCGTTTTTAGCGGGCAAGCAACATTTCACACACAATTTTTCGGTTTTCCTGTTGACGGCCCGTTAGCTCGTGTGGTACCCATCTACCGATCTTTATTATCTTGCCCATTGCTTTGAGACGATGGGAAACAGTGTTCTGGTCAGCATTCAATTATTTTGCAAGATGTTCTTGCACGTTTGGCCATCATCTTCATCGAGTAATGCTTGCAGTTCAGCATCTTCTAAATTTTTTGATGGTCTGCCAAGCTCCTCGTTTCTCACATCGAAATCACCATTTTGAAACTTTTCAAACCACATGTAGTACTGCGCATGGCTCAGAGCATTGCCACTGTATGCTTCTACAAGCATTTGAAGCGATTCAACAGTATTGTTCTTGTTGTATGTCATGGCTAAATTCTATGAATAGTTTGATAAGTTGTGGATAACTTACATGACATCCCAATATTGTCAGTAGTCCAGGAATATGGTATTACTTGTGTGTGTGTGTAGGGTTAGCGATGTGGGCGTTTCAAAATGTGCCGCCATTAACGAAATGTAAACAAACCCGGAAAACGAGTAGAGTTGAGAAACGGTTTTTGCTGATGGCAGCTGTGCATTAAAGATCTGGTCGCCGCTTGTGACGTCACGGTTCTATCTGGCCACTTGGAGTTTTTCTTAAAAGTTTATATCACTTGTTATGGAAGAAATGCAATATGCTAATTGTATTGATGTATAAATACTAATCGCTACTGTTGTATAGTCAGTAGCAGTTGGGTGTTTCTCAGCAAGTAGCTGACTCCATACTGTACTCAAATGTTTTTTTGAGCAAGGTGCTCTGTTAGTGTAATCAAATATTTAAATCTAACTATTAAATTCATATCTTTTATTGCATCGTCTTCAATAAATATGTTGTCTAAGAAATTCTCATCTTGAATGAAAAAGTCCTCCACATGTGTTATTAAACTTTTAGATCCACTGTTGATAGCTCTACTGGTTAGTTAATTTTTCACACTTTAAAGTTAGAAGTGTAGAACTTAAAATATTAGAACAGTTCTTCAGATGGTAACAAAAAATTAATGCTGTCCGCAAATCGTGCTCGGAAGGCATAAAATTTGACATTTTCAACACAGTAAAAAATACAATGCATGCTGAAGCTCATCCAAATGTAAACTAAACATGAGTATCAAAGGTCAAACTATAAAAAAATCCTGTGTCACGGTTTCATATTGTTTGCATATATGCGTGGCGACATCTGTTAGCTATCGTCTCATTTGATATGCATAAACCTGGTATATAAATCGTGCAGCTGTTTTCAAAGACTAGTAGATATTTTTCAACCAGTGACCCAATGGCTGTTTATAATTCAAAATGTGTTCTTTATGGCTTTTAAACTTATTTTTCCAAAATACCACTTTCTGTGCATATAATGCCATAGCATGCAGATTCGAACATTTGTGCTTTTAATGTAAAGTGTAGTATTCTTGAAGCAATTTTATTGCATTTTCTCATATTAACAGCAAAAACATGCAGCCTCATTTTTAGAAATTAAGATAGAAATAAGGTGAAATGAAAAAAATATCAAAACACAAAAGCCAAACATGAATGAAAATGATCATGCCATTTGTTAAAACAGTTCATAAACGTATGCATGATTGCTATAAAATGATAACATCAGTTTCTGCAACTTCAAACAAAGTGATTGCTGTAATAAGTGCTAATAAGATTAATTCAAGTACTAAATTAACTATATTGCTATTTGATGACTCTTATTTTAATATTGTAGATACTTTGTTGGAGCAAATGCTATTTAGAATACCTTCTCTTGGTGAAGTTGAAGTGCATAATTTGAGCAATGGACCAGAAAGCTTTAGTCCTGATTGTAAATTACTTCTTGGTGAAGCTCCTGAGGTAATTTCTTAATTGTTTACAAATAATTATTTCTTTATTGTTTACACATAAGTAAAATATTGAATTTTACATCAATAACATACAGATGCATTCATTACATGTACAGCTTTATACCAATTTATCAAATTGAAGTTTGTGAAATTCCATTTAATTACTTTAATTTTAAAACATTTTCATTGTAATTATTACAATTTATCTAAATGTATATGAGGTCCAAGAATAACCAAATTCAGAATCAGAATATGTTCAATAGGTATCTATTAATGTATTTTATAAACTTGAAAATTTTATTAGCTTTTAATCCTGGTAAAATTCCATTGTAGGTGAGAAATTACTTTGTAGCCACTGGTATGAAAGCTACTGGAATGGAAGCTGCAGGAGGTGTTGGTAAAATCACTGCTGACTGGATTGTAAATGGAGAACCTAAAATGAATCTGTGGGATGTGGATATCAGAAGGTTTTTGGGTCTTCACAACAACCGTTTGTTCCTCAGAGATCGAATGGTAGAAGTACCTGGTAATATATGTATTTTTTTAAAAATTTCTTTAAGGCTATTTTTCAATTCCTAATCTTAGTTCACTCTCTCCCTACATATGTTTATTTATTTAAATATGTATCTTGTTCAAATTTTCAATCGTTAATAAACTACTTTTTATTCATCTACTGAACTTCAAATACATTTTTTTAAGTTTGTAGTGAATAGCACTTGATGTTAATACAGTTTTTTCAAATATCAATTCATTAATTAATTATTTTTACATTAAATTTATTCTGCATTATTTCTAACAAAGTTAGAGCTAGCATCAACAGATGGCACCAGTAAGTATTTCTAACGATTTTGGCTTCAAATAAATTTTTTTTTAACATGTTGTGGATGACACTTGATGTTGATACAGATTTTTCAATTATTAATTCATTAACTGAATTTATTGAACTAAAATAAAAAAAAATTCTTTGTTGACCTAAGTAGAAATTGACTTAATTTTTTTTTTTTTATATTACTTGTTTAATTATGTTACAGAATAGGATCAAAACCTGGAACATTTTTTTCTCTCATGAATTTTATTTCCTGACTTTGCTGTTATTTAAATAGTAGTTTATTTTTCAACAGTACCCATTTGTTTCTTCTAGTCTAAAGTATATTCAAGGAAGAAACTCCATATTTTTCAAATAATTTTAAATTTTAGGAATACTGTATGATAAATGAGTGTATGTGCTGTATCAGTCAATTTTATGCAAAAATTAGATAAATTTTCTACTTGAAAATGTATTCAGTCTCTGTGATATTAACTGAATGTTACAACTTATTGTCAAATCACTTTGTATAAATGAATGAATTGAATTATCTGAAAAATATCCCTTTGAAAGTATTGAATGTGGTTAATTGATATAGTTGTTTCTGGAATTCTACTCAGAATTTACTATGTATTAAACTTGATTAAATATATTGACAGATATTTACCATTCTTATAAATAATAGGGGGGGAAATTAGGTGAAAATGTTAAAAGCATATATGTAAATAATGAATTTTCTGTAACTACTACACTGTATAACAACTAATTATGTATTTCAATGCATACATAATGTTTTAAAAATGAAAATTTTAACAATTTTGCCTGTGGCATTTCAATGTTTTCTAGTAAAATGCTAAAAATAATTTATTTTGAAGTTTTAGTCCTATTTCATTTTGTATTATCTTTGAAGCTTTGAACTAAATTTTATGCATCAAAAAATACATAAAACATTATGATCTTTATACTCAAATTATATTGAAAGTAGAGTACAATTATTAATGTGTATTTTTTTAAATTCCACATTTTTAAATGATGAATTAAATTTTCACATTTCTAAGGTAAAGAATAAATAATAAGATTAAAACTTAATTAAGCAGAAACTGTGTAGTAAACATTAATAAATAATTTTCTAAAACTTTTTGATAATTTTTTTCTTGTATTATTATCCTTTATAATTTTTTTTTCATTTTTGCTCTTTATTGTAGCTTGTTATTTAAACTTACAGCATTTTAAGTAAAATATTAATCTCTTGTGAATAGAAGATTAATTAACTTGCAGCGACCTTACAACTCAACATAACGACTCCAAAACTGAACTGAATTGATCTGTTATTATTGTAGCGTGCCTGGTTCCATGTGTTGTAGTTCTTGAAAGCTTACCTCTTAATTGCTCATTTAATCTTTAAAGTTAATAAATGTTATTGTTATTTAATTCAACCGTGTTGTAGTGAAGAATGCCTAACCACCCAACGCGGCAGTGGTGACCCCTTTTGGACTTAAAAACACGTAAGCTATTCTGTTCTACTGGCGAATGCAATACAAATTCTTCTACTACGGATGATCAGTACGTAGCGAAAGATTTTTTTTTTCTCCTTCTCCTCAAGGCCACTTGAAGCATCTGCTCGGAGATTCGTTTCGCTTCCTGCTTATTCAACAATATGACTAGTGAAACCGTTGAAGTCGCTCATATTGCGTTGCGGCTGCCGCCGTTTTGGAAATCCAACGTTCGTCTATGGATTGCGCAATGCGACCATGTATTCACATTCAGTGGTATCTCCAGTGATGATACTAAGTATTCTGCTTTGGTTGCGAACCTGGATGCTGAAACTCTCTCCTACGTGTCGGACATTGTGTTAAGCCCTCTGAACAGTGACAAATATCACACTCTCTCACAGCGGCTCATCACCCAATTTAGCGACTCGGAGACTCAAAAAATTAAGAAACTGCTTACTGACCTTCAGCTAGGAGATGAGAAGCCCAGCCACCTGTTGCGAAAAATGAAAGAGCTGTCTAATGGCCAACTCCAGGATGACTTTCTGCAAAGTTTGTGGCTTCAAAGAATGCCACCACATATCCAGACTGTTTTGTCTGCATCCTCGGAGCCTTTGGATAAACTGGCTATTATCGCCGATAAGGTTTGTGAGGTTGTTGGTGTGTCCTCGACTATCTGTGCTGCCACAACTGTTCCTCCACCATCTCAGTCATCTTCATGCAGTGTTCAGCCAACCATGGACCCTCTCGCCAGGCAGATCCAAGAGCTGTCTCTACAAGTTGCTGAACTGACAAGAGGGCGCAATTCCTCTCGCCACCAACGATATAGTTCTGACCGCCGGAGATCACATTCACGCTCTAGGAGTGTCAATAGAGGAAGTGGCATCTGCTACTATCATCGCCGTTATAAAGAGCAGGCCCGCAAGTGTGTTTCACCTTGTGCATTTGTGCAAAAAACGAGTAAGCTCTGTCATAGCTGGAATGGCAGAGCCCTCGAAACATACCAGCCGGTTATTTTTATTAGACCGCAAGTCTGGCCAGAAATTCCTCATAGACTCTGGAAGTGAAATCTGTGTGTCATCCCACCTTCTCCAACTATGAATAAATCACCTCAGTCTAACTTCTCCTTATTTGCTGCCAATAATACCAAAATTCCAGCCTATGGTATGGTCCGTAAAGAACTGAACCTGGGTCTGAGGCTTTTTTTTTATCTGGACTTTCATAATTGCTGATGTATCATCTCCTATAATTGGTGCTGATTTTCTAAAGCACTTCAACCTTTTAATCGACCTTAAGAAAAAAAGGTTGGTGGATGTGGAAACTTCTCTTTTCACTTCTTGTGTTTTTTCAAATATTGTACAGCCCTCAATCCTCACTGTAGATGCAAACATTAGTTTTAAAAACATCTTATCGGAATATCCAGACCTCAGCAACCCTTCTTTAATTTCCAAATCAGCATCACATGGCACAGTTCACCATATTATTACTACTGGCCCACCAGTCACTGCCAGGCCTAGAAGGCTACACCTAAACTGTATGATGCAGTGAAGGTAGAATTTGAATTTCTTCTTGCTCAAGGCATTATTAGACCTTCCAAAAGTCCCTGGAGTTCTCCTCTTCATGTTGTGCCCAAATCTGACTCTACAGTTAGACCTGTTGGGATTACAGGCAGCTGAATTCTGTTACTGAGTTCGACAGCTACCCCATGCCTTATTTGAATGACTTTGCTCATGCACTACATGGCAAGAAGATATTTTCCAAAATAGACATTTTTAAGGCATTCCACCAAATCCCTATAGCTGAGTGTGATATTCCTAAGACAGCTGTAACAACTCCATGGGGTCTTTACGAATATACCCATTTGTGTTTTGGCCTTGTGAATGCACCACAAACCTTTATGCGATTCATGCATGAAGTACTAAGAGGACTTCCTTTTTTGTTTTGTCTACTTGGATGATATTTTTTGTGTTACTCAGAAAATGCTGAGGAGCATCGTTCTCACTTAAGAACTATATTCCAAAGACTGAGCTCATATGGTTTAAAACTAAATATCTCTAAATGTGTATTTGGTGTGACTGAACTCATTTTCCTTGGCCACCTTATCACTCCTGATGGCATTAAGCCATTGCCTGACAAAGTTCAAGCAGTTCTTGATTACAAACAACCAGAGACTGTTGGCTCTCTGAGAAAATTTTTTAGGACTGTTAAATTTTTATAGACGTTTCTTGCCCAAAGCAGCTGAACAACAGTATCTTTTAAGTGAATTTTTAAAAGGTTCTAAAGGTAAGAAGGGCTCAAAGCCTTTAAACTGGTCTTCTGAGGCAATTACAGCATTTCAGAGGTGTAAACAAGCTCTTGCTGATGCTGCACTTCTTGCTCATCCTTCACCTTCTGCCCCGCTTGCTCTTCATGTGGACGCCTCTGATTATGCCATAGGAGGTGCACTTCACCAAGTTGTGGACTCTGAGCTACAGCCATTGGCTTTCTTTTCCAGAAAACTTACTTCATCTGAAAAGTCTTACACTGCCTACGACCGTGAACTCCTTGCTATCTACTCGGCTATCCGACACTTTCGGTATATGCTGGAAGCTGGATATTTCACAGTGTTTACTGACCACAAGCCCCTCACTTATGCTTTTAGGCAAAAAAGTGACAAGTGTTCTCCACGGCAGATCCGTCAGCTGGATTTCATCTCTCAGTTCACCACAAATATTGTACACATTCCAGGATCTGACAATATTGCTGCTGATGTTCTCTCTCGTGTTTCTGCAATCACCTTCCCAAGTCAAATTGACTATGACTGTATTGCTGAGACACAACAGACTGATCAGGAGCTTCACACCCTAATAGCATCTGGAACTTCCTTTGAACTCAAAAAGGTAACTTTTCCCAATTCGTCTACTGAAATTATGTGTGATCTATCAACGGGCACAGCCCGACCCTACATCCCAAAACAGCATCGCCAAGATGTTTTCTCTGCTATGCATAATTTATCCCATCCTGGCATACGTCGATCAGTGCATTTGATGAAGCAGCGTTTTGTTTGGCCATCAATCTCATCAGATGTAGCTAAGTGGGCAAGACACTGCCTAGCTTGCCAAAAATCCAAAATTCATCGTCATACTAGATCACCTCTTTCATCATTTCAAGAACCTTCCCAACATTTTGATCATGTTCATCTGGATCTCATTGGACCTCTACCTCCATCAAATGGCTACACCTATTGCCTGACAATGATTGACCGTTTTTCGAAATGGCCAGAGGCCCAACCTCTCAAAGACATAACTGCTGAGACTGTGGCTGAGGCCTTCTTTTCCTCTTGGGTGTCTCGCTTTGGAACTCCTGCAATTCTCACAACCGACAGGGGCAGGCAGTTTGAGTTCTTGCTCTTCAAAGCTCTTAGCAAACTACTTGGTGTTCAGAAGTGTCGTACAACTGGATACCACCCTCAAGCTAATGGGATGATCGAAGAATTGCACCGCCCATTGAAAAGTGCAATCAAATGCCATGCTACTGAGTGTTGGACAGAAGTACTCCCTATCATCTTACTAGGTCTACGAGCTTCTCTTAAAGAAAATATTCTGTGTACCCCAGCTGAATTAGTTTTTGGGACCACTATTCGACTGCCAGGGGAGATGTTTGACTCTTCCAAGCCAGACGATGATGTTGTGAATTTTGTTTCGAAACTTAAGTCTCACATGCAATCACTTCTCCCTAAACCACCAAAACACCATGGCAAACGTCCAGTTTTTATCCATCCAGGACTGTTGGAAGCAACACATGTGTTTCTTCGCCGAGACATGTTACGTCGTCCACTTCAACAACCCTATGATGGCCCTTTCAAAGTCGTACAAAGGAAGGATAAAGTGTTTTCCTTGACATCAATGGTAAACGGGTATCTGTATCTATTGATAGATGCAAACCTGCCTTCTTTCTTAACACTGAGGACTTTCAACTACCTCAAACCAAGAATGAAACACCTGCTACTGTGGAACCTAATGCAACAGCTTCAACACCTGCTACTGTGGAATCTGATCCAACAGCTTCAACGCCTACCCAGCCATCTACACGTTCTGGTCGCAAAGTTCATCTTCCAACTAGGTATCGTTGACACTGGAAGGGGAGTATGCAGCGACCTTACAACTCAACATAACGACTCCAAAACTGAACTGAATTGATCTGTTATTATTGTAGCGTGCCTGGTTCCATGTGTTGTAGTTCTTGAAAGCTTACCTCTTAATTGCTCATTTAATCTTTAAAGTTAATAAATGTTATTTTTATTTAATTCAACCGTGTTGTAGTGAAGAATGCCTAACCACACACCCAACGCGGCAAACTAATAATATTTTCAGGATTAGGTTAATATTGAAGAAAAGCCCTAGCAACAAGCTAATTAACTATATCTAAAGGTTCAAAGAACGGACACTGCTGCTAATTAAATCACTACGCAGTTAAGTTTAAAAATATTTAATAAATATAAATCAATAATGTGGCCAATTAATCAACCCGATACGAATTACATGTTGCTAGCACAAGGAAAAACAAAAAAGTGTGTTGGCCATAAAAATTAAAATGATTTCGTCATGATGGAGAGCAGCTCCCTCTTGTGTTCAGGCAAGGTTACATATGTTGAGACATTTTCTGCAAATATATTTAAAATGTAATTTTATAAACGAGAGTGAGATTTAGAATGAAAGGAGAGTTGAATTATTATTAATAAATTTTGAGCAAGATGTTTCAAAATTAAGGAAAATTATAATATATCTCATTCAATTCCATAAAACTAAAAACTGGTATGAGAAAGTTACAAAATAAAAAAAAAAATATTGTAAGCCTTATGTTCTGAAACATAAAGTGAAATCAATGAAGTTAACCTATAGTGATCATTATATATAATTAAAAGAATCTGGCATTAATATTGTCAAATGAAATATGTGCTACACACTGCTCTATTTTCAGGTTGGCATTACAAAATAAAATATCCAAATTCAGAATTTTCTACTGGTCGAAATATCCGTATGTCACCCATCTATCCTCGTCTAAAAGCCGCAGGTGCAGTTTTTAGTCAGTCAATGGGTTATGAGAGACCTTGTTATTTCCGAACTGACATGGAAGGTATACTTAACATTTTCATTGTTTCTTTAAGAATTTGTTGAATATTCTAATTCAATTTACATGAAATATCTATTAATATAATTTATGTATAAATAATCATATTGACCATTTCTTGTACTTTATTACTTTAATGCAGTTTTTATCATTCTTGATAAAATTTGTCTTGTATTATAGATGTTTTAAATTCAGTAATTTGTTTAGGTAGCTTATAATATCACCATGATTTGAGTTTCTTTACCATCTATTGTAGCTGCTGAACTTACTGAGAATGGTGTTGAGCTAGATCATTCTTCATTCTATAAACCACCCTGGTTTGACTACCTAGAATCGGAATACATGGCATGTCGGAGAAAAGTTGCTCTATTGGATTATTCTTCCTTTACAAAATTGGAAGTTTGGGTAAGAAAATTTTAATTAATTTTTCACTTTCATGAGAATAGAAAATGCAATGGAACAGTTGACTATCAACTTAAATATAATTTATTTTATTATAGTATGAAATATACTAATTATGAAAATCTGTTCTAAAAGTTAACTGCATGTTAAGGTTTCCATTAATTATCTTTAGTTTCTTATTGATTTTCTTAGAACTAATCCAAATTTTTTAGTACATTTTTATCCAAACTCTTTTAAACATTTATTTGTTCTTAAATCTTATTTATTTAATTGGCTAAAATTGTGCTATTCTATTAATTTTTTTAAAAAGTGATAAATGTTTTACCATTTGTTTTTCTTTTTTCATTTTTTGATTCTTTTAGAGATTATTTTGAAGCTTACATTGCTATTATAGTTTCAGTGAAACATTTGAATTTGCATTAATCCCAAGATTTTTTTCTCATTGTGACTTATTAACATATTTAAAATAATTGCAATACTGTTTAAGAAATTTTTAAACGTAAAAAAACTAATTTCAGAATTTTAATAAAATTAAATATTACAAGATAATATGAAAAATAAGAAGTGTTATAATATTTCAGCTGTAGTTTCTTTTTTGATTTAATAAATTCAAATGGAATTTCTTTTTAATTTATACAACATTGTATAATATCATCACTTGCAGTCTCCTGGTAGAGAAGCTCTGGATTTATTACAGTATTTGTGCTCAAATAATATTGATATCCCTAAAAATCAAATGGTTCATACTGGAATGCAGAATAAGTATGGAGGGTATGAAAATGATTGCAGTGTTGCTAGAATGGATTATAATAGGTAAATATAATTTTTGCTATTACTTTTATTAATTTTTCAATGCATAAAGTATTGTATTCATTATTATGGATAAAATTTTCAGAATAGTAATAAATGTTATTTTTAATATAAACATATCGTGACCATTAACATTGCGATTGTGATAAACATATTTGATTTATTATTTAATACAAATAATTTAATTGAAGAATACAATTTGTGTGATATAACATTTTTTGAAAATTTAAAATCTGATGACTATGAGATCTTAAAATTAATCTTTTGCATAATCATGCTGTAAATTGCATTAATTCTCTTTGATATGTTGAAGGAATTTATTTTAACTTTTGAAATCATTATTCAGCTTAGTGATTCCAATAAACATTACTAATTTATATGCATACAAATTATAAAATGCCTACATAGATACCGTATTTGTTCAAATCTAAGCTGCACTATTTTTCTAGTATTAATGCTACTGAAAATTGTGTCTGGCTTATAATCAAAACAAAATTTTGTTGTGTGGGGAAAGTTGAGTTTCCACCTCTTTCAGAAGGAAAAATGTTTCTATCCATTCTGGCCACTTGCATCAATGACTTATCCCTTTCCATAGTTTATGTCTAGTATTCAGTCTATCCTAAGCATCGTTGTCTGCTCGCATTTAGGAAATATTTTTGTATATGCTTTCTTTTTATCAAAGATGTCAGTAAAAGCATCAAGACGAGTTCACTATGATGCAAGTAGGAAATAGAAGGCAATTTATATGCAGAGAAAAACAGAAACATAGCAGCAGCCACTAAAAATTTGACAAGGATGAAACAAATGTACGTTGATGGCATAAACAAAATGACAAATTTTTGCTTATAAATGTACTACAGTTTTTAATAATTCTTTTACACTGTTTAAAAAAATTATGTAATGAATGCATTGGATGGCACAGAAGACAACATCATGTGGGAAAATGGTGATGCCGGCACGAATTCCAAAATCAGCAGCAACATTGGGGGTAACAAATGATTTTCAAAACATGATACTGACAGTTAGAGTAATTATAGGTTCATGTATGTATCAAAGTTTTTAATACTGGTAAAATAAATTAATTCTTAACTTCTTATTATTTTTCATTAAATTTTTTTATTTCTTAAGAATTGGATATTGATGAGCCTTTTACACATTTTTTATTTTTTCTTAAAAGCATGTAGAGAATTTTTATGTGTGGCTTAGAATGGGTTACAACATTTTTTCACAAAAATATTTTGAGAATTTGGGGTGCGATTTAGAATCAATGGCAGCTTAGATTCGAGTAAATACGGTAGTTTTTTTTTTATAACAATTGCATTAATTTAAGAGTTTAACATATTCTAATATTCATATTAAGCCACTGAATTCCTCTTGGTGTTTCAACACTTCTTATTTTATCTTAAGTTGTTGCTGTTGTTTTAATAATATATTGAAAAAAATCTATTCTTAAAATAGTTTCTCATATATTTATTTTTCATCCATACTTAGATCAGTAATAAAATGAAATGTAAAAATGACTTAAGACAATGCTTATTTTTATAATCACCTCAAATTCACAATTGCATTTGAAATGTTATGCTGTATTATAATTGTTGAAAAAATATTTTTGGTTAAAAGGTTTGTACCCTTTGATGAATTAGTTAAGAGTTTCTAAATTTTATTAAATTCCTCCTTTAGCAATTATTTTGAACAGTACAAGAAATGGTATTCTTAATTGCAATGGGTTTCAATATTTTCATTTGGCATGTAATCTCAAGTATAATTCATTTTATTTAAACATGTTCAAATTATAAAGCCTGGGTCAAAACTTGCAATACTGCAGGAAAACTTATATGCTACAAACACTAAATGACCATCAGAATGTTCTTTTCTAATTAAATTTATTGAAATATTTATCTTGTCTCCAACAATGTCAGTTAATTAAACACCATGTGTGTGACATTTTACCTTAGTCAAATTTCATTTCTGGCTTTGAGCACAAAATGATAGAAAGATCTTACCTTGCCCTGATGACTGAATATAATCCCGTTTCGAATGATTACAGCTTTGTAAGTCACAACTAATGATCTGCGATTGATTATTAAAAACTTTTTAACTAATGTATACTCTATATCAGGCCGGTGGCCAAGTGATAGTATATCACGTCTACACGCCACAGGGGTCTGGGGTTCTATCATCGGGTTGGACAAGGTTGACTCAGCCTTTCATCTCTTCAGTAAGTCGATAAATGAGTACTAAGCCTGCTTGGGGACTAAACACTGGGGGTTTTGCTTCGGACTGACTGCCTGAATGGGACATATGCTGATGTACTTCAGTGTTCAAAGGTTATGTATACCGAGATGTAGGCACAGTAGGCCTTGGCCCTCATGAGTTGTTGCATCACTGAGTTTAGTTTATACTCTATTTCACAATTCATGACTTTTACAGTGTTTGTATAATAGTTGCGCTACATCAACCAAATGGCCATGATAACCAGAGGATTACTACTTTAATTGTAAATCTGTCAAAGCTCAAAGTCCTCATGTCTATGAGGTGTGGAAGTTGGGTGGTTGTCTCCTTGTCACTGGGCTAGAATCATAATTACAATATTTATTTCCAATTACCTCCATTCTAAATATAATTTTAATAAACTAGCAATCAGTAAATCAACATCATCTACTCTATGAGGAAGGGATTTTAATTACAAAAATTATCAACTTCTCACAATTAATTAATTGAATTCTCACAATTAATTGAAATTGAACTGAGGAAGAGTAGATGGAATGTGTTTGAAATGGCTTTCATTATGAATTAAGCAAAAGTCAAACGGTTTTGACTAAATAATCAAGAAGAGAATCATTTCCTGGCTCAGTGCATTCGGGAGTTTTACTTCTTAACATATATTAACGAATTCAGTTCAAATAATATCTGATTTTAAATCCTTTTTATCTATTTTTAAACCCATCACATAAAGCGCATAATGCAGCTTTAGATAGTGACAAAAAAGTAAAATAAGTTTACCTTAGAGTGAGTGAATTTGAGATGTTATTGTACAGAAATATTACTGTGTAGTAATAAGAATTATTTGTTGCAGGTTTATGATCATATCTCCAACTATTCAACAAACTCGTTGTTTGGATTGGTTGAAGAAGAATCTGCCTCCAGACAGCCCAGTACTGATAACAGATATCACTTCTTTATATACAGCTATATGTTTGATGGGTCCTTTGGCTCAAAGTGTTCTGTTAGATCTCACTGACAGTTCTGTCTCCTACAAAGAGTTCCCATTCTTCACTTGCAAAGTTAGTGTCTGCTATGTTTTGCTTAGCTATTTTGTTTATTTGTTAATTATTAGTAATGTTTATGTGTCAAAAATGTATTATGATGATTGTTTTTTTAATTTTTTGTTTAATATGACAACTTATATTTATTTTTCTTAATTTTTAATATTTTCAGAGCTAGTAAATATTTATTTATAAAACCTTATCCTAATGCAGTGGTCTTCAAACTTTTTCAACTCACGGAACCCCTGAAACTAGAAAGTGTTTTTGTGGAACCCCATTCCATATACATACTTTGCAGAATATATCTCAAAATAATATTTAAAGTAGATTAACATGTTATAAATACTTTATGTGAAGACAATTAAGAAAAGTGTTACATTTATTATTAAAAAATTCTAATTGAAATTTTTAATATTAATTTACTCATTAATAATATTAATTTGTGATTCAAGTACATTATATGCATTATATTGTATTATATGCATTAAATTTAATAACTAGGATATGTGCTTGCTTTTTTCACACAAATTGTAGATCAATCTCATTGCATATTTTGAATTCAATTTGTTTTTATACTTTGTTTTTGTAGCCACTCACATTAAAATATTTATATCTGTGTGGAAAATACTGTGCATTTTGCATGAATTTGCAACCTAAAATTTAGAAGCTGTTCATGCTTAAATTTAGATTTTAACATCGAATCTGTCGTTAAGTTTTTTAATAAGTTGTTTCTTCTCCATAATTATTGGTTTTTTCCTCACAAATAGAAAAAGTTAGAAAACTATTTAGTTGTGAAAGACATTTTGCTAACTAATGAGTATAAAAACAATAGAATACTCCCAATCTAGTAGGAAATATACATAAAATAAAATGTTTTTTTACATTATTTTATTATATTATAATAAAAGTTTAAAAAGTGTTACAAATTAAAATTATTTTATAGAAATAAAATTCTTCACTTTAATTAATAGGATGAGCTTTAGATACTAGTTTGTAATTATAGAAACTTAATAGGGAATGGGAATCCATTTTGCATACATTTTCGATTTTTTCATTGTGTCTCATGGAACCCCTGGGTATGCCTTGTGGAACCCCAGGGTTCCGCGGAACACAGTTTGAAGACCACTGTCCTAATGTAACTATAATAGGAATTTCATTCCTAGAAGAGAAGAGACATTACATCAAGTGTGTTCTTTAGTTAAAATATTATTAATAAAGTATGTGCAAGTTCTAGAGTTATAATTCTGAGGAAAATAATTGCTAAAACTTGATATTCATTAAACAAATGCTTATATAATTGATAAATAAATTTGTTGTAAATTTCTGAAAAAGAGTAATTGTATACAGTACAATTTAACCAAATCTCTTATTACATTTAGCTACAAGAATGATAAATTCTTAAAATTTTGATATGTTTTATTTATAATTAAAATATAAAAATACTTTGCCAATAAATATCAAAAATAATTTTTAAAAATTACTTTTAAACTTTTATAATTCAAAATCAGCACAATGTATTTTACAAAAAGATTTTAACTAACAGTAAGTATAAATTGGTAGTTAAAATTGTACAATTGACACACTCATATATGTGTATTAATTAAAAAGAATAAAATGTTTTGTTTTTTATTTTTTGAATTCCTTAACTTTTTTTACAAATTTCCTGAATATTTGTTTATTTTTAGAATGTTTATCAAATCAGAAGTAGCATCTGGGATTTAATTATTGATTGCAATATTCTTGTTACATTTTCGTTGGAATTGATTGCTTTTTTTTCTCTAATGATAGGAACTGAACATAGGAGTTGCTAACAACATTAAAACATTTCATCAAACACATACTGGAGAATTAGGTTATGTGTTGTATATTCCAAATGAAGTAAGTTAAGTAGTATCAGTAGAGTTTTTTATTCAAAATTTATTAGATGTCTTTTCATTTATTATTAGTCTTATTTAAAAATAAAATTATTTAATCCCTCTGAAAACATAAACTAGTGTTCATGTTCATATTATTTTAATATATTTTGTCTTTTACTTATGTTATAAATTGTAATGTAGCTATTTATTGGGGTGAACTTTTTCAATTTCTTTTTATAAAAATTACTGCTTAGTATTTATTTTTTTGTTATTAATTCTTTTAAAAATTATACATAAAATTGAAAAAAATTCTTAAAAAATAATATTTTAAAAATGTTTAACTATTTGTACAGATATCAACCCATTCCTTAAAGGGAAAAAATTAGTTATTTCTGCAGAATTTTGTTCTCTTCACACATACAGTCACAACATCTTCAAATATTTTAAATTAAAATTAAAGTACTCTAGAGCAGGGTCGCCAACCCTTTTTCCCTCACGAACCATTAAATTCATAATTTAAATCGGGCGGACCGCCAATAGGATTTTATAAGTGTTAAATGTATTTATAAAAAAAATGATCTTCAAGCACAGCTTAACATGAGTAGTAAGTATATTCCATATTTTTGCCTCTTTGAAACACCAAGCGACTTCTCGGGGACAAATTTCAGCAGAAAAGACTATCCACTCTTACGGACCTGGTTGTTGGCAAATCTTGATCTCATCTACTTGATGGCCAAAGACGTGCTCAACTTTCTGGAGTCATCACTGGACTTGATTACGTTCCTGGAGTTGTCTGCTTTATATTGGACTGCAACATGCCTTATGTCCAAGAAGACATTGGCGTGCATAATTTTTTTAAAATATACATATATATATATTTCTGGGGACCAGCAAAATGTTCTCGCAGACCACTACTTTGGTGACCTCTGCTCTAGGTCAGTGATCTGCAACCCCTGGTCCGTGGATCAAATGGTGCCGGGCTACCTAAAGAGCATTAAACTATTGCCATTTTATTTAAAATGGTGCATTTCACTCGGATTTGTGCAACTTTCCACGGAAATCACTTTATATTCCACGTTAAATCACTTTTATTCATTTTTGGTGTAACTATATTTTATTCTGAAGGCATATTTAAATTTAACTAAATTAAGATTGTTAAATCAAAACAATCTAAAATATAAACAATCAATGTGTCCCACCCTCCGCGGGCCGCGGTAAAATTATCAAACTGTTGACCGGTCCGCAGCGATAAAAAGGTTGTGGAGCACTCCTCTAGGTTATCAAATTAAAGATTGTAAACTACTGGTGTGTATATTATCTCCTCACCTAATTTTTATTTAAAGCATTAGAAATATATTATTGTGGATTATAATTGATATTTCTCTTTAAATAACTGTGATTTCATTTTATATAATTTCAATTTTTCCTTTTATTGTTTTGTCTTTTTTCCCCCTTATAAAAATTAATTTTTGAAATTTTTTTTCTATGCCTTTATATCTTGTATGTGAAATATTGATATTTTTTAAAGATGTTATTCATGTGTTTTTGATGTTTTTAATTGTCTTATTTTATGATATGTGTTTTTGAAATTTTTATCTGAGCAACCTTTACCAAATTTTTACGTTAGAATTATTAGATGTATTGTAATTGATATATTGTTAATTATGAATGTGTATATAATATAACTGTAATTGTTTGTGTGATTGTTCAGTATGCTCTTCATGTTTATGATGAATTGATGGAACAAGGTCAGAAATATGGTATTCAACATGCTGGATATTATGCACCTAAAGCTCTAAGACTTGAAAAATTCTTTGCCTTTTGGGGTCAAGATCTTGATACTACAACTACACCTTTTGAATGTGGCCGAGTGTACCGAGTGAATTTTGAGGTCTGTATTCAACTTAAATGGTATGAATAACTTTTTTTTTGCAGATTTTTTTAGTAAAATAATTAGTATATGGTTTAATAAAAAAATTTTAAAACTGTTATGAAAACAAAACTTGCAATGAAAATCAAATGAATTTTTAAAAATTAAACTTTATAAATATAACTTCTTAGAAATATCTAAAAAAATCTTCTTTACACATACAGATTTAATTTGATAATTTATTCTATAGTATTTACAAAGGAATACATTTTTATGTGGTTAGAGAGTTTCTATAATCACAATTAAAACTAACATAAAAATAAAATTTTCCAGTTCTCACAATGATTAATATAATTTGCATTGTATGAAATCTAGAAATTTTGCAAATTTGAAATAAATAAATATATAGTACCTCTCTGATATATTTAAATTCATGGAATATTTTACTATTTAAATCAAACAATTATTCAGAAGGTTTTATTAATGTGTTAAACTTGATTATTCATATTTCTGTTCACAATTTAAAATTCTTTCGACTTCCTATTCCTTAAAAGACAAAATATATTTAACTGAATATTAGGACTGAATACTATGTATTTTTATAAACTTTTGATAAGAAATTCATCACAAAGTATAAAAAAATACGGGATTATAATTATCGCACAAAGTCATACATTTACCATTTTATTTCCTGGTACATTGTTAAAGGGCCTACTATGCAAGTACTATCAAGGCTTTTCAGATTCTTTCCATTGCCCTAGTAATTATTAAATGTGAAATTTTTATACATATTGTATTTTTGATTTATTAAACATTCATTTCTACAAGACACACCAAAAATTTAATATAAATTTCCTAAAAACCATCTAAAATTAAAAATTAATAGTAAAAATACTAGGCAGTTTTTAATAGTGCACTAATCTATCAAAATTTACAAAATTCATATTGACTTCTCTTGCACATGTCATTATCAACTTGGAAGCTTGTGCTGTAATGAAAAAGAGCATGAATAATTTATACATTTAATTACATAAAATGCTCTCAATTTTCGAAATAAGTTCCTGTGTGTGAAGAAAGTTGTGCATACAATAAAAAATACAGTGCACATCAGGCTTTAAACCCTTCCTTCTTGCTCCTGTCAAAATCATGGGGTGAAATTTTCCCTTCTATTTCTCTTGCTCATATTTCCGGTCTGGAGTGTTTGAAAGCAACACATTAAAAAGATTAAAACTATCTATTTCTTATGCTCGTAATCCTGTTTATTTCTTACCAGATGGCAGTACCAGATTATTAGTGACATGTTTAGAGATAGCTGTGTCATTTTAAACTAGATGTTAGCACAATCAAACATATAGATTAGCAATATGTTTTTGTAACCTTAGCTCAGTTACTTAGTTCCCCTCCTCATAAATACAATGGGTTGCATTCTGTGATAAAATATATATATTTTTAATATTGTATAAATTATAGAGTTAGTCAGAAAGTAAATCGGATTCTATTTTGAGTATAAATGGATCTGTGAGAGATTGTGAAATAACCAATTGTTTTGAAAATTCGGTTAGTGAATCTAAGAGCAGTGATGATGGATCTGTACTGTTATTTGTGATGTTGGCTTTTGCATCTCATGCTTTGAAATTTATCTTACAAGAAAAAATTACTAATGTTTTTTACATTCTGCATAAGTGTCGTAAAATTCTCAATTTAAAAACCTCTTTGCTGAAAAAACAGACATTCAGTCATAATAACCCTAAGTGTTGGCTTTTCTTAAAAAAATAATATTTTTGTATTTCAAGCTAAAAATTTAACCAAAATTTAAAAATAAATACATATATTGAACATACATTTTGTTTTATATAATTTTCTTGAATACAAAAAAATAGGCACTTTTACTACCATTTTCTTCAAAATTATGTGACTGTTAAGAAGTTTAGTAACCATTCAAAAGTAATAAATCATTTCAACGAGAAAAAGCACATTTCTTGTGTATTGTAAATTTGCTTGTAATTTAAACTTCTTCTAAAATTCCAAAGTCTTATTGAGTTATATCATTTCATAATACAACCTATTGAGACTCAATAATTTCTTCCGATTAGTTTTCCTCTGTAGCATATAAATTGTGCCATTCTTAGAATTTACTGCAGAGATAATTTTATTGTTTGTAATTAATCAAAACAGACAGTATTTTTTTCTTTCTTTATAGATGAAGTAATGAGTTATGTATGTGGGAGACAACAAGGGGTCCAAGACGTTTGTCTTACTTCACATTTATTTTAAAATTAAACAAAAATTAAAAAGGTAGCTATTTTAACAGATAAGTTTGACGATGATATGCAGAAGGTAACGCCTGCTCGCGCACCTCTCTCGTTCTCTCTTCTCCTCTCTTAAAAGTTTTGGTTCTACTTTCACTAGTTCAAAAGTTTCCACAGTTTCAGTTCTCATTAGCTGCGCCTGCGCGCGAAGGCTGCTCGGCTTTGGCTGCCACAATCGGCCAGCCTGACTGTACGCTGTCCGCAGCGGTACTTCCCTTTTTTCCTTTTTCATCAAGACCAGAGGAGAATCTGAAACATACAAAAAAAAGACGGAACAGACAAGGACTATACGACAAATATACAAAGATTTAACATATCATAATTCTTCTGAACTAGACAGTTTCTCCATCATGTGAAGGCATCTCTTCGACATCCGGAAGGTTCCACAGGAAAACACTGTGTTTCACAGGCATAAGAACGTCTTTTTTAACAAGTTGATCTTTGGTTGAACGCATCGATATTTTCCTCTCTAGAGTTCTGGACGTCCGTTCAAAACGATTTCTCTTTTTCCTCCGTTTCCACTGCCAGGGCTGGAAGATTTTCCGGAGCATTGTAAACCGACGATGTTTACTCTTCATAGGTGAAGGGGTAGGAGATCGGGAGATAAATTCCACGGAACTCGTTTTCATGGCACCATTGACTTTCTTACACAATACTATATCAGAACATTTTTCTCTTATAATACTCAATTTTAACTTAGTACTCTTACTTTTATTACATTTATAATCCTTAATTAGAGAACTCAAATCATTTCTAGTATTAAAGTTTTTGACATATGGCAAATCATAACTAGAGTTTTCTATCACATTTGAAAAAGAAACATTTGAATTAAAATGAACACCCAAATCTGCACTCAAAGAGGATTCACTTTCATTCAATAAAACATCGCTCTTTGCGTGGCCTAGTTTCTTTATTTCAGAATATACACTGGGATGTATAATAATTTCTTCGGTCAAGGTCGGTGATATTGCCGCTCGAACACTTAGACCGGGAGAGTGTTGATTAAGAGAAAGATTTATCGGTTTAACTTCTAGCATACGCTGTTCGCCAAAACATGAACTTAATGTTATGATTTCTTGGGAAGGTGTTTGCACTCTAATTAGTGAGGAATTTAAAACTGGGATCTGGCAACCTGAATCGATCAAGGCTGTTACGGGCTGATTTTCCACAAAAATGCTTACGTATTGAAATTGTTCGAATTCATCGCTATTTTGTTTTTCGCTCTCGATTTTCAAAGTATTCACGTTTATTCTATTATGGATGTGGTCGTTAGATTCTTTAGGTTTAAAACGCTTCTCACAGTCTCTTGCGCAATGAGATGAATCACACACACCGCATATAAAGCAATTTTTATTTTCTCTTTCAAGATATTGGGGATAGTTCTCTTTAATCTTTGGTTTAAAGTTTTGGGATCTATTTTTAAAGGGGTCTTGGGTATATATATCCATAAGTAATAGGAATTTCTTTATGTGATCAGCTTCTAGATGAATCATAAATATCGCACTCTTTAGCTAAATCAATAGGCCTGAACCAATCTTCTGCTTCTCGAATGCCAATATGAGTTGCAGTTTCCTTATTTAAAGTTTCAAATAATTTATCAGAAATTATAAGATCACATAGAGATTCAAAGGAATTAACTTTTCTTAACGAACAATAATATTGGAAGTTTGCCATCAATCTTGCAGCAAATTGGATGTATGTCTCGCCTGATGATTTTACAGCATTTTTAAATGAGTTTAATCACTCGCGAGGGGTTAATTGGAATTCTCTGAGTACTATAGATTTTAGTTTTCCATAGTCATTTAATTCCTCTTTAATATACAATAAGACATTATGAGCTCTTTCGCCCAGAAGATTTATTAAAATTTCAGATTTATATTCGTCATTTATTTTCTTGGTTAAAAATGCGCGTTCTAATGATTGGAAGAACAGATTAAAATTTTCAGATCTGGTGGGAACAGGAAGAGATAAAGTTCTAATACTCTTTATCATATTTTCTATGTTAGTTTCGAACTGTTTATCTTCGACTTTAGCTGCAGGATTTAAACTTAATGCTTTATTTTTAGCCGTTTGAAGTTCGATTTCTTTTTGTAATTTTGCTAACTGTAGTTTCGCGAGCTCAATTTTCTGTTTTTCTAAAGTTACCTCTCTTTCGTTTCGCAATACTCTCTCATCTATACAGTTTTGAATTAAAGTTTTAACGAAATCTGGATCACTTTCAAATGTACTACTGTTCTCAATTTTAGTCTTTAGTATAGCAATAGTGTCCGTACTCTCCACAGTACCGTCTAGATCCTCAACAACTCTTATGAGATCCTCTTTAAGAGCGTTTTTATACATTTTAGAAAAATATGGAAAGATCCTACCTTTTTTTCTAGCTCCTTGTTGCTCGCTTGCGTACAATGTATCCAATATTTGATGAAAACGTTGATTCCACTGTGATTTCACCTCTTCGCAGGTAATATAGTTGAAATTGTTCGAATTGACACCTCTTCGCAGGTTATATGTGAGTGGTTCCAACCTCTACACAGGCGGAATTTTCGTCGATGGGTTCCAACCTCTACACAGGCGGAATATTTGTTGATGGTTCGTTGAAAAATACACCTCTACACAGGTTATTTTATTTAACAGTTCCAACCTCTACACAGGCGGAATATTTATGCTGAGTTCAAACCTCTACACAGGTTGAGCAGTTTCCAAATCCGGCCTCTACACAGGCGGAGTATTCATGCTGAGTTCAAACCTCTACACAGGTTGAACGAAGTTTCCAAATGGCGGAGCGTCTCCTTCACGGACGCTTTTGTTCATTGTCCAGACTTTGGTTCAAAATCGAAATTTTATCGATCGCGGCCGAGCCCCCATAATTTGTGGGAGACAACAAGGGGTCCAAGACGTTTGTCTTACTTCACATTTATTTTAAAATTAAACAAAAATTAATTAAAAAGGTAGCTATTTTAACAGATAAGTTTGACGATGATATGCAGAAGGTAACGCCTGCTCGCGCACCTCTCTCGTTCTCTCTTCTCCTCTCTTAAAAGTTTTGGTTCTACTTTCACTAGTTCAAAAGTTTCCACAGTTTCAGTTCTCATTAGCTGCGCCTGCGCGCGAAGACTGCTCGGCTTTGGCTGCCACATGTATTTAAGTTATTGTAAGGAAATGTATGGAGAAATGTTAGACAATTTTTTGTTAAAAAAATTCATAAAGAATAGTTTTACTTGTTTTATAAATGGATTTTAATTTTTAGCATTTTATTTAACAATTTCTAGTCAATCTTTTTGCCAGTAGAGAAAAAGAATTCATATATTATTAATAAAATACTTATAATACTTTAAAACAAAAAAGTTTTTATTACAAAAATTTTAAGGATTGTTTTAATGCAGGATTTTATTACATTTTTTCAACAATTATTTACTCAAAACTTTAAATCGTTTCATGCAACTTAATTTGGCACTGGAGAAGAATTAAAATAATGAAAATATGTATAGTACTTATTTTAATAATAGCAAATTTTGAAGAAATATTTTTGGTATAAAGTAAACAAAACATTTTGGTTACCAATTTACTTGAATTATTTAAAAATATTTTTATTTATTCCACATCTTTTGAATTATATATCAGTATTGTGTGTGTGTGGTTTTAGAATTATATTTTCTTATGTTTATAGAAAGGAGATTTTATGGGCAGAGATGCTCTTCTTCAACAGAAACAAGAAGGCATCAAAAAACGATACGTGCAATTGGTCTTAGAAGATCATGACAAAGATGAAGATATCTGGCCATGGGGATCTGAACCGATCTACATTAATGGAAAGTGCGCTGGATTGACTACAACATGTGGATATGGATTCACACTGAAAAAACAGGTAAAATAAAACATTGCATTATAATATTCATTTTTGCCATTTTATTGCAATCTTTTTTTGAGTAGTCTACAAAAGTTTGAAACATGATTTTTTTATTCACATAAGATAAACTTTTTATAAGCAAAATTTTAAACATAACATTTATCAAATTTAGCGTTCAATGATTCAGGTTTAAAAAGTTAAGGTTATAAAGTTTACTGTGGTATAATAGCAAGATAAATATTAAGTTATATAAAAAATAAATGAAATAAAAATAAAAATTTCAAAAAAAAAAAAAAAAAAAACTAAGTCAGTTTTCCTACTTGGTCAACAAAGAAAAAAAATTGTTACTTTTTATCTAATAATTACAATTAATATAAACATGACAGAATCACACAATACTTTAATGATAATTAATTTTTATTAATTATCATTATTGTATTGTCATCCAAAACAATCGTGTATATAAAATTTCAGTTCAACTGAATGCTTTAAAATGCAAGGAAAAAAAATCTCTTATAAAGTTTTGACCCAAGTTGCTAAATATGAAGCCAACATGACTGTATCTATAATTCTGTAAATAATTAGTTTCAATCAATTGATTTTAATAAATTATAATGAAATTATTGTACTGTCCCCCACAAAACAATTGTGTATAGGAAATTTCAGCTCAATTGAGCGCTGTAAAATGTATTTTATTAACGATTGAACATTTGAACAAGGTTTATATAGGGAAACTGTGAACTAATAGTAGGAATTGAAAAAAAAACAGGTTAATATTTCCATACATATATTAAGACAAAGCTATACTAGGAAGTTGATTAATATTTTCTTATATATATATATTAGAGCCAGATATTTAAAATAGAATATTTAGTTATTGCTATTTAACAATAGAATCACGTAATTTGGAAAATGGCATTTATTTTTTTTAAAATCTGTATTCTATTAAGTAAATGTGATTGTGCATTTCTGTTGATGGTTTTGCATAAACTCATTTTTAATTTGCATTGTTTATGTTGATAAAATGAAAATGTTACAGTCAATTGAAAAAAATATTTGGTGCTCATATTAAAATGAAAGCATCTGGTGATATGTATTATTTTTCTTTGTTTTTGTTCTGCTCTTAGATTAAAAGCAGTTGTCATGAGTAAGTGTCATGACAATAATTATGTAAAAAAACAGTGTTTATAATCATTTTGAGTGATAAAAGTTTCATTTTTAAAACTTACAATTACTTCATTCAAAGGAATTCTCTTCAAAATGCTGTCAGCTATACTTAGAAAGTAAAAAGTATGAGCTCTTTAGTGAAATATATTGCTACTACTACAAAATTTAAAATGGTGTTCAACAGGGCAATGCACTGGCATGTCTTCTGTTTAGAAAAAGGGGAGAAGAAAAAGGGGAAAGAGATTCCAATATGAATACCAGAGGAAATACTTTTAATAAATCGATACAGTTGTTGGCTTTTGCTGATGACATGGATATCATTGCTCAAACACCCACTGCACTAAGGCAGGCCTTCTTATCTTTAGAAAAAGAAAATCAATGAGAATAAGACCAAGTACATGCCTTGCACTAAATCATGTTTTAACAATACCCATTTTAAAATTGAAGAGTATAGTTCTGAAGATGTTGACAGATTCACTTATTTAGGTTCAGAAATTAACAACAGAAACGATTGTACTACTGAAATGTAGAAGAGAATTACTATGGCTAATAGATGTCTTAATGGAATACGAAAATAAATGAAATCAAATTTAATCAGAAAAAAAAACAAAGGTTTTATTGTATAAGTCTTTTAAGATCAGTATTAATTTATGCATGGGGAACTTGGTCCATGTCTCAAACAAATGAGAACATGATAAGTATCTATGAAAGGAAGATTGTAAGATTCATTTTTGGAGGAATTCATGAAAGTGAAACATGGCGAAGATCAAATATAGAGCTCCATCGATCATATAAAGAATCTGACATTGTTAACATCATCAAAATACTACACATTAAATGGGCAGGTCATGTTATCAGAATGAACGAAGACTGCACCACTAAAAAAGTCTTCAATGCTCAACCAATTAACACACAAAGAAAGGGCAGGCCAAATATCAGATGGATTGATGGTCTAGAAAAAGACCTCCTAGTTTTAAGAACTAGGAATTGGAGAACACTAGCAGGAAAAAGGCTGGCCTGGAAAAGGCTTCTTAAGAAGCCCAAAGGCCCACTCTGGGCTGTCATACCACTGAGGAAGGAAGAAATTTGATTCTAAATTGCTGCAATACCAGTATGAAGAACAGAAACAAATCTACAAAATTTATATAATAAAAACAAATTAATATAGATCATTTTTATAAATAAATTATACTTAGTGAGGGGATCATTCCCCCAGCTCTAATGTTCTAATTGTTTTTTTAATTGTTATTAGCCATGCAGCTATCTTGACTGAAGCCTGGGATCAGGTTATAATTTTATTGCTTATTTGAATCATTTGTAATTTATTTCTAAAAAAACTAGAAGGTATATTAAATATCTGAAAATGTAGAGACATGGTGATGATTGAGTATATATATTGTTTGGATTGATTTTATTAAAAATTACATTAATTACAGGTTTGTGTGGGTTTCATTCAAAATTTGGATGAGAATGGAGAACCTCAGGTGATCACAAATGATTTCATTCTAAAAAGTGAGTTTGAAGTAGACGTTTGTGGTACACGATTTCCGGCAAAAGTCAACATCCATTCTCCGAGTTTATCATCTGGATTTGAATATGTGATTGATTCTAATGGCTATATAGCTACTCAGTTCAGCGCATGAGAAACTGGGTTTGTATAGGTAGAGTTCTTTAGGAATTTTTAAAAATACAAAATATTTATGTGAATAATAAAACAAACTGCAAATTCAGAGCTTCAATGATTATTCCATATAACTCAGTTGTTTTGTAACGTTTTAACATGTAAATTTTGCTCTAATATAATTGTTCTCAGTATTTATAATAAGTGAAATTTTGAGTGCATTTCTCAGGATAAAACATTCCGTTAAGTTTTGTAGAATTTTTATTCAACATCCTGTTTTCTTAATCATGAAATCAATTTTAAATAAAACATCCATAACTGTTAACATTTAAAAAAAAATTGTGATTCAATATTAGAGACTAAGTTAGTATATTAGAAGCCCAATGGCTGAGGGGTAGTGTATTGCGCTTTCATGCCACAGATCCAGGGTTCAAACCCCAGGCTGGATTTCATCCCTCCATTGGGTTGATAAATGAGTACCTTGCTTGTGTGGGAACTAAACACTGGGGGATTTGCATCAGACTGATCACTTAACTGAAATATCTGCTCATGCACCTCAGTGCCCAAGGTCAAGAAAACCGAGACGGACACATTAGGCCTTGGTCCTCTATGCGCTGTTGTACCACTGAGTTTAGTTTAGTCAGTAGGTTACATCACTTAATTCTTAATCTGTTATTATTCATCCTGTTATTGTTATTATTTCTTTTTATAACATTGTTGAATAAATAATTTTTTCCCCTCAAACAGCTTACCTTTTTAAGATTAGTACAAGATTTATAATCCTGGGGATCTCCTTTTTCGCATAATTTTGTCTTTGATAAACTCAGATGGTTGTGGTAGCCAAGAGATCATGGTGCAAACTCATTGTCTAGTTGTGGTACCACTGAAGATTCTCAATGTAGAGGGACATGCTTATTAAATCTGTTAAAGCTCAAGTCCTCATGTTGGTATGATGTGAAAGTTTGGAAAGTTGGGTGCCAGCTCAGGTATTACTCTTATTATTTGACTACTGTCTGTTGCCACCGGTTTCACATTGTTTTGCAGTGTAACATAAAAAAAAATCCAATTTTACATACATTAGAACATTGTTTATCCAAATCAATTGGGACTGGACATCGTTCAGATAACCAAACACTGAACGCGATCCCTGCAGTATATGAAACTGGACACTATAAGAATATTGAAAATCATAACATGTGCTTGAAGAAACAGAAAAATAGGTGCAAAATGTCGCAATTTTACCTTTATTGTGGAAAATAATCACTTATTTTTCGCTGTATCATTGTACACCTTCGTTTTTTCGCTGCAAGGTCTCTGATTCTCTTGAGCAGCAGTAGTTGAGTAGGACAGCACTCTGATTGTTGTTCGTACCACTCCACAGCTGTCTCTGACACAGAAAACGTACTAGCATTTGATGGACCCTTGCTACTTTTGTTGTGGTTTTCCTCGTCGTCATTCGTTTCATCGTCGACAGGGTCGGATTCTGATTGCACGGAAGTCACAATCTCGTCATCATTTAGCATTTGAAATTCACTGAGTCTTCTGCATCGATTGCCGTCCAGGTTTCTATATCTTCATCGCATTCTTGAAATCCTGGGTTCCATAGGACAAAGTCTGTAATTTCATCCCTGTGGTTGCCATTGCAGTCTTTTTCGCCTTCTAAATTGACAAAAATAACTGGTTCGGATATTTGACGCTCCGGATAATTGACGTTCAGATAAACGACGTTCTACTGTATTTAGGTTATAGTTAAAACTTTTGTTTACTTTATAATTTCTAAAATTAAAATTATCTTGTAATTTTTTTTAACTAACTGTTGTATGAATATCTTTAAAAACAAAATTTTAGAGTGGTTAATCAATAAATATCAAAACCATTACAGTTCGCTTTTTTCCTCCTTTATATTTTTAAAATTGTGGTACACATCTGTATGCATAAGGGCATTTAAAATTATGGAGAATAATTTTGTGTATTTGAATTTTAGAAAGGAAAAAATAACCATAAATATTGTAATAGCTTTTCTTTTTATTTATTATTAAAACTATTCTTTCTTAATCCATGTAATGCAGCAAGCCTTAGAATCCTCTTTGGGTGGCATGTGTCATTTATATTTAGCCAAGCATTCCTGAAAACGGGAATTTTCTTCTTTTGAAAGGAACAACATGATGCCAATAACAGACAATACGATAAATGTAAAATTTTTATTTCTTTTCATGTTTTATGTAAATTTGTGTGTGTGTGTGAATAAAACGATTTAGCTTTCAAGGAATTGTAGTTTAATTTGTTCCATGGAAAAATTTGTTGTAGCTGAATTGGATGTACTAGCTATCTTCCAGACCAGCAGTTCTTAGTCTGTAGTCCACAAACCCTTGGGGGTCCCCAGCACCTTTCTAGGGGTCTGCAAAAGTCTTTCATTTAATGTTAAGATTTCCCTCTTTCACAGACTGGGAAATCCTTGCAGAAAAAATATACCATTCTAGACTAGATTACTAAGTTGCCCAAATGAAAAAAACTCTACTAGAATACGTATTTTGATCAAGAATATTGTTTTTATTTTGTTTGCAGCTAAATATACCACAAATTACTACAATGTAATTTTTTTAATAGATATTTACTGTTTTTTTAAAGGAAACAAAGTAATGTTAAAAAATCAGTATAAGTAGCAAAGTCAGGCTTAAGATCATTGAGGAACTTATAAATCAGTTAGCAATGTGTTGGAAATCAGGTAGGAGTGTTCAAAATCTTGGGGGTCCGTGATGTCAGGTTGATATATTAAGGGCGGCGGCAATCAAAAGTTTAAGACCACTGTTCTAGACTACAAAAAGGTTTTTGTTGTCCTTTGGTGCTCAATCTTATAAACTATTTTAATATGTGTATGTTGGAAAGTATAAAGAATGCAACTAACAATGGAATACACATAGTGTATAGTTATTTATTTATATTCTATCTACATTGTACAATAAATAACACAATAACAGTTATTAATACTTAAGACTTGAGTATGCCTCCATCTGTATCACAAGAATAGCTTTTGTATTTTTTTATTTACATAAAAATCATATACAAGCAGTAAATATATCATTGTCTCTAATAATATAGGGACTTAAGTCATATGGTAGTATAATAATTTGACATTTGTTCTAAAAACTTACTTATAGTTAAAATTTGTATTCTTAAAATAAATAATTTCACAGTATTCTCATAATTTATTCTTAGATTTGAAACATAATGTGCATTGATAACAAATGCATTAAGGATTGAGATTTCATACCTTTAAAAAAAAATTGAATAAAAAAAATTAAATAAAAATAAAATTTGTACCTTATTTTTTTATTTGTAATTTTTCAAGTGATGAAGCGTCTCTTGATTTTTACAAATTCTGTTATATTAAAAAATAGTTTTGAATTAAAAAAAATTTCATTGGAACACAAATTGAATGATTACATAAAATAGTTTCACAAAATGTTTGCTTTAAACAATTTTTTTTTGAAAAGGAAAATAATAATAATTAGTAACAAAAAAAATACTTAAATAACTGATATGGCTGTTAAATGGCCGACATCCCTAAATCCAATGTTTGTTTAGTCATTGAATTTACTTTTCCCCATCAGGAAAACTTTGTGTTTGTGATGGTGAACTCTTTACTGGGGAAGTTTGCTCATCAAAACTCACAATAGATGTCTTTTGTGGCCCATTCAACAACAAAGGATGAGTATCACTAGCAGTCCAAGAAGATTTTTCAACAGTCACATTTTGAGGTGGATCACTTTGATCTAGCGGTCGCTTTCGAGCGGGCATTAACAAATTAGTCCAGTTTACTGGCACCATAGATTTGTCATCCTCCTTCGATGTCGCCTGATTATTGGCCGATGTACTATCATCGCTCTTAAAACTAAAAGATTGCTGCAGCCCATCTAGTAAGACTGAAGCTAAATATTTGGCTTGACTCATAGGTGGCGCATCGGTTTGTATCTGACTCTCAGATGCTGATTTCTTGGACGAAACCACATCTTCTTCGGCAGGAATGTTGGATATGCAACTCAGTGAAGAGCTGACGTCGGATGGACCTGAAGAGGATCTTCTATGTCCAAGGACAAAAGTGAATTTTTGTCCATCCTCTGGACTGTCACTTTCATATTCTGGAGGAGGAGAATCCACATCTGTCGGTGAGGACGGTCCAACACTCCTGGATTTCATGTGAACCTCATCCTTCACCGACTTTTTCGATCTAGGTGGATGAATAGTGATCGTCATGGAGGCCGGATGTGGTATTATTGCACTGGTAGAAGCTCTACTGATCCCTTTCTGCATCATGTCTTTGAAACTTCTTTTCTTGGAAACAGCTGCTCTGTCTGATTTAAGGAAATGGGAACTGTTACTACCACTGCCTGCCTTGCTTTCACTACTGCAACGAGCAATAGCAATCTGTTTTTTCTTGCTGATCAGCTTGCATGAACAAGCCCCTTCACATTCGCAAGATTCTATGTTATCATTTTCTACTGTGGCATGACTCGATGAGCCAGGTAGACTAGAATTTGACTGTTTGGATGCTGTTCCACGTACATCAGTGCTACTCTCCGCAATCTCGGGCCCATCCTCGGTTTGAACGCTTGTTGATTCGCTGCTGGGCTCTTGCTCCAAAACACTGGACAAAATCGGTGCGTTTGAGTTAGATCCCGCCGTATCACAGATAGTGGTACTTCTTGAAGAAGCTATAATTGGAATCGCCACGTTCTCTTCCGGCAAGGAAACTTTTAGTATGAGTGGATGTAAGTTGTCCTGAGGTGCGATTCTAGGTTGGTGAGATGATCGTGGTCTTCGGGTGTGTACCCTCACACCGCCGGGACTGTCGTTTCTGTAGCCTCTGTTGTCTACTCCCCCTACACGTGAGCGGCTAGTTCTTTGTTGGCCTCTGTTGATGGTGCTGTATGGAGGTGGTGGTGGAAGATAGAGTTTGATGACATCCTCGTAAGAAGGTGGTGGATCATAGAGGGGTAGATCTGAGCCCCCTTGATGGTTTGGCGAGTTTTCCAGGTCTGTAATACAGGAATATACTTATGTTAAACAGTATTGAAGGAGAAGGATTTTTAAATTGAAATTAAGTCACAGGCATGCAGACATACCTAGATCTCCACTAACTGTATGAAGTATCTCCCTACTGATGCTATCTTCATGCCTCTGTCGATGTAACTTCACGAGAATCATGATGGTAGTGAGTACAAACATGCCCAATCCTGCCAAGCTAGTCACCAAGATAAGGGTGTTGGTACCCGCTCCTGATCCAGAATCCGGTTTGGGGAAGTAATAATTTGGTGTCAGAGTTCTCCACCAGTTGGCGTCCTCTGGTATAGCTGTACCGGGATTCACCCCTAAATGGTACCAAAAAAAAAATTCATTTAAATTATGAGGTGGGAAACAATATACAGTGAAAAATTCTGCTTCACTACCAACTGAGTGAGAGAAATTGTTTTGTTTTTTATTTCCTGATTGCTTTTCAAAATTGGCACAAATTTGCGCTAATAATTTCAGCAACCGAAAAAATTCTCATTCAGGATGACAATGAATGAAGGGTTCATTGCGAATCCCGAATATCGCATCGTTTGGAGAAAATGATTGATGGGATTACACATACAGGTATTGGACAAAATAATAGGAACGCCGATGAAAAATTTTTAATAGTAAGGGTTTGGGCCACTTGGGCCTGAATGACAGTTTGCATTCGACGTGGGATTGATTGACAAATAAAGGTCTTGAACAATATTCATCGAAATTCTCCATCTCTCGTGCAGTTCCGTCCTGTGTTCAGATATTGTGCGTGGAAGAGGAAACCGAGCATGGACTTTGTTCTCTGAAAAACCCCACAAACACTTAATGATGTTCAGATCAGGTGATCGGGGATACCACGTTAAATGTTTCACTCCTCATTAGGCTCATTTAACCATGTTTGAACACAGCGAGATGTGTGAACAGGGGCATTAGCACATCTTGGAACATCTGAAGCATAGAATGAAGATTAATCTGCGAGAATTCTTCGATAATGGTCACCTGTGATCATTCCCCTCAAGTCAACGATAGGCCTCAATCCACGAAAAGAAACTGCGCCCCACACAATCACAGAACCCCCTCCATGTTTCACGGTTCGAACCAGGCAGTCAACGTGAAATGCTTTTGCCTGTGTTTGCCAGACGAACACACGTCCGGTGATTTTGAATAATGTAAATGAGGATTCATCAGACCAGATGACTTGTTCCCATCGCAGTTGAATCCAGTTTGGCGAAAGTGGCGCCACTGTAGTTTCTTTATAGCATTCCGCGCCGAAACTAACGGTTTTGGAATAGCTACTCTGCCATGAATGTGTTACCAGCATGAAACTCTCATTGAATAGTTTTCATGAATACGAGATTTTGAAGTTGGGTATTCCTCTTGGACGTAGTCTACGTCAGTGTAGTCTAGCGTTTTCGGGAGACTATCCTCTTCAACATCCGTCTATCATAGTCCTTCAACTTGGACTTTCGCTTGATGCTGTGCTTCTCAGAAGACACCTTACCCCAGGTTTCTGTAGGCTATCATAACCCTCAACACAGTGGTCCTTGAAGATTGTCTGTTCTGAACTCGGTCGCTCTAGTGAAGGGAGCTCGAACTATTATACCTCTTTTCACGTCGGAGAGGTCAGAAACAATCCCGCTTTGCTAAAAAAACAAGATTTTCTCATGCAACTCTCACAATGCCAAATGCTTGAATGATATTTTCCTTTTCGCCGCCACTTGGTGGCAACCTCTTAGTGAACAGTTGAAGGGCAACTCATTTTTCAATGGGTGTTCCTATTATTTCGTCCTACACCTGTCCCTCGAAAGTATATACGAGTTAAAATTCGAATAAATAATCAAATCTTCATTACCATAGCAAGATGCTTCATCAGAGCCATCACCGCAGTGATTAAAACCGTCACATCTGAGAGAACTTTTCACACAGCGTCCATTCTCACATTCAAAATCGGAAGCTCCATAGCAACCTGAAAGCAACAAATATCAAAATGCTAAAGTATAGATAAAAGTTTTACTTTTTTATTAAATTATCGATGGCTTATTTTAAAATCCCGTGAGGTATCACAAATTCTCCAGAACTATTTGGCCTGCAGAATTGAAATTTGGCGGGAATGGATTTTTGTTGTTGCTGCTGCCGAGAGTAGAGATCCGCTAACTGGTTTTTCGAAATCGAATCTCAAGGGGTGTTTATGGGAGCTACATGGGCGTCACAGATATAAAATAATACCGTTTTGGGGCGAAAAGACCCACAGATACGTAAAATTTGGCAAGTATGTTTTCTTTATCGATTAGAAATCCTCTAAGAATAGGTTCTGCGGAAATTGACTGTGAGGAAGGATAGTGTAAAAGAATTATTTCCGGTTTATGAAAATACAAGTCCTTTCTTTCGAAATCAAAGGGCGAGGGCAGTAAGACTGTTTGTTAATACAATCGAAAGGTCAATGCTAGGACTTAAATATCAGTAACTCAAAAAACAATAAATAGTCATACAACATCAGAAATACCCAGTGAAGTGAACTGGTAACGGCTTGTAAAATTATAAATAAAAATAAAATTTAGCATGAGAGAGAAAATTTTTTAATCTCATTATAGAAATTCTATTTATTTATTATTTTTTTTAAAAAAAGGGAGTATATTTTATGAAACATTAGATTATTCAAAAAATCAAACCATTTTTAAATATTTTCATTCATAATTACATTTTGAATTCTCAGACACTATTCAAAAAATATTACTGATGATAAAGTTTCAATGAAATTTTCACGTTATATATTCAGTGTATATATGTAAATAAATCTATATCATATGTTCACACAGTATATTTTTTTCTATAACTAAATTAGATCAGCCCTTTCGTTTCCTTTAAAAATTTTCAATGGTTTATTCCCCTGATCAATAAATAAATATTTTACACACACATTACTTTTCTTTTCCTTCAATTATCATACCATTTTTCCCTTTTAGCAAAAATAAAGAATTTGTGACGTTAACTTTTCAAAATAATTCTAACAGACAGCAAATTTACTTTGAAAACTGACAAAATAATTACAAAAATAAATTAAAATAACTGCGCCGTATTTAAATATATATATATATTCTCAGTATTTATAAAATACTAGGGCTTCGAACTGTAATTTTTTTCGTTCATGTTCAACTAAAACAAGTAATATAAAAATAAAAATTTCAGTCAATTCCTACTTAGATCAACAAAGAAAAATTTTATAGGAGCTACTTTTTATTAAATAGTTACAATTAATATAAATATGACAGAATCACAACATTAAGTGGTAATTAATTTTTAGTAATTATCATTAAAGTATCGTACTGTCATCCAAAACAATCGTGTATATAAAATCTCAGTTCAACTGAATGCTTAAAAACGTGAGAAAAAAACCTTTTCATGTTTTGACACAAGTCGTCAAAAGGGTCGCTAAGTCGCCAAAAATGATGCCACCGTGGCTGTATTTGTAATTCTTTAAATAATTAGTTTTAATCAATTTATTTTTATTAATTCTAATTAAATTATTGTATTGTCGTCCAACATAATCATGTACATAAAATTTCAGCTCAATTGAGCACTTTAAAATGTATTTTATTAACGATTGAAAATTCCATCAAGATAAATAAATATATAGAGAGTGTGAGCTACTATATAATAGTAGGAATTGAAAAATATATATCGGTTTAGCTCCTGTTTCCGTTCCGCCAAAAATAACGGTTTGTTCAGTTCCGAATGAATCATTTTATTTTATGTATATTCTTATTTGTACTAAAAACAATTCTATCAAAATTTAAAATTCTTTTAAAAAATTTTAAAATTCAAAATTTAAAATATTCTTTTTTTTAATTGGTACACTATTTGAATTGATACAATTAACCAACATGTACGCGCCCGCGATACGAGCGATGAGCAGAGAATGGCGAGCATTGACATTATAAGCCATTACTAAAATTGTATAAGACAACTAGGTTCGTTATTCTGGTTTGTCTCTATCTAAACAGTCTATACGTAAACATCCGTAGATAATCGCATGCTGAGATGGAAAAAAATTAATTGGACTGATATTTTTCTTAAAAAATCATCTATACTCTTCCAAGTTCAATCCATCTGAATTAAATTTCATCAAGTAATTTAATGCGAAACTGAACAGGAAATCGAGGAGCATTACACATGTAATGATAATAATTTTAAGGTTGGCACGTTGAATAATAAAATAATAAGTTGGTTAGAATAACAAAATGACGAAAGATATTTCAAACCGAAATAAACCAATATATTTTTTTTTCTGTTCAGTTCCGACAAAAATAATGGGTTTTTTTTCGGTTTTCAGTTCAGTTCCGGTTCGAAGCTCTGCAAAACTGTTCCCCAACCTTTTTATCGCCGCGGACCGGTCAACGTTGGATAATTTTACCGCGGCCCGCTGAGGGGGAGGACCTTGATTGTTTATATTTTAGACTGTTATGATTTAATAATTTTAATTTAATTGTATTTATTCGTGACTTCAGAATAGAATATAGCTTCACGAAAAAGTGAATATAAAGTGATTTAACAAGGAATATAAAGTGATTTTCATAAAAAGTAGCCCAAACCCAAGAAAAATACACAGCAGTAAATAAAATGGAAGTAATTTAATGTTACTAGTGCTGACCAGTAGTATTTGATACCGGAGGTTGGAGACCGCTGCTGTAAAATACCATAAAAAAAGAAGAATCTGTAGACAACATTTTCATTAATTACATTCCCGCTACTGTTGCTTAATTTGAAAGACTGCCGTTTGAGAGAATGCAAAAAGTCTTAGAATTGTGATTCACTGAATCTATCGTTATTTTTATTTAATACCCAATAAATAACTTTTCTTCGATTTCTCATCCAGCCAGCCTGTCAAAGTTAATGACATTCATTATAACAAAGAGCACCGATGGCACTTCCTGTGGTTAATTTTTTTTTCTACCTACCTTCGTATCTGAATGTGGTGTAAATGATGGCCAGATGGGATTTGTTGGTGAAGTATCCGATGAGGCGGATGTAGAAACCACT
Source organism: Trichonephila clavipes (assembly GCA_019973935.1). Taxonomy (NCBI): domain Eukaryota; kingdom Metazoa; phylum Arthropoda; class Arachnida; order Araneae; family Nephilidae; genus Trichonephila; species Trichonephila clavipes. The sequence goes on from BMAU01001132.1 coordinate 2,209,798, forward strand.
GGTTGCAGGAACCACGAATTCCTGCCCCCGAGGCATTTTGTGGTGTTGGAAAGTGGTCACAGACTCCAAAAGGGGCGCATCGGAATGCTGACCTTGACGAATCGTCAGTGTGGATTTCGGACCTGCATGCGAAATGGATAATTGTTTCACAAAAATTAAAATGATAAATTATCTATTGGATTCAACAAATTTTCTACATGAACAGACAGTTTTTGATGAAGATTCTATAAAGATTAAAGACGTTTTCACTTACCCATTTCTTCGAACTGGGCCACCCTGATGGCTACCTGGGTTTCCGGAACATGAGAGTTCCTGGGCCTTATGAGCCAAATACAATCGAAGGCCCTGAGCGTGTTGCTAGGAACCATATTCATCATGGTGATGGCACCGCCTAAATCCTCCACGAAACCGCCACAGTCTGTGAAAAAACAATAAGATTTTTATTTAACATATTTCCTTTTTTTTATTACTATACCAAAATTATTAAAAATTAAATGTTTTTTCACTGGTAACATTTTTATATCATTTCTTTGTTTAAAGCCTTTTTAACGTTATAAAAAAAGAAATCTTTAAGCAAATAATACAAATTTGGGTACTTATGTGTTATACCGTCGATCAATATCGCCAAGACTCAAAAAGACGTCGTCGCAATTGTTATTACTGTTTTCGAGCATGAGCGGGAACGGTTTTTCACTATTGACTGGATATCGGAGCCTTTGGCGATGTTACACATACGTATCCATATTTGAATCTTATTCCTTAACATTGTTAAGAATACCAAACAGTTTCAAAATGGGGAACCCTTATTACGTTACATATATTTGTATGGTTGTATAACATCAAATTAGGATATATATATATATATATATACATATCGTGTCTTTACAATTTAGATATAACTAATTACCACTGTAAGTAAAAAGTATATTTCACATTGAATCATACAAGGGAAATATTTAACCTACATTACAGATACATAAGAGAAAAAAATCAAACTAATCTGTTAATGTCAAACTGACAGGTTAATACAGACATGATTTAAATTAATATGTGTCGTGGGAAAATATTTTTGTGGTTTACTTTAGAAAACATGGTGAACGTTTGCTTATTATTATTGACTACATATATCTGAAAATAGTCAACATTTTTATCAAAAGAAAACGCTTGTTTCTTGATGCTATATTGGCTGGACTCTAAAAACATTTGTGGTGAAATGCAGATATGATACATTTGTTCTTTATGAATAAATGAAGTTAGAATATGAGATAGTAATATTATACCATTGTTCAATTTGAATTTTTTTTCGAATTTCTGTATTATTTTCATATTGGGTGATTAACTTAAAAAGTATGTACAAATTAATTTCAGATAAAAATAAATTTTATTTTTATTATTCAATTTTTTCGAGTAAATTCATAAGTTAAAAATAATTCTCATAAAAATTTGCATTTATTTTACAAGTATATAATGCTATTTGGCAAGATATCCCCCTTAACTCAATGTTTTATATTAACATTATCAAATGGGCTGCTTTGACTTGGAATAAAAAAAAATTTGTGACAGTGTTAATTGAAATAATTACGGTTTTAGTTACAATAAATCATTCTTAGAAATATTAAGCATGTTATACGTATTACATAATATTTATAATATATGCAGTTCTATAATTTGAAAATAAATTGAAGATGTTAATTTGAAAAAGAAAAAGCAATTTTTTATTCTGAACGAATGCCCATTTTGTACCGTTTCTATTAGGCTTAGCTATTTTACTCAAGTATTTTTATATCAAAATAAAAAAAATGCTTCTAAAATATTCAAATAGAGAGGGAAAGAATTTCATGGAATTGTTAAGTAATAAAATAAGTTTTCTTTTGAATAGTGGGATGAATTACATTGATACAAATCATTTAGATGGCAATATATAGATAGAACCAATTAATAAATTTATCTTAAAATAGAACAGTAAAGATACATTTGAGGATAATTTATGTTTCACATAAACTAAACAGTTACGAATTGATATAAAAAAAATCTTTTCTTTACAATTGAGGCATTTTAATATTTTTATGTCCTGAAGGAGCAATAAATTTGTTCAAAGAAAGCAATAATACCTGATGTTATTTTAGTTACATAAATGGAGGAATAAATCTACGGTTTCATGACGTTTGACACTGATAATAGGTTATTTATGAAAAGATAAAGTACATAAATAATTTCAGAAGATTTACGATGACTACAAATATTATTTGTCTATATTTAGCAATCTATAAATTTTCCATTTTTCATATCTTTTATAACTATCTGAAATAACTTTTATGCTATTAAATTTTAAAAAGCGCAAGATCTCCAAAAAAATTTAAAATAAGAAATATATGAAATGTAAACGGTGTATGCTCAAAACATTCAAATTTACATTTAAATAATCAAAGGATTAGAATTAGACTACGTACGACTTCGATATCTTTATTATCGATAAGTTTTTGACAGTATTTTTTTTTTTGGCATTTAGCTTCTTCCTAATATGCAAAAAAAATCTGGACTTATCCTAGTTGAAAAGAATATGAATCGCAGATTGCTCAACGGAAGGATGAGGACGAGTTTCATAAACCCTGATTCAAGCGTAAAACGCGTTCTAAAATTCTAAAGAAATCTAAAGGCCTTGTCACACGCGTATACGTATTTGGAGCAATTTTTCTTTCAAGCAACCCTTTCGAGCAATTTCTACCCAATTGTCATAGAAACGGCTTCGAACAACTTTTTCTTAATGAGCCGAAAGAATTGCCTGAAATTAAGATTGCTCTAAATTCCAGCCAATGGGGTTCTTCGTCTCCCTACTTCATAATCAAGATGGCAGCCTCGGTTTCACCAAACGCATCAGAAATGGCGTATAATATTTTAAACAGAATGGTGCTCCATTTCTGTCTACGACAGTCAACAAAAGCGCAAGCGGAATAAAAGAAATAATATTGGATGTTCGTTTTCCGAAGCAGAAAAATCGGCGAGTAATTTTTCTATGTGAAGATAAACGCAACTAGCATCAGAGTGTGTCGTTTTATTTACGGCAACCCTTCACCTTCATAGTTGCTCGAAGTATATTTTTTACGTGGTTTTTCTCTAAACTTATCTACCATGTAAAAAAAGGTTAAGTGTATTCTCTTTTATATTGACCTTTCTATACCCTTATCATTTTTAGAAAATTGCTGTATAGAATCCTCTTAAGGATTAAATGTTTATCGTAATTTTCAATGACAAAAACAAAATATGATTTAAACAATTTCACTCTTACCCGTCGACGGTCGATTAATCCAGTATTTTTCCAGATCTGAAATAAACAAAAGAAAATTCTGTTATACCGAACATTTACAAAAATAATGATATTCATTATCAGTAGGCTAATGTTAATGCAGTACATCATTCACAATGAATCAGTAAGAAAAAAAGTATTCTCTGTAGATCCGAATGTATAAACTTTTGAATATAAAATTAGTTCCTACTAAATTACTTTCATTCGAACATCTCATAAAATGCTACTTTAGTATATGAAATCTGTGCTGGATGACAGCTGTTTTGCCAATTTACTAAGGGGTAAACTGTAGTAAAAAACAAATTCAATAGCACTTACATCCAACAAACGTGTACTTTGCTTGAAATCCCGTGCTGGGATATTCATCGTTTGCCTGGAATTTCACAGTGAGAGTCGGGCCGGAGGAGATGATGGCAGGGGGTCGGAAGGTGTTGCCATTGTACACGTCGATGCGAGTCCCATTGCTGTCGAAGATCTATAAAAGAAAGGGTGTGCGAAATTTTAAAAAAAGTGCCGAATAAAAATGAAAAAGAAACAATATTCTCAAATATTTTATCGTCTGCAAGACGAATCCTCAAATAGATTTGTTATTTAAAATTAATTATGAAAATATGTGCGATTTTTGTGGTTCTGCTGGGATTCAAGACGATTGTGGGTATTCGTGTTATGTGTAAACTGTTCTGTATTTCTCTGCGGCGACGACTTCAGATTTCTTAGATCAAGATCATGCTCAGTTAGTCCATAACTTAAATGTCGCTGTTCAAGATATAATACCGAAAAGAAAAGGTTCAATTTCTCTCAGTCACTTTATTGATTAATGAATTTCAAAAATTTGTCAAGGATTCAATCTCATTTAAATATTATGTGTTCGAAAATTATTTTACAGTATCGTAGAATAAAGAGATTTTGGAATGGGGTTCACTCTAAACGTGTTTGCTTGAAATTTGCGATGGTTCTTACGTGTTATACCATCGGCCAATTCCGTCAATTCAGAAAAATTCAGTTCACCAAATGCCGCGATATGCAGCCAGTAGTGGAAACTGTTCCGGAATATATTAAAACATAAGAATATCTTGTTTACGCATAATCCAAAATAATAATTTTTTAGAAGTCTCGTGTATGTTCAAACACAATAATTTTAACTGCACATGCTCGAAAATAACAACATTGCTTAGAATTTGTAATATTCTTCTTTTAGTTGTTGTGATAAATGATTAGGACTCGGGACCTATTTTCTACAAAAAATAAAGCAGTGGAGATTTTCTCCAAGAATACAGTATAAAAAGTAATTACCTGAGATACTGAATTACAGCAAAATCGTGAAACCAGAAACTTCATGAATCTACATGACCGCATGTATATAGATTCATTCTCATACAAATTTATGTGGCGTCGCTTTAAGAAAAAATTAATTGTCGCGATTTTAAATACAGCGTTTTGTGGCCGCCTGGATAATTTAGTTTTTATTCATTCATATTTCAAGTGTACGAGTTTTATTTGTTGTTGTTGTTGTCTTGTCCAAGCAGTGCTGAGACATCAAATAGCGCCGAAGGCTCCCAAAACGGTCTTTACTATGTCGACAACCCCTTTGGCGAATAAAGTAGTCGGGGTTTAGGTCTATACGTTGTGTGGAGTTTAGCCAATATAGAAGGACAATTAAAATATGTTTAGGAGAAAGTTGAATGTCAGGACAGTGAGGACAAGTACTGTAACTTCTTCAGCCATCAGGGGATATTTTCATCCCTTTAAGGTATCCGACTACGTTCTGAACCGTGATTTTAAAAAAGCGCATAAATGGATAATTTTCATGATATTTAGTGTCACTTAGATTAGAATACATGTATAAAATTGTTTTAAGGACATTTTGACAAAAAAAATATTATTTAAATGAAATAATTCAGCAAAAAATTAACTTAGAATAACTTTTTTTTCAAAATGTTCTCCTTTGGTGAAAAATGCTTCTATTATAATAATATTTTGCTTGCATATAGCTCAGACCTCTGCACAGAAGCTCGACTACGTTTTTTGAAAAATTCACATTATTTTCGGAGATACAACCCATTGAAATAATTATCGGCGTTTTTTTCTTAAAATTGCTCCCCTCTGTTATCGTAAAACATGGATAAACCCACTTCTAAGTTATATATTTCAAAAATCCTAGTTGAGCCTCTGTACGGAGGTCTGAGCAGACAAAATATTATTATAATGGAAGCTTTTTTCACAAAAGGAGAATGTTTTGAAAATGGGGCATTCTATGTTCTTTTTTTGTCAAAATGCATCACTGAAATAATTTTTTATTGTAATACTATTCTTAAAACAATTGTATATACATTTCCTAATCTAAGCGACACTAAATATTATCCATTTGTACGCTTTTTCAAAATCACGGTTCCGAACGTAGTCGGATACCTTCAAGTGTCTTATGCAGTCAGGCTAAGGGGGTTGAAATTATGCGGTTGCAATTAAGACGTGGAATGAAGTTAACTGGATGAGAGGGAAGCTTACGACTGACCGACTATTGCATCAGCATTGGTAAGGGTAAGGTTATTGGAAAGTTGAGGGAGATTTCGGGCCTTCTTGGCAATGTTATCAATCTGCTCATTGCCGAAGATGTCCACGTGGGCCGGTATCCATTGCAAAGTGCAAGTTCTTTGTGCTGCAACTACTCTATTTATAAGGGAAATTTTATCCTGAGTTGAGAGTTGACTCTCAGGAGCGCAGATCTGGTGTATGAGAACAGTAGAACGTCACTAGAGCTCTCAATTGCCCTGTTTTGGTAGTTATTCAAAGCTCCCTTAATGGCGATAAGCTCACACGTAAAGTTTGAGGAAAGTTTATTTACAAACGGCATTTAGTTCTAATTCTTAACCAATTTATTTATCGACAGGCAAGTACGGAAGAAACATGCACACATCTTTTTTCGTGCATGTGCGGACACGATGAAAGAATTTGACGATATCTTTTGATTTTGCGAAATTGGTCGATGGTATAATACACAAGTACCTATGCAATGGCATGATTTGTTAAAATAAAGAAACCCAATTCACACCGTCTGTGCCAGATCGGATCTACCAGAGTCTACCAGAGGTTCTTTACAGTAAGACAAATTAATCTTAGCCTTGCGAAATCGGATAGCAATTCAAATATTTTAAAATAATCGCACGACAGTAAATGAACTACCATTAACCCGTGATAATTTCTTTTTGAATTTTTTATGAAACTAAATCATTTTTACAAAAGAAAATATGGAGTTGTGTCTCAATCAATTTAGTGGTATCTCACCTCTATGTAGGACCATAGAGACAGCTGGAAGTCTGTGAAGATGAGTTGAACAAACCCGGACAGATCGAGATTCTGCAGGATAAACTCGGCACTGTAATCGCTAGGATATCCGCCAGGGAAGTTGGGCGATTTGATAACGCCAGAGCTGTTCGCCTGATAGTATTCGTAGCCACCTTTGTACACATATACATTTTCTGAAATGGCAAAAGATAGAATGAGTAAAAATGTGTTCCAGTACAACAAGACTTGTATCTACTAGTCTACTCTGGGTAGATAGATTACTTACTTTTGGCACTAAAATGTAAACTGAATGCTTCTTTGTAGTTTCCACTATACAAAAAATCGACAGAGACGAGCTTAGTTTTGGATTCGTACACCAGATCCAAGGATCCGTTTTCTTTGAATCCGCAGTATTCACGACCGGATTTACTGTACGCTGATTCCTTGATCCACAGGAAGTCACATCTACAAAAGTGTTGAAAGTTATTAAACAATTTTTTATGTATTTTTAATTCGAATTATGCAGAGAGATCACTAAACGTCAGAATATTCTAATTCAATCAATTTGAATTATTGCAATGCATTTATTTTATTTTTGGCTAAGGGAAATAATGAATAGATTCAATACTATCTTTAAATTTCGGGAATTTATATTTATATTGCACAGCAAAGATTTCTCACAAGACATTTAAATCCCACCTAGCACCAGATGCTTTGAATCAGGGGTCGGCAATCAGTGTGGCACTCTGCACTACTCGACAAACTTGTCAGTTTTTGAGTGGATGAAAGATCATAAATTTTTAATGGGCCTTATTTGAAAAACATCTTCAAAATTATGGACATTTATGGGATTACGAAAAAATTTGTAAGGTAATATTAAAGATAAATTTACAGTTATCTCGTAAATTATTGAATGTCATTTCTGCAGGCACGTCTAAAGACTTCTTAAGGCCTTGGGCCCTACACAAATGTAGGTCCCACCTATTACCCTTAAAAGTAGACAATACATAGCATATATTGTCGAATACTCGTACAAACAATAACCCGAAACAAATAAAGGTGAATTACTTACAATCGCTCAAACCGTCTTTATCGACTGCCGTCTTTTGACTGAATAAGTAATGATGGTGTAGGGTGGTAGGCCTAGACCAGGAGATGGCGAACCAGTGGCACGCGACATAACATTTTGGGCACGCCAGAGAGATTAAACTTTTTTTGCATTTTATTTAAAAATAACAAAGTTTACAATAAAGTATTACGAACAAACGCGAGTCGGTCGCTGAACGGGTGGGAGCACACTCGTTTGTGATACAGTTGCTTATGTTGCAAAATGTTTCTAAGCATAGTGTAGTCAATTTCATTGACACAACTACATTTTAAAGCTTATTTGTGTTATGTTTATTATTTTCGTTTTTTAACATGGCTACAGACAGCCATAATAACATTTATAACAACAGAAAAGGAACAAAAAGTGCAAGGTAGTAAGTGTAACAGAGAATTTCAAACTTGGGGAATCTAGAAATGTATCATTATTAGAAAGGTGAGAGAGCGGTATGTGTTTTATGTTCTGGAACAGCATAACATCGTCTGTAAAATAGCATTTTGAAACCACAAATCCTCTAGTCAAGAAAGTGAAACACAGCAAAAATAACTAATTGCTTAGAAGCCATTTGGCAGATGACTAATTCAGCTTGCATTCTACTAAAAGTTACAATCCTAATATAAGTTAATTGTTTTCCAATCTGCAACACTAATGTTACTTTAATTTTAATTACACGTATAACTAAAACATTTACGACAATACAGTGCAAAGGGAATTTTTTCGTAGTAACTAAAGAGTTTTGAGTTGTTTTAGTATTTAGTTTTATTATTTTCCCACTAACCACAAGTCAGAATTGTTTGACGGCGCGTCTATATCTCATTAAACACTTTTTTTTAGAAAAAAATGGTACGTTGATTTATAAAGGTTCGCCACCGACGGTCATCACATGTAGCCAGATGACATATCGTCCGAAATTCTCAGCTTTTTTAAGAATACAACCGGAAGAAACATTTGACCCATGAAATTATTCGAATTACGATTTTATAAAGGCCCAGTCAATAACGAGACGAGGCCCCCGTTGCGACCGAGGCCCTGGGCTCGAGCTCAGTTGGCCCATGTTTTAAGACGTCCCTGCATTTCTGGAGAGATTTAACTGTTTGTGAAGAGAGAAAATTGAATGCAATCTGCTTTTCGTTTTTGATTCTACATACCTAAGCAAAAAATCTTCCCTCACCTGAAAAATATTTCGAGTTCGCAAAAACATTGTTTAACAATTGAATGCTCAGAGGCGTGTCAATTTGAAAGTCACAAATTATAATCCCTGATTTTGCGATATGAAAATAGAGCGGTGGAAACACTAGTTTTACATTAAAAGTTTTTTATTTAACTACTATAATGAATCTAAATACTTATATCTTATGTTGTTTATTTCTTATTTTAATGTATAAATAAATTTAAAAATACATATATATATATATATATATATATAATATATGTACACAATTTTAGTTTTTTAAAAATGCTGTTGAAATAACAGTTATATTTTAAACTGTTTATTTTTATGTTATGAAATATATTTTAATGATGCAAAATTAATGTATAATAAAACTATAAATTTACATTATTGACCTCTATTCTCCAATTCTGCATGCATTATCGCTGGAATCGGATTGTTTCAAAAATTTTCTACTGTATGGTCCGTCACAGCTAAAGGGTTGCCGACCCTTGCTTTAGATAGTATCCCATAAAGTCGCAAATGCTTTCGAATATTTACCTGCACGTCTTGTCATTAGAGCAGTTGGGTATGGCCAGCTTCTGGATGGTGATGACCAAGTGGCAGGAGGGACACGTGATGAGTTCCACGCTACATCGTTGGGGGATCTGGGGCTGGCTGCTGACGGGGTCCAGCGCTTTGGTCAAGCTGGTCGCATTCTCCACGCTGATGATTCCCGATTCTCCAACATCGATGTAATATTTGCGGCCATTCATCCATTTGCACAGGTCTATCAAAGACAAGAAAGAGTAAATTAGTAAAAAAAAGATCATGTTTAAATGTTCTACGAGGAATAAATAGAAAGTAAATTTTGTCACTTTTTTTTAAATTATTGAGTGGGTGAATATTAACGTCGCACTGTTCAGCTACACGAGGGCTTTTGGCGACGGACCACGTAATTTTGAACCATGGTCAAGTGACGTGGACGACACCTAAGCTGGCCCCCTCTCCTAACTACCACACCAACGGGAGGACGTTTCAGCTCTCGACAGATTTAACGTGCATCGCTGCCCTACACGACGGGTCTTTAGAGTTACTGGACTCGAACTCATGACATGACTGCCATGATCCGATACCTTGAACACTGGGCTACCGCAGCCCCACTTTTTTTTTGAAAGAGTAGATGGTACACAACGTGATACCAACAATAGCCATAAGAAACAGCATCCGTTGTTGGTTCAACGACGGAAAGACACCAATGTACGACTGACGCATGCGCAGGTAACCGAAGTAGAGATAATAGCAACAGATTGACTTCTCCTTGTCTTGTCTATGGATTTAGTGCATTTCTAGATTGGTCCAAAAGCCACAATAACAAGCGAGGCCAGGTCTGGAGCTTGAGGACTGTAAAGAATGTCCTGTAGTGATGCGCTAAGTTTAAAGAGATGCAAGAATGTCCTTGCAGTCAAATATATAATCTGGTGTTAATTGGGTTTGCGGAAAATTTCTGCCATCGGGAATTATCTGGAGATATTTTCATACCTTTGAAATAACCTTACTACTGTAGACGACAGTTTTCTAGGGCGATTGAGCTTTTGGGTATTTGTTTAGAAGTTTTGCGCTTGGCGACCGCATTTGTATCCTCTGAGGTGACAGCGGAAGGCTGGTTCAAGTTCCAAGCTCCTTAGCGAGGATGTGTCCGCACATTCATTACCCCAATGCCCAAGTGGGCAGGAATTCACAGGAGTATGCTTGGTTTATTAATCTGCCGGAGGAGAATGTTAATACCTTGTGTCGGGGAACGCCTCCATTTGTTTCCAATGGGTGGTAGAAGGGAAATAACACACCTTCCGCGGATCAACTGATAGAATCCTAACCTCTTGAGACAATGGCAACATTCTTCTATGGATAGTGCAACATATCGACTGCTCAAAGTTTTTCGAATACGAATCACGTTGGCAGACTGACAAGGTGGTAGCCAATGGAAGTGCGTTCTGCTATCCGGTATGAATGTACACGTGGAACTAGTGTGTCCGTCATCCATGAAAGCATACTGGCCGTGTATTATGAAGAGATCATATCTATTCAAATGGTTGATCGATGGTGTTGCATGTACGGAGAAGGAAGGCACGCTGTGGAAGATTAAGGTCGAAGTGAGCATCTCTGCCCATCCACGAATGAAAACAATATTGCCCCATAGTCAGGGACGTCTTAAGACTCTTTGAGGCCCTGGGCTCAGAGAAATCTTAAGATTTTTTGAGGCTCTGGGCCGCTATGGAAAAGTAGGCTCTACCTAAGTGCTTTCAGAGTAGACGGTATGTAGCAGGGGTGGAGAACCTTTATGAATCAACGTGCCATTTTTTCTTAAGAAATGCTTAATACGGTATAGACGAGCCCCAAAATAATTTTGACCTGGGATTATTGGGAAAATAAAAAGGCAAAATGCTAAAAACACAAAACTCTTTATTTACTACGAAAAATATATTTTGCACTATATAATAGTAAATGTTTCAGTTATGCGCGTAATTAAATTTAAGTAACAATAGTGTGACTTCTGTTTTGCAGATTACAGATAACAAATAACTTATATTAGGATTGTAAGATGTTATTTTTAGCAGAAAGTATGCTGAATTGGAGTCATCTGCCAAGCGGTTTCTAAACGAGCCTAAAATGTTATTCTTCTCTGAAAATAATGACTCATAGGCATAGGTCGATGAAAATATAGTCTGCTGTTTCTTCAAACAGTTAAATGTATCTAGAATCGAGTTTAATGTTTCCAAAATTTCGTTATTGGTATTTTTGCTTACATTGCTCGTTAATCCTTCTGTTTCAATCAGTTCCAACTTCTCCCTTGTTTTAATGCGTTTTAAAATCCATATTGAACTAGACTAAAATCACTAAGTTGCATCTCTTTTCATTCGCTGTTCAGCGATACTCCCACCTGACATCACTACACGATTCATCAGTATTTGTCCTTCCACTTCATTTTGACATCATGTACCACGAGCACCACGGCATTAATTGCTTTTATCCTCCATTTCATCTTTTTTATCTTCCAAATTCTGTGTCTACTATCTGATTTCGTTCCGCGAAAGAAAGAACGAATTAGAGAAGAGCACAGATTTCTGCCACCACCCTTCGGGATGGTGACTCATTTATTAATTATGATGAGAGGGTAATACCGTTTTTTGGTAAGGTACCTCGTATTTTGAAGCCGTGGGAACTAAGTTGCATTTCAAATTCTACTATTACCAACCAATCAAATTGGGGCAAGTTCAATTTATCAAATGATGTCTCATCAGGGTACATAGTAAACTTGAGCGTTTCTGATAATTCTTTGAACTGAGAAAATCTCGCTGAAAATTCCTTGATTGAAGAATCAATTAGGGGAATAAATTCTTCAATGACTATTTCTTTGTCTGGTTTCTCATGTACATCTTAAACTTTGAAATAGTTTTTCATCTTTGGGGTACCTTGTAATAATATAGTTTATAAACTAAAATGCAAACCGTTTTGATCGGTGGCGTGCCCAAAATATTGTGCCGCGTGCCAATGGTTCGCCCTCCCTGGTATATAGCATGTATTGTCAAATATTCAGGCGTTCAAATGTTAATTTGAAACAAAAGTGTTCGACTCAAAAATCTGAGCACCGATGGCTGGACCGGTGGCCACATTTCGACTAAATGAGTGGAATGATTGCTTATGCTATTAAGCCTATACCTAGACATGGACAACGGTCATCACATAATAATACAGTCTTACCACATTTACAAGTTGACATGCAGTTTGAAATGCCCTGTTTTCCAAAAATATGTACGGGAATAATATTTGACCATATTAAAATTATCCGGATCATGATCTTATTACGACAGAGTTGAGAACGAAACGAGACTCCCAGCGAGGGCGAGGCCCGGGCCCAATTGGCACATACCTTATGACGTCCCTGCCCATAGTGACTTTCACCTATTCCCTGGATTAAAAGTTGCTTTCTCTAGACGTAATTCCCGAGACAATGCTCAGATCAAACTTTGTGACAATTCCTTGCATCGCAGGGCATGGAGTGTTACTAGAGTGGCTTCTTGATGCTGATTGCATACTATGACAAATGTCAGTGGCGACTATGCCAAAACACAGTTCAATATGTGTTAGTTCAAAGATGTCATTATTTATTTTTTTCTAATAATAAAGTTTCCGTGGGAAAAAATGAAGAAACGTACTTTCAGAACGTCTCTTGCAAATGTGAACCGCCCTTTTTATCACGTGCTTCTCAAAACAGCTGAAGCTCATACATTTTTTAAGTGAACTTTATCACTCGTTAAGAAATAAAATGTGCAAATAGTTTAAACTTTGCCAATAGTTTTTCAAAAAATGAATCGGGTGAAGTAGCGTAAAATCCGGCGTATCACGCGCATTTTTAACACAGAAAATAAGATCGAAATTTACGGGTGAACGTTGTACGCCGGAATAAAAATGAGAACTTTAAAAATAAAATGTAAAAAAAGAGATAAACATAAAAAAAATTAGACTTCTGCATCTATTGAAATACTGTTTATTGAAAAGAAATGCTATGAACTTAAAAGGTTGTATTTCTAGAAGTATGCAATTTTTTCAAAAACTTGGGATAATACCTAAAACAAATGACTTTAAAATATACGAGCATCCCACAGTACATTTCAGGTTCCTTCGTAAAAAAGGGGGTGCGCCTTATACGGCGAATATACTGCAAAATTAAGAAATGCAGCTCGAAACTAAAGCTGCGCGTTACGCGCCGGATTTAACGGTAAATGTTTTGGAGCACAACTAAGGAAATAACTGAAACTTTAACTCAGTATGTGTATGTTATGCATTAAAAATTCGAAATAATACACGATAATACTTTGCCTTTTTCCAATGACTTTTCCCAGAATTTTCGATCAATATTTAAATTCGCAGAAATGGAAAATAAATGTTTTAGTATTATTTTCACGAGTTTATGAAAAAAAATATGTATATATAAAAGCCTTAAAATTCCCTTTCCCCCAAAATTGTCGAAATCTGGCCTCATGATTTCACCGACCCCTCCTTCATCCCCCTCAAAAAAATCTTCTTGCTTGCTTTTTTATTCCAGCGTGATCTCTTCATAAGCGTGCTTTCATATTTCATATTCTAAAAAATCCAGATCTTGGAGCTACGTGCCGGTACGGTTGCAGTGCTATAAACCATCGGAAGCTTTTACCGCGTGACATACATATGCTTTTAAAGAGAGGACGTGATCCCTACGAAATCTGACGCCTGTGGAGATATCCCTTTCCAAAGTACCATGCTCTCATATCAAATTTTTTCCCCTCTCTGTTTTATTTTCCGAAAATTTTAAAAATTCGAAATCGGAACTCGCAGTATCGAGTTACGGAATCCTCTGGAATTTAAGACTGAAGCTTTTTTATGAGCTCAAAGTAAAAAAAATATATCTGGAGTGTGTTGATTCATGTAAAAGAAGTGAGTGACTTTTTTTTTTGAAAAATATTACTGTTTGAAGAAGTATTGAGGATGAAAAATGGAAATATTGTGGACGTTCAAATATTTTTTCTAACCCTTCTGCTAGAATTAGTATTATTTAACTTTGTAAATTAACTAGGCCGTGGGTAGCCTAGTGGTTAGAGCACCGGACTCCAGAACGGAAGGCATGGGTTCGATGCTCGAAGTCACCAAATACCCTCTGAGTACACACGGAGTACGTGCTCGTTAAATTAGTGGTTCCGAAAATCTTGAGGGCTGAATGACGAGTGCAGCGGACTGGAGAATATTTTCCTCCCCTTCAGTTCCATGGCAAAATTGTGGAGGTGGAGATAGGTGGTGTTGCCATCTATCGTCCCTTCGGGGAATTCCAACGAGCTAATTCGTACTGTCACTTGTATGGTGCTCCAGGCCTAGGCCGACGACAGGCGTACTACTAGCCCCTTGCCACGATGAATTTCGTGGGCCTCGTTCTGACTACGTCAGACAGGTGGCATTAGCCACAACAACTTTGTAACTTACATTTTAACTCCTTACCTGATTTGCCCGTAAACGGTATGGGCTTTCGAAAGCTAGCCACAATCGGTTTGTGCCCGCTGAACGGGCACCGATAAATTCTTTCTTTGATTTGTCCATATTTTTCATTCTTTCTTATAGAAAGATCATTCATGCTAGTGTTTTAAGATCTGCAGCTTGTTCATGGTGATAAAATAATTCTCCTCTGCGATTTTCTTTGTGGTGAAGGCGGAAATCTTTCATTGAAGGCAGGTATTTAGATTCTTGAAAATATTCGATAAAGAACAGGGATTAGTAGGGCAACGTGCAATTTGCTGCACGAGAAGAAATGAAAATGGAAAGATAATACAAAAATGCCAATATTATCTCTGTCCCTATTGCAAAGTAAGACTTAGTATTACACCATGTTTCTGGGGGCTGCGGTAGCCCAGTGGTTAAGGTATCGGACCATGGCAGGCATATCATGAGCTCGAGCCCAGTACCGCTAAAGACCCACCGTGTAGGGCAGCGATGCACGTTAAATCTGTAGAGAGCTGAAACGTCCTCCCGTTGGTGTGGTGTGGTAGTTAGGAGATGGGGTGCCAGCTCAGGTGTCGTCCACGTCACTTGACCATGGTTCAAAATTACGTGGTCCGTCGCCAAAAGCCCTCGTGTAGCTGCACAGTGCGACGTTAATATTCAATCAATCCTACACCATGTTTCAAATTATGTGTGCAAATTCCTCAACCTTTGGAAAAAGAGGAACAAATATTTTATTTATTAGGTAAAAAGATTTTTTTAAATATATGAAACATTCTTCATAGTATAGCCTGCAGAGTGTACTTATAAGAAGCAAACATTTAGGAGTTTGTGTGTCCAACAATTATAAAATAAAAAATAGTGTGAAAACTTTTAATAGAAAATTAAAATAAAATTCATTCAATTTTGCATTTTGTTTAGTACCGGGTGTTTCTAAAAGAATATCGGAGTTTAAACGCTTTATAGCATTTATCACATATAAGTTACAAGTATAATTGATACATTGAATGAAAGAGTAACTGAAACAGTTTCACCAACTAGTTTACAAATGTTCAATGAGAGCCCCATTCGTCACACGGCACAAATCAAATCGATAGGCGAGTTCATACCAAACTTTTTTCAGTGTATCTCAGGAAATTTTGCAACATCTGCTTCCATCCTGTATCTTAAGTCTGAATGGTCAGCTGGTAGCCGAGGAACGTACACACAATCCTTTATGAACCCTCACAGATTAAAGTCACATGACGTCAGATCGGGTGAACGTGGAGGCCATGTGATACAAGCTTTATCGGGAGGCTCTTTGTGACCAATCCATTGGTTGGGTACAGTGATATTTAACCAATCGCGTACTGAGAGATGCCAGTGAGGCTGTGCACCACCTTGCTGACAAATGAAGTTATTTGGTTCACTTTCTTCCGATTGAGGAAATAGCCATAGTTGAAGAGTATCAAGATAGGCAGAACCAGGTACAGTTGGTTACCTGTTACAGCCTTGGTCGTCCCGTACTTTTGCCTTTACAAAGACAGACAGTTGTTTCAAACTCATGATATTACCTAAGAATGTTGTTATCATTTGAAGGTTGGCAACCGAACTTAATACGGAACGCTCGTTGCACAGTTATAGCAGATTCTGTTTTTGGAAACCGACTTTTGTCTTTGGAAAACACTTTCTGTTTACTAGTCGTCATTTTTCTACTAGCACGTTGATCGGCCAGATGGGGGATTAGTATCGGTTTCGCGCACACATGCCAGCAAACAAAACTGTTTCACTTGTTCTTTCATTCGATGTATGAGTCATACTAATGTTATATGTAATGAATGCTATATAAAGCGTTAAAACTTCGATATTCTTTTATAAATACCCGGTATTATGCTTAGTTATATGCAATAAAAAAACGTGCTTTTTCGGAACATTTTGGGCAAAAAAATTGACCACTTAAGAGGTTAATAGTAAATGACAGCGAAGTACATAATGGTGGTATTTGGGTGTTCAAACTCCTCCTATAGACCAACCAATTATTATTTATTTCAGCATAAAAATTACACCAAGGCGTTTTCCTCCACGTGTTTTTTTAGAATACAATACTTCTCCCCATAAAAGAAGTCTATATACGTTCTTAAATGATCTTGATCGAATTAAATACATAAAATATTTACTTGTTTCCATTTAACAACTGCCTATAATTATTCGTTTATAATATTGCTCTTTCAATCCACAAAAAGTAAAGATAAAAAAATGACATTAACTATTCCCCAAGGAACAAGCATTCAAAGTCTAAGAATTTTACAATTAGGATTAAGAATTTAATGAGCTTAATTTATTTCCTTGCATGAGTATTTTTGAACTGGCAATAACATTATTTTATTGGTATATATATCATTTGACAGCAACATTATCAAAATCAAATCTGATGAAACATTTAATTTCGAGTTAATTTTAACGAATCTCTTAAATAAAGTACCAGTTATTACATTTTTTTTATCAATTACATTTAGTTTTATTTTTTTTCCTTTATGAAAAATTTAAAGCTGAAATTGAAATGAAAATATCAATGCAATACATTATAATTGCAATGAACATTGAATTATCCACTACTCAAAATTCATTTATCAATAATCATGGTTTTAGGTAATTTATATCGTAGAAAAATTATTTTATTTTGAATCTAAAATCATCTAACCAGAATTAAGTCTTTTCCCGTTATTTCGAAAATTCAATTCCTTTGTGTCTCAATATTAAAAATTTAGAAACTATTTACTTTTATTTTTTACTTTTTCTTTTAATCTCCTTACCATAGAACATCTTTTCCGCTCAAATAGGTTCTGGTTAATAATAATTTTTTTGAACTTAAGTATTATCGCAACCTATCGGCGATATTATATGAAACGAAGCACATGGATACGACGACACATAGGAATTCGGGGTTGGCAACTTGGCGAGTTTTTAATAGTGTTGGCGATTGTTGCGATAATACGTAAGTACCAATTTTTTCCTCCGTATATCCACGATCGACACTAGTATACAATGCTGAAATAAAATGCCTGAAAAGTTTGTAGAAGCAAAGAAAAATACAATGGGAAAAGTTTGTTTTGCAAAAGACCAACATAAAAATAAAGATTCTGGAAAAGATCCTGAATGTTGTTATAGAAACAGCCAGCAAAAGTTTTGTTACTAATAGTTTTTTTTAAAAAAAAAAAGTACAGTAAAGAGTTAATAAGTTTATAAGATGTCTTGTAAGTACAAAATCATATTAAACCTAACACGTAAAAGTACCTAGAAAGTAAGAACTAGCAGTTGGAACAGAAAATCTTTTAATTTAATCAAATGTCTCTTGAAAGAATAAAGAAAAACAAGAAAACAAAATAAATAAGCAAATAAAAAACTGTTCCTGATTAATTTATAATTACACAAAAAGTTTTAGTACAGGTAAGAGAATGTACTCTTGATATAACTTAATTGAAAAAGAGACTGGAAAAAAACGAGAGACAAAAAAACCCAACTATTTGTACCAGACAGAAAGCTGTACTGAAGTAATAATCATACACACATCAACTAATAATACAAACAAGGGGAAAAATATCTAAAATAACAATGGTGGGGAATTCCTTCAAATAACCTCAACCTTGGGAATCATAACAAATCTAAGCTTTTATAATCAGACAAACAAATACTCTCTCCTCAAAGTCTGCATGTTTTTTTTTTTAACTTAAGCAAATAAACAGGGACAACTCATTAAAAAGTTCTCTAGAAACGTTTCCCATTTTCTATAATAATTCTTTAACAGTAACATTAAAGTTTAATAAAATCCAAATACTATTTTACAGTTTTCAGTCAGTGAGTGTATTTACGTTATTTAGTTTTCTCTATGACTCTTTATAGGGATGTTTTTTAGAAAATATTTTGAGAATTGGTATTAATTCATACAAAAAAAATTATTTATTTTATTACCTAAAATTATATATAATTCCATTTCTTTAGAACCATTTTTTTCTCTCCGCCTACTGGGAGTTCAAATGTATGTGGTCATCTTGTTTTGTATCTCTTTTTATATTGCATTAAATGATATTTATAAAATGTTATTTGTAAAAATTAAAATCTACAAAAAGAGTTATAAATTAAATATACTTGTATCGAAAATTTTAATAATTTATACGCATTGCTCTCCATGAAATTTCATAAAACGAGGATCAATACATATTAAGACATTGCAAGCTATACAAAAGTACCTTGTTTTCTTCGTATGTTCTCTAGTAGAGCACAAACGGAAAAATCTATATGTTTTTCAAATCCTGCTATTAATTCACTCTCTCCTATATATATATATATATATATATATATATATATATATATATCAGTAGCGCACACAAGAATTTTTCAAGGGGGGTCCGGGGTCGGAAGTTCACTATTCTTGTATCATGCTCCTTTTGATTTTGTCGATTTTCAGGAACAAAACACAGTAAAAAACTAATTATTGAATAAATAATTAGCATTAATTAATAAAATTAATCATTAATGACAAATAATTAAATCTTTCGTACTATATACTTAAAATTTCAATCAATCGGAAAAATAATCAAGGACTTTGCGGGGGGTCCGAACCCCCAGGACCCCCCTTGTGTGCGCCACTGATATATATGTGTGTGTGTGTAATAATTCTCAGTGATTTAATCTTTAATAGCTCTTGATTTATCTATGGTCCAGTCCTTCAGGACAACCGTTTAATTATTTTAATTAGTTACCCACCTAACGGGGACTTCTGGAACTACATCTAACCATCCCCATATTATGTGATCTCCCGCTTGGTGTAAAAGCGAGACTCTGGAAAATCCCGTCCTCTTCTTTCTTTTGTCTTTGTCCTTAACCATGTAGCCGACTGCAGCTCGTAGTGTAGTTTCTTTGTTCTGTATTGTGTCGTGCATTCCATGTTCTACGTTTAATATGCTTGTGTTTCAAGATGTGGAATAAAACGGATTTAATTAATCACAAGACTGCCTCGTCAATCTCATCAGCAAGAAACATCAACAATAATTAAAAATGAATTCAATATTAAAAAATCCCTTCCACTGGCCACGCCCTGTCCTTTCGATACAGTACCATCCACTCGTCACGATATAATAGTTATCATTACCCCTTCCAAGAAACAATATATATATATATATATATATATATATATATATATATATATATATATATATATATATATATATCTTGTTTACAAATTTTCAATCGTTAATAAAATATTTTCTATTCATCCATTCAAGTTCAAATCCATTTTTTTAACGTTACAGTGGAAGACACTTGATGTTAATACAGTTTTTTCAAATATTAATTCAATAGTTAAATTTAAAAAATGAATAAATAGTAACGAACTATAAACAGTCCAACACTATATATAGAAAGGAAAATGGAAAATCCCTTTCTATTTTGCCACTTAATAGTGTGATTCTGTCGCATGTTTATATATATATATATATTGTAATTTTTAATAAAAAGTAACTACAATAAAATTTTTCTTTGTTGACCTAGGTAGGAAAATTGACTTAAAACCTTTATATATATATTACTTGTTTTATAAATGTAAAGTTCGGCATATGGTCACCAACTTAAGTTAATCATATGCCATCTGGAACAGTTTTCTTACTCCTTTGCATTTACGACTTGAAAATCCAGAAATCAATAGTGTTAGCCGATGTGCTAGCAGCACAAAGCATAGGTAGGAAAATAGCTTCCAATTGACATTTAAAAATTAATGAAGTTGGTGGGGTTTCTCAATGCTTTATACACTTATTCTATGGCCTAATAAGTGTTAAATTATACAAAATATACGATTTCAAATAATTTTTATAAAACAACTCACCTCCGTCAGGCAAACAGTTCCCCAAACAGATCACAAGTAAGAGACACCATGATTTCAGACCTGAAAAAATTGAAAGTTCTAAAATGAGCAAAAAATAACTATATGTAAAAACAATAATACTGGATGTAAACATAAGAAGCGTGTTGTGCTAAGACAACCGGAAATTGTTTCTAAAATGCAACCATACATTTGTGTTTTATCGATTCTATAACCCAAATTAAAACGTCACTTTTAAAAAGGCGTACAGTTAGTCTGTGACTTCCTGTATGTCTTTTTTTCTCTCCAGACTGAAATCTGATCTCTTTTCTGTTGATATTATGATTCCTGAGAATCGTTCGAGGCTTACAAAATTTTTAATGTAGTACTCTTGTTTAAGTTAATCTGTTTTTTTATTCATCAAAGGAAAAAAAATTCCAACTGCGATAATTATATTTCATTACTCATCGGCGGTCTTTCGGTGACTGACAGCTTCAGCTAGCAGGGGGAAAAATGCAGAAATGTATTATATATTAAAATCGGCTTCATACAACCAACCAAAGAATGGCGGAAGCAAAAAGAATTCGCAATTCACTCACTTGCTTATCAACAAAAATCATTCGCTACAATAAACATAAGTGAAGTACTCGATTTATAAAACAAATCTCAACTCAATCCCACCATCCTGATGATAAAATATAGTTTAAATTTTATTTTCATTAAACTTCGAACCGTAAAGTACACCACAGAAGGAAATGTCTAACTAACATATGTCTGTAACGATCTCTAACTTGCATAGTCAAATATTTACCTTTATATTTGAATTCAACAATAAATAAAAAGTCAAAACTCTTAGAATCAGTATTTAAATCTCCTTTATATCTTACACGACATTAGCATATGAATAGGAAACACTTTTACACGCTAGTCTTTTTTATATATTTATATATTCTCTTAAAGTACCTTCCTACAGAAACCTAAAATAGTTACTTTAACGTACATCGTTCTTGGATGATTTTAAATAACAACAGCCTACAAATAGTTTCAATATTGATTATTTGAAATACGTAATCAAGTATGTAGTTTTTTGTACCCTCCAAGGCATTTTGAAGTTAAAGGTCTTTTTTAATAGGAACGGGTTGTGGGAAAAGTGTATGGAATTAAAAACATTTCATCACGCACACAAAATAATGGGTTAGTTGGGAGCGTAGTAAGGAGAGATGTTTACTATGAAATAAAAGTTTTTTAACAATTTTTTTTGAAGTCTTCTATCAAACTTACTATTCATCCCTTTTAAAATGAAAAATGATTTTTTTCATAAACTTATTTTTTATTTATTTTATTTTTGCACGGATTACTTATTTAAGAAGAATATTCTTGAGACCAACATGTGTAGAGAAATATAATATATATGTGAAATATATTTACTCGCGAAAATTTTTAATTTGATTAGAAGTGATTAAGTGATCGTGGCCGAATAAATAACGAGGCTGGATCGTGATCACATCATTTATTTGAGCATGCTTCTCGCACATTGCCAAAATACAAGAGAGAATTATTCGAACATCAAGTTTTCATATACAGAGAAGAACAGGGAAAAACGCATCATAAAAAATACAGTCACATGTTTAGGCGAAGGGAATAATTAGTTATTTATAGAAATGACATCATGGTGTATTAAATCCCTGCTTGTAAGAGGCATGAAAACAAGTAATGGTCTTGTATTTCTTGGAATCGCCAATAAATCTATCAAAAATAAAGGTTTAAAGAATCAGTAATAAATGTACCAAAATAATGTTTTTAATGCTTTAGAAACAGATAAATTGAGACGAGTTTCAAAATAGGGTATAAGGATTTAGGAATTAGATGTTATAAATAAAGGAGATTCGAATTAGGGGGGGGAGTAGATACCACAATTTAAAGTTATTATATACATAGTATTGTTACGCAATATTATGTAATATTAAGTGTCCGAAATCAGTATTTGGTGTAGACACCACGCGCTGCAGTAAGTGCTGCTATACGACGTGGCATGGAGTCAAACATATTTTGAATGTCTGCTTGTGGAAGAGAATTCCATAGTGCTTATATGTGTAGCATAAGTTCATCTTTTGAAGCTGCAGGACGCGGATCACAAGGGAGACGCCGACCAACCAAATCCCACACGTGCTCACTAGGCGACATATCCGGCGAATAAGCAGGCCAAGGAAGAAGTTGCATGTGTTGGACTGAACAGAAGTCTCGAACAGTCTTTGCAACATGTGGACGTGCATTATCCTGCAGAAAGATAGCTCCAGGGATGCCTTAAAGGAAGGGAAGGCTGCAGCACGCATGCGTGGTGGCTCTGAAACTTTACTATTTTACGTAACATCCTATAATTGATATTTGTTGCAAAGTTCATTTGATTCTGATGATTCCTTCATGGTGTTGCCTTTTTTACAAGCAGCAGTGTATTAACCCATTGAAATTTCTTTAATAATTGAAATACTCGGGCAGAATTTCGAGTTCCCTGTAATAAAATGATAAATAGCCATGATTTCTGTATTTCCTCAGAGAAAAATAGAGTATTATTATCATAAAAGCAGATTTTTTACATAATCTAAATATATTATAAAAATCTCAAATCATATACATCACCAGAAAGATTCAAAAAGTTTCCCCCAAATTTGTGGTGCACACAAATGTAGGTTAAATATAAGACTTTCCCAGACTAAAGTCAACCGTCTTTTTACCTTCCTTTGACCAAGAACTCCAAACACTCAATCCATAATTCAAAATAAATTTTTCACATTTGAAATCCGCTGAAAATTAATAACGTGCAGAGATGCAGGTCAAAAAACAAAAAAAAATATTTTATGACCTTCCTTGTAATCACTTCTTGCAAAACGCCATAAAGTTCAGGTCTCAAAACAAGTAGGTTCGAAGAAGAAATTAAATCACAGGATTCACTTAAAAGCAAAATATTATAACTTACTTTCTTTCTGAGAACAAATCTATTATCCCCTACTACAAGAACAAAACTGTGAACTGACATCTTTCGAATCTTCATCCATCACAAATGTCAAAAACCAAAAAAAAATCCCTGGTCAATGCCGACCTATTAAAAAACTCTGGCAACTCAACTCTAATCCCGTAAAAGGTATCTTCCTCGTAAAAATCCTCTTACCCAATTCCTTTAAAGCAGACGCGAAACAATACAAAATCCTTGGAAAACAAAATAACAATGTTACATCCCATTATTCAAGGGATGGCCGAAGAATTCCCCCTTCTTTAATCCATATTGTTTAGCGCCTTAAATTAAGCAAACGGGACTATTTGGGGGTAAAAGGTTCTATTATTACGAAAACGTGCGTTAAAATTGACCATGCAAAGGTCAAGAATCAGTCTTAACTGTCAGTCTTGGCCTCATTTACATCAACTGACCACACCCTGTCTCTGGGGTGGGACGCCGCTCGGAGAAAATATCGTTTGCTCCGAAAGGGCAAGGGCCCTTTTTTTTTCTTCGCTCTTTTGTGATATGTCGTTTGGCAACGGTGGATGCGTCGTTTGCGGTCACGGACAAACTAATAATGTTTGGACCATTTTCTCTTTTCATCAGTAACTAAGCGCGCGAAAAATAATGGTTCGAATAATGACGGTGCTTTTTCGAATGTTTTATTTGTTTGTTTCGTTTCACTTTAAGTTCCTGTATTGTTTCCACTTTTTTTTAGTTGCGAGAAAGTAGTGTTTTTTTAATTGCTTTGTCTTAAAAAGTGTTCAAAATTTTGCAATAGAGAAAAACGCCCTATTTGTAATGAGTGAAGTTGAATGTTACAATTAAGTAAGGTTTGTTAAGTTTTTTATCTAATTGAATGAGATAATGTAAATATATATTAACACAGAAGAATACAGGGCGGTATTCGAATTTAGAGAACAATTTAGATTACGTTTTTGCGAATATTCATTTTCACCAACACCTTGAAAACAGAAATGGTTTTAAGGTCGTTACGTTCTAGTTTGAGATTCCTAAGACCTTGAAGTAAGAATCTGACATGCGTTTGAAATTATAACTCGATGGGAGAAAATGTTTAAATTTGGGTAATCAAAACAAAATGTTCTGGAAAAGTCACTAATAGCATATATTTAAAATTTAAAAAAGTTTTTTTTTCTACTTAAAAAGGCTGAAATCTCCTTTTTTTATATACGCTTTTATTAGCTTCTCCTGTATGTAACGGAATCCTTAAACTCGATTTTTACCCACTTTCGAAAGTCAGATTAATTCGAAATTTTGCACACTTGCCAAGGACTGATGACAATACAATAATTTAATAATTTTGTTCTATTGTCCTAATCAGGATTGGCGATTTCCAGATTTGGCGAGTAGAATATTGTATTACAACCCTAAAGTGAAAACACTCATTGTTAATACAAATACAACAAACAAAAAAGGGTAATTCATCAATGTGAATAAATTATAGTTTAAAAAAACTAAAAAACCCCCTCTTTTTTATAGTAAGTGAGTGAATATTAACGTCGCACTGCTACACGAGGGCTTTTGGCGACGGACCACTTAATTATGAACCATGGTCAAGTGACGTGGACGATACCTGAGCTGGAATCCCCTCTCCTAACTACCACACTATACCAACGGGAGGACGTTTCAGCTCTCGACAGATTTAACGTGCATCGCTGCCCTACACGGCGGGTCTTTAGTGGTACTGGGCTTGAACTCGTGACATGCCTGCCATGATCCGATACCTTGACCACTGGGTTACCGCAGCCCTCTTTTATAGTAAATCGAACTAAAAGATAAAAAGTAATTCTTAATATAAGAATAAAATGATTAACGAGAAAATTAATGTCATTGTGTAAAAGCGTGGGGTGCTCGATATCAATTGTTATGATTTCTTACTAGTTCTATTCCGAAATGCATAGTTAGTGTAAGAATGTAGTACAAAGCACAAACCCCACGATTTTACCACAATGTCATTAATATTGTCTCTATAATCATTTTATTCTTTTGTTAAGAATTATTTTTTACTTTTTTGTTCGATTCACTATAAAAGCGTGTTTATTTTTTTAGTTTTTTTTAAACTATAATTTACCTTTTGACTGCGTTCAGAACCGTGCTTTAGCAAAAGCGTATAAATGAATAATTTTCTTGATAATTAGTGCCAGTTGAATTAGAATAAATTTATAAAACTTATTTAAGAATATTATTACAATAAAAATGACTTAAAAATGCAATCCTTTGGCAAAAAATGAAAAAAATTACATATTTCCAAATAAAAATTCTCCTTTTGTGAAAAATGCTTCTATAATAATATTTTGCCTAATGTAGCTCAGATTTCCTGGATTTTTGAAATAAGAGTGTTGAAAATTTCACACTATTTACTGAATTACGATCAATTAAAATAAGAACCAGTATTTCTTGTAAAAACTTCCCTTCTCTGATATACTAAAATATGAATAAATCCACATTTCAATTACTTATCTCAAAAATTCTAGTTCAGGTGCTGTATAGATACTATACATGAGAATATTAATAATATAGATGTATTTTTCTTATAAAAAGTGAATGTTCTGAAAATATCTAATTCTTGCTTCATTTCTTTTTTTTTTTTGTGCAAAATATTGCATTTAAATATTTTTGCCTGTATAATAGTATTAAAAAAGTTGAGATGTATATTCTAATTTAAATAACACTAATATTAAAAAAAATCATTAAAACGCTTTTGCAAAATTATGGTTTTGAACGCGTTGTTGGTACCGTATCTTAATACATTTTTCATTTTTTTTCTCTCCAAATATTCATTTCAGGATGCTTGTACGAATATAAACCATAAATTATGAATTATTTATTACTTCTATATTTTTAGATTAATAAATTCCAAATGAAATTCCAACTGTAGTAAAATTTTTTCGCAATATCATCTAAATGTATAAATTATCATATTGCGTTCCACCAATATTGCATCTCCAAATGCTGATTTTACAGAATTTAATAATTATATAGCCAGCTTTAAACAAGTTTTCACTTCAGATGTTCCACCAAACTACAACATAAGAAATTAATTTTAAGCTCAAAAATATAAAAAAAAATAAGGAAGTCAATTTTTACTTATAGGTCAACAAAGAAAATTTTTATTTTAGTTGATTAAATTTAATTAATGAATAAATGTTTGTAAAAAGTGCATGAACAACAAATGTCGTTACTACAAGTTTAAAAAATATATATTTGAAGCCAAGAAAAAATTCGTTATAAAAACTTACTGGCGCCATCTATTGGTGCTAAATCTAACTTCGTCAGAATAACGCAGAATAAATTTAAAATTAAAAAATAAAATAAAATTAATCACACAACTAATATTTGAAAAACTGTATCAAAACTCAAGTGTACTCAATTACAAGTTTGAGAAAATGTATTTGAACATCAGAGGACGAATAAATAGTATTTTAGTAACGATTGAAAATTTGAACAAGATAATATAGGGAGAAAGTAAACTAATATTAGCAATTGAAAAAGTATAAGAATGCATCTTGATATCTTTACTTTTAAGGATCTTGCAAATCATCCATGAAACATCAACCCCTCTACACGGTGGATCTTCATCGGCAGTAGGCTCAATCTCATGACGCGCTGACCACGAGCTCGTGACCATGACAACTGCGCTACCACGAACAGAATAAACACGAGTGGTGCACTCCTGCAATTCCTTAGCGATATTCTTCTGTAATTCTCATTCCCACTTCTTGCCACCCCCTTTCACCTTTTATTTTTCTTTCCTTACTTTTATAGCAGAGTTTCTCAAACTGTAGGGCGCCCCCCCCCTTGGGGGGCGCTAGCATTTTGAAAAGTCGAAAACAAAAGATTATTTTAAAAAATTATAAATTTACTGAAAGTAAACAAACAAAATACTTTTGGATATAATAAAATATAAAGTAGACATTTACACTGATATAATACACTTATAAATGTATCAGTACTTTGCAATGTATTTCATTATTAATTTAACAATATTAAGTTAAGAACAAGTTTGATAATTATCAGTGGCCCCATGGGCTTGTATTAACACTTATCTTGATAATTTGTACGGTTTATAATTAATTCCTTAACTGCCGATTTAAAGTTACGAAATCCTCTCCCCAATGCCACTCTTTTCGACGAAGGTGCGTGTATTTTGATGTTTTTCGGAGGTGGTGGAGGAGAAAAGGAATAAATAAGCAATCCTTTGCAAACGCTGTCAAGGTCCTTTTATTGCCTCCCAAAGCCTTCGGAATAATTTTATGAATAGCAGTGCACAGAATAGATCGCACTTCGGAAAGACGTATATATACGTCCAGAAATTTCATTTTTGGACAGAGCGTGACGTTTATATACGTTAGTAACATATAAGAGGGTAAGGCAGTATTGTAGCTTTAGTGTCAAAGTATAATATTATTGAATTTAATACATTGTTATTGTATGGAGGGGGCGCGATGAAAACGATGATTGATTATTGGGTCGCGAATATTGAAAGTTTTAGAAGCACTGCTTTTATAAAGTTTTATCTAAAGCCCATACATACACCCATTTCATAATCAAGTGGTTATCTCAGTTTTGCAAACTATGGCGCCAATAAAACCAGCCAACATGGAATAAATAATTTACCCCTTTGCGGCGTAGGGAACTAGATGCCAAATCACACGACCTCATAAACAGATTCCAGCCGACAAAACTCACGCCATTAAAACAGCACCCAAATCACACAACCATGGCCTTCCATTACAATGTCTCTTTTATCTTCTCTCGCCCTTTCCACCCTTTTGTGACTCTCAAAAGGCATGCCCTCTCTCTTTCGCGTCCTTTCCCAAACCCGGGCGAAACCGAAAGTCCTCTTAATCCCTTTTCCGAATGCGACAGGTGGGTAATGAACAACGCCGGTGTCAGAGAGGGAAGAGATAAGATTTGACCACAGACATTATCTCCAGTCCATGACCGGAACCGGACCCTACGTGACTTGCATAATGGAGGTCACAAGGCTACACAGTGGGGAATTAATTCAGAGGTGCGCTTACACACGATTACAATTGCGTGCGGATAGTTTTGTTTTGTTTGCTTTGCTTTCTTCCCGGGTTCGCATTGTGGAAAAGGTTTGAGTTTGGAGTTATGTCGTTCTCTGTGTTAGGATGAAATCGTTTGAGGATTTTGGAGTGGTGATTAGAGCACAGCTCTCCTACCCTCCCCCTTCTTTCTTCTTTCATGAAATTTTTTTAAGGTTATGTAATTGTTTATGGATGAGAGCATAGGCGTAGCTAGTCTTGAGTGGACCCTGTATCAAATTTATTTGGGGGTCCTTTTTTGCGGCCCTATAACAATTTAAGATTGTTTTTAATGGATGTTGGGGCCCATGTAGAGTATTACTTTGGAGTCGTTGACAGTTTCACTTATTTAGGTTCGGAGATTAACAACAGAATCGATTGTACTACTGAAATCCAAAAGAGAATTAACAGGACTAACAGATGTCTTGATGGAATATCAGTATTATCTTATGCATGTGAAACTTGGTCCATGTCTCGAAAAGATGAGATCATGATGAGTATCTACGAAAGGAAGATTTTAAGATTTATGTTTGGAGGAATTTAGGAAAATGGAACGTGGTGAAGAAAATCAAATTTAGAGCTCTATCAATCATATAAAGAACCTGATATTGCTAACTTCATCAAAATACAATGAATCAAATAGGCAAGTCATGTTGTCAGAATGGACGAAACCCGCACCACTAAAAAAGTCGTCAATGCCCAACCAATTGGCACGTGAAAAAAAGGCAGGCCAAATCCAAGATGGATTGATATCCCAGAAAAAGATCTCCTAGTTTTGAGAACTAAGAATTGGAGAACACTAGCAAGAAGAAGGCTGACTTGTGGAAAAGGCTTCTTGAGAAGGCCCACCCTGGGCTGTCGAGCCACTGAGGAAGGAAGGGGCCCATGTAGCTTGGGGGCCCCGTATTATCGATACGGTGGTAGCTACACCCTTGGATGAGTGGATATAAGTGTTTGTTAAGGTATTCGACTACCTTAAAATTGTTGATTTTGCCAAAAATTGACAATTTTTTTATGATTTTATTTTATGGACCATCTCATTAGCTTTATAAAAATACCAAATTTATTATTTTCCATTCACTAGAATGAAAACTACAAGTATTTTACTAAAAGCAGATGCCACTACATGAAGCAAGATGTCATACTTTAAAATGCGTTTTACTCGAAATGTGTGTGTGTGTGTTTTTGTTTTGAAAATGCTCAAACGGGAACAGCGCTCAAAAGTTTTGAAAATAATAAACTAAGAAAATTTTTGTGTATGTTTTGTAGAATAGTGTTTTAACATTGACATTTATCAATCACTGTTTCATTGCAAAATTTACAGTCCCTTATGTAAATATAATTACTGATTTTTTTCAGTAATTTCATACAATAACTAAGATAAAGTGTCTCAACTCCAGAACGCAAGGTGCAAGTTCACGAGCATGATCACTTGGTTACCTATCAAGGATGATAGAGGTGCCCGAGTTTTAGGGGATCTATTGGTGATAGACCCCTTAATTTTGAACAACGGTCAAGTGACGAAGACGACACCTGAACTGGGGCTCCCTCTCCAAGCTTCCATGTCACGTCAACATGAAGAGCCTCGACAGATTTAATGTGCATCAACCCCTCTACACAAATGAACTTTAAATGTCATTGGGGCTCGAGCCCATGACACGCCAGCCACGAGTTCGTGACACCATGGGCACTTAACTAAACTACCGCGGCAGATTGCTTATGGGTTCTTGAGCAAAAACAAGTTGATCGTCTTTGGGAACCACAAAAGTCAACGTCACGGTGACTTGAATTTACTAAGTGACTAATTAATATTTACTGGAATCCATACCATTTTGGGGTTTTGTTGTTGTTCATTGTGCCACCTGATCGACAGTAACATCAGATAAAGGTCCACGAAATTCATCGTGACTAAGGGCTGGATTTTTCGCCTGCCGTTAGACTTAGCTTTGAACACCATACAAGTGACAGTACGATTTTGCTTAGTTCCACCCCAACTTAGAGGGAGAAAGCCTTAGGGGTTGTTAGGGATCTCCCAACTCTCTTCCCCTTCCACCAACCACACGAGAGGACTTGCGGCTCGACGGTTATTTAGAATACCCCCATGCCGCAAAGGCACTAAACATTTACAAACATCCATGTCTTCTCCGGGATTCGAACCCAGTCCCTACGGCACCACAGTCAGCGTCGCTAACCACTCTACCGGTTGGGAGACAAGATATTACATATGTGCGTGTATGGGGGAGGGGTTGTCACACATACAGGTACAACTCAACTCAAGAAGTCCACAAGCAAAAAAAAAAAAATGCGTTACTAATGATCTAATGACAGTGTGATCGAATAAAAACATTTTAAAACGATGATACATAATTAACCCATTAACAAAAAACGTTTATTTTCAGAACTTCCTGCACTAAACATTTAGTACTAAATAGCTCAACCTTTAAACGTTCCAAGAAGGAACATTCAAAAGGCAATACAACAAAAACAAAACAAAAAGGCTTCTGATACAGCCCCTACAAGAGGTAGCTCAAATTCTTCAAAAGCATCTTCACACTTATAAATCCTCCGTCGCAACATCGAACAATGTTCGGACAGTTTCGGTACAAGCTTATCTCCGCTATCGGGAAAAAGGGACGTGAACTCATAAAAAGAAAACTTCTACAACACCTGTGTGGCAACAGCACTCTTATCGTTTGGTCCTCATTACCAGAACAGGTTCAATGGCCGCCTGTTTCGTGTTGTTCTCCAAGACATTTCGGCAGCAAGCCCCCTTTCTCTGCACTCTTAGATGGGGTACGAAGAAAGAATAATAATAAATAAATAAAATAAAAAAATCGTCTGCACGCAAAAGGAGCTCATTATTTTCGACATAGTGACAGGAGTGTAGGCTTCACGCGATTGTCCTGATGGATCGAACATAGGGGTGAAGCTTCTGTCAGGTAGTGCTCAAGTTTGGAATGTTAATTTTTTGAAAATATGTGGAGCAAAATATGAGAATAATATAAAATTTAGCCATGGAACTGTTTATATTAAAGACTAACTTTCTTTCATATAGAGAAAGAACAATACGAAATTGATATTACTAATAATCAATTAAAGATAAATTTAAAACAGCAGGTACTTATTCTCTCCATAGAATGCCAGGACAGATTATAAAGTGTTAATCCGAACTATATGAAAAATAAACTTTAAATCATTGAATAGAAATAACCACAGGTTCCCTGTTCGCTTAAAATAACATACTACGTTATGAATTAACCCCTTAAGTGCCGAGGGCGTGTATACTCGTCCTGTTGAGCTGTTGAATTTAGTGCCCCGGACGTCTCTATACTTGTCCTTCAAAAGGATGACTTTTTGTATTGTGCTGTTCTGTTTAAAAGTAGTCCCATGGCTTTGAGATGCAATAAAATAACATTGACAGTGTCATCGATAGTCTATAGAACTTACTTATTTTGGAGAAGGGGTGAGGAAGGGATTTGAAAGGGTTTATTCCAGAAACGATGAAATTCACAGTTAAGCTGTTTTTTATGTTTCTTCGTTTGAGTGTGCTCTTTGTTCTTCATTTACTGGTGTTTTTGCTTACCGAGTGTAATATATATATATATATATATATAGGAGCTTTTTATTTTTTTGTACAAATGCAATGAATGTGATGCTGGTTTATGTGTTCAACCATATTTCAAGATATATCATAGAACAGAAAATTTATACTTTATTTTTCAATTCCTACTATTAGCTCACACTCTCAATACATTTATTTATTTATCTTCGAGGAATTTTCAATCGTTAATAGAATACATTTTAAAACGCTGAATTAAGCTGAAATTTTATATACATGATTATTTGGATGACAATAAATATTTAATTATAATTAATAAAAAATAATTGATTAAAACTAATTATTTGAAAAATTATAAATACAGCCACGTTGGCATCATTTTTGGTGACTTAGCGATCCTTTTGGCGACTTGTGTCAAAACTTGAAAAGCATTTTTTTTCACGTTTCAAAGCATTCAGTTGAACTGAAATTTTATATGCACGATTGTATTGGATGACAATACGATACTTTAATGATAATTAACAAGAATTAATTACCACTTAATGTTGTGATTCTGTCCTATGTATATACATATTTATATTAACTGTAACTTTTTAATCAAAAGTGGCTAAACTAAAATTTTTCTTCGTTGATCTAAGTAAGAATTGACATAAATTTTTTTTTTTATTTTACTTGTTTAGTATATTGCAACTCTAGGGATTAAATCTTTCATTTTCATTTTAAAATTTTATCTTTTTTCCCCTTTCTGATTTAAAGCGAAACTAAACAATTTTTAGCTAAAAAAAAATGCGTCTTTTCTCCCCCTCCCCCTCAATAAACCGCTTAACAACGCACACCTGTGGACAATAGGGTGGCATTGGGGCATGAAATTTTAAACTTCTCCTCGGCAATTTATAGGTTAAAAAAAAAAAAACTTCACACAAAAACCTGGAGACTAGAGCAAGCATGTTTCGATAGCTACCATATGTGTCCTTTCCTCATCTTCCCAACGATTAATGAATGAATGAATGAGAAAGTGTTTATTAACGCTGCACTCACTATAAGGAGGACTACTGGCGACGAACCTCGTAATTTTGAACCATGGTCAAGTGACGAGGACGATATCCGAGCTGGCAACCCCACTCGAAACTACTACACCATACCAACGGGAGGACTTTGAGCCACGATAGATTCAACATGCATCAACCCTCTACACGGCGGGTCTTCAGAGGCACTTCGCTTCGACTTCATCTAGTACAAAAGTTGTGAGTGAGTGAATGAATATTAACGTCGCACTGTTCAGCTACACGAGGGCTTTTGGTGACGGACCACGTAATTTTGAACCATGGTCAAGTGACGTGGACGACACCTGAGCTGGCACCCCCCTTCTCCTAACTACCACAGCTCTCGACAGATTTAGCGTGCATCGCTGCCCTACACGGTGGGTCTTTAGTTAGTACAAAAGTTAGTTACCAGTTCAGGTGCTACTTGACCATGGTCCAGAATAACAAGCTCCTTGCTAACAGACCTGGTGAAGTTCAAATTCCTTATAAGTCCTAACGTAGTGTTGGTGGAAGGAGGGTGAGGTAAAAACTTTTTTTAGCGCTCTTATATATAATGTGACATTTATTCCAGTAAAAACTCTATTACCTCGGGTTTTTTTTTTATAAAAACGTTCGATCACGTACTAAATAAATTTGACAAATATGTCTGTCTGTATATGTACATAAATTTAACGTATAAATATATATTTAAAAAAAAACATAATGTGTAAGAACATGTGAATAAAAAAAGTATTATTATTCGCATATTTTTTTATAATATAAATTTAAATATAGTCGTATTTCAACATGAAATCAGCTGCTAGTTACTAACTTCTGATACTTCATCAGTACATGTGCATTTAGGGGTTATTCGAAACACGAACATAAAATTGATGGATGGGACCGTTTCCTAATCTTACCACTTCTCAAATCACAATAAAGTGATCAATCAAAAAAGTTGAACCCTGTGAGTAGTGATCAAAAACATGTAAATGAATGGATTACATTTTGATGAATCGTCTTAATTTCCCCGACAGTTTTCAGTTTAATTCTTTCGTTTTCACGCAAAAATAAGAAAAATGGATAATTTACTCAATTTCTCTAAAACATAAATACATGTGTTTTTCATGCCTTTTGTTGTGAAGTAATTGTGTGTTGTAAGTCGTTTCGCTTACATGAATCAAGTGGAAGACAATGATTGATAATGAAAAATTCAGAGTACAATTTACGAAAACTATCGAATAAAAAATGTAAATGTATTAAAAAGCAAAACACACACAAAAACATGAATCTACAATTTCCATATTACATAAATCACCATGCGAATAATTATTACAAGTATTTTTGCAATTTACTATTTTAAACTCCAAATATGAAATAATATTGTAAAAAACAAGTCGAATTATAACCATGTGTTTGATCAGTTATTTCAAATTAAAAAGATTTTCAAAAGATGTGTGTCAATGATTTTTCGTGTTTTCCAGAGAGTAACGTATAATCTACAAACGAAAAACAAAACTCTGAAATTTGACTGAAACGGATTCTACGCCATTTTTTAATCCTACATTCACTTGCATTCAACCACTTTGCTGTGAAACCGGCCGCGAAATTGCAAATTGCACACACACCGGTTCTTGCGAATCTAACAGCTGTATCCACGTTGTATTCCATGAATAATACATAATGTCGTGTTTTCTGTGTTAGAATTCTCGTGGAAAAACACGTAAGGCTTAAGATTGTCCACTGGTAACAAGCAGTTTTATGTAATTCACAAAATACATCAAATTGAGTTCCTGCGTTATATGCTAATTTTAAGAATTGAATTTTTATGTTTTGATTTATATGGTTTTTTACTTGAGAAATATGAAGTTGAGCTGAATTTCAATTTAAAAGTGGAAGAACAGAATTCGAATTCGTATAAATTGGATTCGTGCATTCGATTTGTGGAACATATTAAAAGACAATAAATTTAAATTTTATCATGATTTCTGCAATTCGTTATATAATATATGGAATTCGTTATATAATATATGTACGATATTTTTTGCTTAGTTTTAAAAAACTGCAACCAAATATAATTGCGTTTCCGCCAATACTAACAAGGAATATGTAACCGCAATAAATATTCACTTTTATGAAGTTTGTCTTTCAATAAATTGCTACAATACCGTATTAAAAATTTATAAAAAAAGAATAAATAATTGAATCTCATTAATATTTATAAGATTTTCTTTCTGGAAAAATTATAATGACTAAAATTATATTTTATTTGCTATGTTATTGTTCTCAAAATTGATCAAAGCAATCGGAAGAAGTTTTCAGCGGGAAAAAATGCGAGAAAAGTCAAACGATTTTTTTCCAAAACAAATGCGGAAAATACTTTATATCTATTCATTCCAGAAAAAATAAGTCTTATAAATATAATAATGTTATTTCTTAAACCAAAAAGAAATTAATGTAGTAGAACTGAAAAAAATAATCGAAATAATTTTTAAAGCATTTAATACAAGAACGTTTTAATAATAATATTAAATAAATAGCAAATAAATATAAACCTGTTCCTGTTCATTTTAACAAATTTTAATTCTTTAATGGAAACTTTTAATAACACAAGGAATTAAAAGAAAATAAAAATAGTTGGCAACAGTTAAATTCATGAGAATTCCAAAACACTTTTAATTCAATTCTGTTTCTTAAATAATAATTACTGTGTCTTAGAGAATTCGAATTGTGGTCTGAGAATGTAAAAAACTGAAATTCTTACGTTATTATTCTCACGTAGTCTAAAATAAATGCTGGCTGTTAAAGTTAGGATATTAGTCATGACATTGTGTGTGTGTGTGTAACATAGGAGAAAAGGGAATTTATGCTTAGATGGTTCATGACTGTGCAACCCATTTTGAAGAATCGACTTTGTTCGATTTCATTTTTTTAACAAAATGTTATTTTAAAAAAAATTGTGTTCAAGGATAGTTTAAATAATATTTTTATAATTAGAATATAAACATAAAATATATATATACTAAGTCTATAATTTAATATTTCTCTCAAATACTTAATCTTTCTCTGTTTTTTCGTATCGATTACTGTTTATGTTAGAATATTTGACCCAAATCTAACACTTTCTCTACTACTAATGAAACTGTGTAACTGATTCAATGCTGTACTTATACAAAGTTTATTTCATCTAATCTTTGTATGGGCTTAATACATAGTTTCTTAAATTGTGGGGCGCATCCCCCCCCCCTTAGGGGGCGCGAGCATATTGAAAAGTCGAAAACAAAAGATTATTTAAGAAAATTATTAATTTAAGGAAAGTGAACAAACAAAATACATTCTGACATAATAAAAAATAAAATACACATTTACACTAATATAATACACTAATAAAAGTATCAGTACTACACCAGGTATTTTATAATTAATTTAACAATACTAAGTTAAAAACAAGTTTAAAGATTACCAGTGACCACATGGGTTTGTCATACAAAAGATTAAATACAAAAATTAACATCTTGATAATTTGTACGGTTTATTATTAATCCCTTAACTGCCGGTTAAAAGTTACTCAAATCCTTCCCCAATGCAACCGTTTTCCACGTAGACGCGCGTATGTGATATTTTGGTAGGGGGGGGGGGAGAAAAAATGAATAAATAAGCAAATCCCACGAAAAAAGTAAATCCTTTGCAAACACCGTCAATGTCATTTTGTTGCATTCCAAGGCTTTCAGAATTATTTTATGGATAGCAGTGCACAGAAAAGATTGCACTTCGGAAAGACGTATATATACGTCCGAGGCAATTATCATTTGGTTTGAGCGAGATGTTTATATACGTCAGTGGCACTTTAGGTTGAAGTCGTGTTGTAGCTTTAGAGTTAAAGTTTAGTGTTATTGTATTCAATACATTATTATTGTATGGAAGGGAGGCGCAATGAAAATTATGATTGAATATTGGGTCGCAAACTGAGAAGCACTAAACTTACCAGTAAACTGGGCTAGGCTTAGCAGTAAACATCCCTCTTTATTTCGAATGCGTTTCCTATTTGAGAAAGTGTTCCATTATTTTTATTATCTTATACTACAATGGGAACAAAATTTTATTGCCCAATGTTCGTATTCTTTATTTAATATTTTCAAACAAATACCTTTCTGCAACATTAAAGGGATAAACATATTCTTCACCATCTCATTACACAATTTAAACGCTACATCTTTTATGAACCTTTTAAAACACCTTTTCAATTTTCTCTTCTCTCCCATTTAAAGGCATTTTAATATTCCAGTAAAACTCAAACTCACTCATTCAGGTGAACCTGCGAGAGCCAAGAAACTGTGAAATGCAAATTCAAAGCTCTGATGGAAGCAAATTAGAATATGCAATGAAAATGGATTTCCTCTTTCGAAAGATCCAAGTACATGTATTTACTTTTACCAAACGATTTTTTCTTCTTCAGAATACGTAACGCAAATAGTTAAACGCCAACTTTTAAAATTCTTCGTATTTATTAGCGTAGTGGAGAACCCTCCAAACGTGAATGAGTTTTTGAAAAGATTTACGTTAATTATCGGCGTGAATCTTTGACTTTTAAAACTGTTAAAAATTCAACGCGAATAAGTGAGGAAATTAAGTATTTGATTAAGATAAAATGTGTTAGGGAGCAGAATGGAAATGTTATGGAAGATTCAACATGGTTTAAATACGATTCGTTCGTTCAAAATGTGAGCAATAAACGTGTCAGCTATTTCCCCATTTTTCGATATTTTCATTCTAATAAGGCTTTATTTCGGCACGTATACAATTACTTAAGTATGTTCTGTTTGAATGCGTTGTATTTAAAAGTAAAATAGGAAGCACAAAGAACGAATGATTCGTTCGAATGGAATATTTATTAAAAATAAATTTCCTTTCAATTTTAGAGCAGCATTTATAATTCAATATTAATAAATTGTAAATAAA
The DNA here is from genome assembly GCA_019973935.1 of Trichonephila clavipes. Taxonomy (NCBI): domain Eukaryota; kingdom Metazoa; phylum Arthropoda; class Arachnida; order Araneae; family Nephilidae; genus Trichonephila; species Trichonephila clavipes. Next base: position 2,248,100 of record BMAU01001132.1, read on the forward strand.
TTATTTGTGTGCAGGGACTCTCTAGAAATTTTAATAACAACTTTTGTTAAAAATTATTCTAACGTAAGCATTTAAAACTGAAAATATTTGAAAATATAATAAAATGAATTATTTTCTCTATATATCTAGTACTTTTTTTGGTTTAAAATTTAGTTAATTCTAGATTCAACTTTTCACGGCGAAGGGAATCCATTTTTTCATTTTTAAAATTGGAAATTGTATTAGTTAATTATAACCTTATTTTTATTTGCCTACACAGAATGTCAAAATAGAACGCGCGCGAATACCGAAAACAATTACGTGAACGGGAACGTTTAAAAAAAGAACTGTCAAATCAATAGGGGGCAAATATAAAATAATTGCAATCTGTATTCTTGTAACTATAATTTTAATTTATAATGTCGTATGGTAATATACTGTGATAATATACGTGTGGTGGTGTATTACTGCAGCGTTTCTTAAACTGTGGGGCGCACCCCTTAAAGGGCCCTGATAACTCCACAAGGGAGGGGCGAGCACATTTAAAAGTCGAAACAAAAGATAACTCTTAAAAAAATATTAATTTACTGCAAGTAAACAAACAAAATACATTCAGACAAAATACAAAATAAAACACGCAATTACGTTTATATAAAACACTTATAAATGTATCAGTACTGCACACAATGTATTTTATAATTAATTGAACAATTCTAAGTTAAGAACAAGTTTAATAATTTCCAGTGATCCAATGGGCTTGTTATATATAAAATTATATACAAAAACTAACACCTATCTTGATAATTTGTACGCTTTATAATTAATCCCTTCAATGACGATTAAAAGTTACGCGATTCGCTCCCCCATGCATTCGTTTTCCACGCAAGCGAATGTATGTGATGTATAAAGGGGGCGAGAAGAAAAGGAATAAATAAGCAAATCCTCTAAAATAAATAAATTCTTTGCAAACACTGTCAAGGTCCTTTTAGTGTATTCCAAAGTCTTCGGAATAGCAGTGCACAGAAAAGATCGTACTTCGGAAAGACGTATATATACCCACACACGGGACAATTAACGCTTTGGCTGAGTGAGACGTTTATATACGTTGGTGGCACTTAAGAGGTTAAAGTCGTATTGTAGCTTTACAGTCAAAGTATAGTATTTTTGAATTCAATGAAAATCATGATTGAATATTGGTTTGCAAATATTGAAAGTTTGAGAAGCACTCAGTTAATGGGTTTAATCACACAATCAACCCTTTTTAGAAAGAATCAATCTTTTTTTAAAAAAAAAAGTATTTCGAAACAAGTATTACATAACAAACGATTTAAAAGAAGAAATCAGGAATTGAGCTTTACCATTGTGCTGCATTACACTTAGACTTTCCATTCACAAAGATACCGAAGATAGGAGTGATAAGCAAATTTCAAAGACGTTGGCTCCATTGGCATTAAGCCTTAACCGCGCAACCTGCTTCAAAAATGTAAATGTCGAGCTAAAGCCTTCATCGGTTGTGAGGTTCTCTAACTGGAAGCCTTAAAAGTATTAACTATTTAAGCAAAACGGTTTACTGGCTTCCCTCGTAATGGGATTAGGTAATCAGAGAAAGAAGTCCTTGCAAAGATGAGCACGCGTAAACAACGTGCGTTCTAAAGTACTCTGTTTCTTTTGTTATTTTAAAGGTCATAACGTGAAAGTGATACAAGCTACTAATTTATTCGATTTGGTGCGGATGATTCATTTTAAATACATTCAAAACATGCTGTATTGAATAATCATAATCCGTAGTATAGTAGTGCATATTTTATACAGTATTTTATTCAGCATGTTCTAAATTCTGTCGTTTATGATAATTGCTGACGATTTTGATCGTAGATCTTAAGGATTTGAAAATGAAATAAATAATAACATTTTGAATAATTTTACACAAAACATATTGTATATATATATTTAAATAAATTCAGTAATTCCGTAAATAATTCTAAGGTAAGGCTTAATTAAATCTCTCTGTTTGAAATGTATGTTTATATAAATATTTTAACACATTTCAAAATGTTCAGAAAGAAACTAAGGTGACTGATTAGGTTTGTAACAGAGGTTTTGAAAAAGCGCATAAATGAATATTTATATATATATATATATTAGTCTCAGTTGAGAGAATTACAGAATATACACATAAAATTGTTTTAAGAATCTTGTTACAAGAAAATATTATTTAAATACATTTTTTTGGCAAAAAAAATGAAGAATAACATATTTTTAAAACATTCTCCTTTTATGAAAAAAACTTTTATAAAAATTATATTTTGCCTATATATAGCTAAGACATCTATACTGGGGATGAACTAGGACTTTTAAAAAATTCACATTATTTTCAGAGTTACTATCAATTGAAGTAATAACGTGTGTTTTTTGTTAAAATTCCTCTACTCTGATAAAATAAAAGTATCAATAAATAAACTTCTAAATTATGCATCTCAGAAATTCTAATTCAGGTTCCGTAAAAAAAGTCCTAACTATGTATAGGAAAAAATTATTATTATAAATGGATTTTCCAAATAACGAAAAAGTTTTGTAAATATATAATTATTTCTTCATTTATGGTCCAAAAATTGCATTAAATAATTTTTTACTTGTAATAATATTCTTTAAATAATTTTATCTATATATTCAAATTCAAATGATACTAAATAGCAAAAAGCTATTCATTTATATGCTTTTTTAAAATCCTGGTGAACTTAAAAAAAGAAAAAAGTTTTAGATAAAAGTGATTCTCGAAGCAAAAATGGATGAATTTACCACAATTGCAATTAATTTTTTCATTTAATTTAAGAAAAAAAAATGTTATTTCGAACATAAGTTTTTTTGTGCAATTTATAAAAATAATCATCATTATTATTATAACTTGATGAAAAAAATACATCACCTAATTTAAATATTTTTAATGCTATGATATAACACGAATTATTACGAGCATATAATTAAGGAAAAATTTATCTTCAGAGAACTGATATTATATGTTGGTTGAAATATGCTTTTTACGTCATAAAGTTTTCAAACGCGTCGTATTATTAAAAATATTGCTGCTTACCTGTAATGGAAACAGAAAGGTTTCGGGGCATTTCTTGGCCAGTACTCCTTTACCTGAAATCAAAAATTTTGAGTTTAAAAGTTTTAAACGAAATATATACTTATGAGTAAAATAAGTTAGCACTTTATGTTTTAAATATGTATACATAAAATTACAAGCAACATGAATACAAATGTGAAATTTAAGTCAATTTTTTTGTTCCAAAAATAAAATTCAGAATAATAACATACAATAATAAGGAAATTACATTTGTAACATTCTATAAAAATGACAGACATTAATTAAAATTAAATAATACCGATTTAAATTCGTTCTCTCTTTGGTTTAAGATTTTTTTCCTAAAAACACCTTCTTTATCTCAAATGTTTTAACAATAAATTTATCAAGAACAGCCTATTATTATAAATCCATTTCCATCGGAAACTATATATATATATTTGCAATTATGTACCTTGTGGTGAACATAATCTGTACATAAATTTCAGAATTCAAAATAAAGTACACGTAAAGATTATGTTTGCGTAAAATTGGATTTTTCTTCCAATTGCAGAAAAAATATTTTAAAATACTTTTAAAAGACTTAAAAATCCACAATCGAATTATTAAAATGGACATTAAAATATGTTTATAAATGGAGGAAGAATATATATTTTTAGGAACAAAACACAATAGTCTAGATTTTAGAAAGAAAATACCAATTACATAAGAATAACGGAACTTTCAAGAATTCAAAATGGTTGAAAGAAGGAAGTTAATAATATCAAATAATAAGGCTTTACAAAATTTTCGAGTAAATATTGTATAATTTATAAGACGAATTCATCATTGAATTAAAAATTGTCATATTTTTCTTAAAATTGATAATAATATATTTATTAAGATACTGCAAGATAACAATATTTGTATTTATTATAATTTGTTCTGAAAGCAGTAAATGATATTTGGTCAAAAGATTTTATTTTTTTCGTTGATAATTTTTGTCAGAAAGATATAAATTAATGAAGTTAAATTTTGTTCCATTAGTGACCTATCTTTCTCGACCTGTAATACTTTCTTTTTCATACGTATATTCGACAAATAATAGAAAATGAAATAGCCTTTTAAATCATAATACAAAAACAAACAAAAAAAATTCTGGTCCATAAATTAAAAATAGCAACTTTTAAAAATCTGTATAACTCGAATTTATCTTCATGAGTTTTTTTTCCTCCAATTCAAATACAAATTAAACACTTCTGCAATTATTGAAGAGCAAATAATTAAAAAGAACTTGATTTTTATAATTTTTTTTCGTTCAAGAGAGTTACGTCAACTTGTAGTACATTCTATCGGAAAGAGTGAATATTGACGTCGCACTGTTGAGCTACTCGAGGATTTTTGGCGACGGATCTCGCAATTTTCAACCATGGTCAAGTGACGAGGGGACAACACCTGAGCTGAAATTCCCTCTCCTTACTTCCCCACTATACCAACGGGAGGACTTTTGAGCTCTCGACAGATTTTACGTACATTGCTCCCCCTACATGGCGGGTCTTTAGAGGTACTAGGCTTGAACTCATGAAACGCCGGCCACGAGTCCGTTACCTTGACCACTATGTTACCGCGGCCACATTATACAGGAATAATCGCACTTAATTATACAGTGTGGTTGACTTTTTTTCATATGCAGAAAGATATGTAGCAAATAATAGCTACGTTTTATCGGAATGAATCATAATTTATTATGGAGCTACTTAAATAAAGTATATTTCTTCAAACAAGAAACAACAAGTATACACGTATAAGTCTACAAAAGCAGGTATTCAAAAGTCACATCAATACAACACGCAGCAATTTAAATCCTTAGTCATTACTTCGCGTAAGATTCACTTTCAAACTCTGACACTTGCAATGTTGCTTTCCTGCATGATTCTTATATAAGCAGTGAAACCATACAACAAGCTTCATATACTTTCTCGCCAAAAAATCTCTTATGCATCTCAGACTCTTTCAGATTCATCTCGAAGTATGTAGTTAGGTAGTAATTGTTGGCGGCCAAATTTATCGCAAAATCTATCGCCAAGACCAGAGGTCGCCAAAGTGCTGGTCTCCAGAAAAATGTGGAATATACTCACTTATAACGTTAAGTTTGTGACGGGCTCACGCGTTTTTTCATTAACATGTCCTTTTGGTTCTTTGGGGCCAGATTAAATGGCAACTCTTTTCCAACCAACCCGAGAAATAAAACGCGAAGGAAAGATGCAAATCAGGAAACTTTTAAATAAGAGAAGTTTAGAGTAGATGAGGTGGCGTTTGGGGAACGTTATTATAGTCAGTGTTTCAAGTGTGAAGTGTATTTTCGAGAAGTTAAGCGACAGCCAAGAGAAGTTACCCGTGATACAGAGCCTTAGGTCAAGGTGCGTACCATTGCACCTCAATGAACCGCAACTTCAACTAGGATCTGATAGATTATCGTTTCGTTGGACATTAAGGTAGGAGTGACTATTTAAACATTCGGATCTGTGATCGCATTGAAATTGAGCTTAGGCGAGTTAGTTATTGATAGTGGTCCGAGTTACGTTATTTCGGTATTATATACATTGTGTGTTTAGCCACCATAGGTTCTCTCACATATCATATTATTACCTAATCTGTTAAAGGTTTAAGTTAAGATCTTAATAAAGTAATACTAAGATTATGGCAGATTCTAGTTCTTCATTTATTCCTACACCTCTAGCTCACGCTGATAATTTAGGAGAAGGGCAACCGAGAGGGGCACCCTTACAAGTTATGCTTTAAGATGCATTGAATGCGTTGCTAGATCACAATTTTTTTTAAAAAATATATTTAACATTCACAAAGTTCTATTAGTCGTCCGAGGGATTTAAATTATGAATTTAGTGGTCCGTGTGGTCAGAAAGTTTGGCGACCGCTGGTCAATGCCATTCCTACTCGCATAGCGTTATTAAGGCTGATTTCGGTTAACATTAAAGAATATAACCCGAATTTGGAACATTTTTTCAGATATAAAAGAAATGAAAAATTAATATAATATTCTGGCTTCACACTATCCTTTAGTGAGTAGCATTTTTTATCATACTTCCCATTTTTAACCGAGTTGTTTCATTTTTTCTGGTATAAAATGTGTTTCGCATTTTTTATCCTATACCGTAATGTTAAATGAGCTTTGCCTTCACGTATTAAAACAAAAAAGAAAGTATCCATGGAATATTTTGTAATTTTTAAAAAACACTATATTGTTAACAGAGGTTTCGAGTTATAATATTGCAAATTTCCATGGAAATTGGGTCATTTATCTGTCTGAAAATGTGCTTTGCGTTAGAGCTCTCGTACTTATAACGAAGACAGCCATAAAGAATATTCTTTCTCAGCCAACAAGCTATCTTTCCAGCCATAATATCTTTTCGGCAGAAAAGCGAACAAAGTTCGAGATTTCCGAAACAAATTTAAATTCTATGTTTAAAATTAACTTACAAAATAGGCATCTAAATGTTATGATAATAAAATTAAAATTTATAGATTAATATAGTTTCTATATATAAATCCATTAAATAATCATTAAATAATAAAAACCTTCAATACACTTTCTAATGCGTATAACAAATTATATTTTTTCGATTATACGACGCTTAATAACAGAAAATAAAAAAATACTATTTGAGAAATTTGTTTAAATGGTTATTTTTAAAATGGACGCACAGACACACACATTAAATTTCAGTATTTTAATAAAAATAATATCAAAACTCAAAATTATAAATATTTATTTCAACAGAAATTTCTATATCATTATAAACGAGTTCTCTAAAATGTAGTAAAGTATATAAAAAGTATATAATATTAACATGTAAACTTTTATAAACCGTCATTCAAAAAATACCAAACTTGATGCTATGCTTAAAAAAACATTCAAATCAATATGTTCGTAAAAACAGCAGGGTAAATTTTATTTATGTATATTCTTTCCTTCTGACAATAAAATTCAAACTGATAATAAACGTGTTAAGTTATGTAAACATGTTCGAAGAGATTTAAAAAAAATACACAGCTTTGAGAGTTTTTAGTCATTTATATACTCGAAAAAATAGTATTAAATTCGAGGTCAAATTAATTAAAATTAAGCTAAAAAAATGTTAAATAAAATCGTATTTTCATTACTGTTTTCATTAATGTTCATTAAAAGGGTTTTTTAATGCAAAATTCTTTATGGAAATAAATATTTAATTTTATATGGCATATTGAACTATTTATAAAAAGTTGAAACATATAATTAAAAATCTAATCAAATGTCAATTAGTACAATAATTACTAGGTACGCTAAAAATATCTATTGAAAAAACTAGAACGCATTGTTTTATTTTAACAGCCTGCAATTTGTTAAATCAGTCAAAAAAGCAAATGATTTTTTTTATCGTATCTGAACAAAAGTAAAAGCGTTGCCATTCAAATAAATGAAGAGTGAAAAATCAGTTAGCGATGCGAAAGAGTACCAAAGAAAGTTTCAAAATAAAATAATAATAATAATAATAAAAGACGAGAATTGGTAGCAACAAAGATAGAAAAACATGGCAGGTAATCATTTCTCTGGTTTCTTTACTTCTTCGGGAAAAGTTTTGAAGAAATCAAGGGGAAAAAGAATTCATTTCTTTGATCATGACAAAAGAAGAAAAAAGGGAAAAAAGATTAACAAAATAAATCCTAGAAATGAGAAGTGCACATTATCAATAAACGGTTCAATGGATATTCAAAATGTTCAAAGGTAAAAATTAAAACAGTTCTCTCTTTTCAAAGAAAAATCTTTTTTTGCAACTAAAAACAATGTTTCAATGTTCCTTTTGCACTTCACGCTAAAATTACTATCACAAGTATAATGTTAAGTGGTGCGTTTAAAAAGGAATTTGTTTAATTTAATACATTGATAATTTCGGCATGCATTCGAAAGGGTTTTCGTTTTTAATTTTAAAAATTTGATTTAAAATTTCAATTTTAAAAATTTGATTTTTTAAAAATTGCCCCTAACTATTTTTTTTGTTGAGAAAAGCTGGAGTGAGTGTTACTAACACTGTTTTATACAGTAAAAATCGTTTAACACAAAACTCTTCTAACACGAAAACATATTTCAGTCCCCTCAGTTCGTTTGGTACTTCAAAAAAAAATTATTCAACAAAATTAAGTTTATTAGAGTACGTTTTATTCACATAGGTATGTGTATATGCATGAATTTAATAAAAACTGTTCAATTATTTACGTGATTTGCTCTTTTTTAATTATTGTCAATAAAGTAAAGTTAGCAATACCGAAATCTGTTTTTGATCAACAGTCTTAAGAAGCTCCATCTTTATTTTAAGCCAAATAGTAGTTTGCTTTCCTCCAGAGCTTTTTGCCAGTGAACTCGCAAAAAATTCTTCTAACTAGAAAAAATAATGCGAACAAAACTCACTGGTTTTTACTCACACTGCGAATGCATACGTCACCGAATTTCAAAGACAACTGTAGAGAGATGAGATGTTCTTGTGAAGCGTTAGTAAGGATGGAGGGTTAAAGCAACTTAGATAAACAATATTTGCTATATCACAGGTAATTTCAAAGCCAAGTTAGCAACCTTTCTACTAAACAGGTAAAACCATCTCTTCTTGATTTCACACCCCTCTTAAATCTTGCCTGCGTGGCTGGTGTTTCCGCATTTTGTTCATTCACAGAAAGGAAATCCTTTCATGTTAAGTGGTTTTCATTTCGTGTTAACCGATATTCCGTCTTAAGCGTTTTCGCGTTAAACGTATTACAATGTACTTGCTAAATCTGATTGCTATAACAGCTTAACAGCGCTCCAGAAACCTCTTTAGAGCAGTTGTAATAGCAAGAACTCAGGCAGTTAAAGTCTCTCTGTCTTATCGCAGACTACGCACAAGCAGAGTCTGAACTCTGATCTCGACTGATTCGACCAGTCTCAGTGGTTCAGCCTCACGAAAATTTCCAGAAGGGTCGATTCCAGAGACTTCTGGATGGATCCTTGAAAATATAATTCGTCACCAAATATGTCGCCATAATGTTACTGTGATAATGGGAAGAGTACTTACCCTGTAAAACTCTTTTTCCCTCGAGTAGTGTATCATTAAAGAGAAAACGTATTTCGTGTGTTCAAGTATAATGAGTTTCATTTTAATCATAATGCTTCTTGTCACAATATTTATTTTTAGAATGAAGTATATATATATATATATATATATATATATATATATATATATATATATATATATATATATATATATATATATATATTCGCACTAAGTTAGATAGAGGATTAATTTCGGTACTTATGCATTATACCGAGGTTAAATTCGTCAAATTAAAAGATGTTGCCTAATGTAGTGATATGCAGCCGATAGTAGAAAACTGTTTACACGAATGTACAAGCACAAAAATCTTATTCGTGCATACGATGATAGCATTAAGCGACGTGTTTTCATTAGGTGAAGTTTTTTTTTTTTGATTTACTGAAATTAGTCGACGGTAACTTTTGAGTACCTTAATTCCTTTCTTTCTTATATACACAAAGATTTCGCTTCACAAATTACCAGCTTAAAAATATTTGTCAGAAGCCTACGAAATCAATAAAATATTTTCCATTAAAGAATAAATTAAATTGATGCAAAACTGACTAAAACTAATTAAACTTGGACAAATTTTAATTTTAAGAAGTGCGAACGGGATGATTTATGAAAATTGAAATTTCCATGATGTCAAAACCAAATGGTAGTCAAATGCAGAACATTTTTAAGCTTACATGACAGTGCGGAATAATTAATTCAGCAAATTGATTTACCCAGGACTTAAAAACTCAAATTTTTATAAATAAAATTAATTCTCGAATTTTTATTATCACCACTTCTCTATTTCCGGTATATACATTTAAATGTGTTCTTAAGGTAAAAAAAAATACAGAATTTAATTAAATTCTATATTTAGTTAAATCTCAGAGTTAAGAACGAATGTTTTATTTTTGTCCCTAAAATTGTTTTTCATACCATTAGGAAATTGAAATCTGAACCACGCCTTCATTTCTTTCCCAAAAAGATTTCTATCAAAAACTTCCACGCTTAAATCATAAACGCGTTTTTAGTTGAACAGTGTGATATTTATCTTGGAAGAAAGTTTATGGCTGTACTCTATGAATCTAAAACCATTTCCACGAATTCTGATATAAAATATCTTGTAATACCAGGAACACAACAATGACATTCAGTATTCGCGTGTGGAACAACTGTCACGAATAGACACCATAAAAGAGGATTTTAGGGAATAAATTACAGGAACCTTGAAATAACCATCGCTGAATTTTTATCGTATTTTATATCACGCTTATAGGTTTTCCAGGGGAAAAAATTGGAACCGTATATAACGGTAAGAGTCTTAGGAATCATTTATTACTAATATAAAATCGTCTGCTCGAACTGGATTAGATTTATGGAATTCTAGGATGTTATTAAGAACTGTTATTAAAGTACAGGAAATATAAAAATATTTATTATGCAATTAAAAAGATAAAATATAAAAAAAGTAATTTTAATACTTTTTGTTATATTAATATTCTTTTTTAATTTTTCTCTCTTTATTTGTGTACGATCATGTTTTTTAATAATAATTTGTAGAAGAAATATCTTACTTAAACAGATATTAAGGTGATTGACTGCGTTCGAAACCATGATTTTGAAAAGCGTATAAATGAATAATTTTTTTTTGATATTTAATGTCATTTGAATTAAAATTTGCATATAAAATTGTTTAAAGAATATTATTACAAGAAATACTTATTTAAATGCAATAATTTGGAAAAAAATGAAGGAAGAATGGTATATTTTCAAAACATTCACCTTTCATAAAAAAATGCTGATATAATAATAATAATATTTTGCCTATATATAACCTAAACGTCTATACCAGGGTGGAACTAAAAGTTTTGAAAAATTCACATTATTTTCAGAATTACGATCACTTAAAATAATAACGAGGGTTTTTTGTTACGATTTCTCTACTCTGATAAAATAAAAAATGAATATATAAATCAACTTCTAAGTTACATATTTCAAAAATCTTAGTTCAACTGCGTTGTAAAGTCCTAGCTATATATGTAGGCATAATATTATTTTCATAAAAGCCTTTTTCCTAAAAGGAGAAGGGTTTGAAAATTTGTTATTCTTTCTTCATTTTTTGCCAAATTATTGCATTTAATTTTATTTCCTTTTCCTTGCAATAATATTCTTAAAATAATTTTACATGTATATTTTAATTCAACTGTAACTAAATATAAAAAATATATACGGAGTAGGATTCAAAAGTTCTCGGACTGAGTCTATAATTTAACAAATATTACCAATTAAACTCCTGAAACACATCCTCCTTCGAAATAAGACCCTTGAGTAACAACACACTTTTGCCACGGCTTTTAAGAGTCATGGAGACATTTCTAGAATTCGTTTTTGGCCATGCCCTTTCATTCAGCCTGCGATGCACTTTTAACTTCATCTGCAGATTGGTCCTCGTTTAACATGCGGGGAACGATGTGTTGAAAAATCCTATGCATGTTAAGATCCTTGGTCAGTATCTATTGACATGTCGCCGAGGATATCCCATCTGATTCTGCTATTTCAGAATTGGTCTTATCAAACTTTCAATATACGCGACCCACTATTCAATCATCATTTTCATCGCGCCCCCTCCATACAATAACAATGTATTGAATTCAATAATACTATACTTAGACACTAAAACTACAATACGACTTAAACCTCTTATGTGCCTCCGACGTATATAAACGTCTCGCTCAGCCAAAGTATGAATTTTTTGGATGTACATATACGTCTTTCCGAAGTACGATCTTTTATGTGCAGTGCTATCCATACAATTATTCCGAAGGCTTTAGAATGCAATAATAGGACCTTGACAGTGTTTGTGAAGGATTTACTTATTTATTTCTTTTCCCCTCCCCCTCAAAAAACATCAAAATACGCTCGTCTACGTGGAAAAGGGTGGCACTGGGGAGCGAATCGCGTAACCTTTAATCGGCAGTTAAGGAATTAATTATAAACCGTACAAATTATCAAAATAAGTGTAAATACAAGCCCATGGGGCCACTGATAATTATCAAACCTGTTCTTAACTTGGTATTGTTAAATAAATAATATAATATACATTGTAGAGTACAGATACGTTTATAAGTGTATTATATCAGTGTAAATGTGTATTTTATATTTTATCATATCAGATAGTATTTTTTGTTTACTTAATGTAATTTAATAATTTTTTTAAAAAAACTTTTGTTTTCGACTTTACAATATGCTTGCGCCCCTCTCGTAGAGTTATCACGCCCCCCTCCCCCAAGGGGGATACGCCCCACAGTTTGAGAAATGCTGTGCTAATGTTCGAAGCCTGTTCTTCCGTACTGTCGCAGAAACTTTTTCGATGGTTTTCAGCGGAGCGAGAAAGTCTGCGGACGTCCAGTGTTCGTCGTCTTCGACACTTTCCTTGCCTTCTCTGAAACGTCGATGACATTCAAAAGCTTGAGTATCACATGCTTAAAAGTTTTGTTCGTCTTTTTTAGAAACGACTTTTTTACTTTTACCCAAACGAACACAAATTTTAATATTCATTATTTGTTCAACAACGCTTTTTTTAGAAAAGGGGCTGAATGCGATAGCACAGAAATGTTGTCTTAGTCCCTCTACTGCAAATAATTTCTACTTTTTAGAACTTTCCGGGAAATTTTCAATCCTACTGGTACATTTATATGCTTTTACAATATCACGGTTTCGAAAGCAGTCAGACAACTTAAAAGCTAAGAAATCGCTTATTAAAACAATATTAAAGAAATAAAATAATTTTCTTGATGTTTTTTTACTTGTGTGGAGTGTAAAGGAACATATACATATTTTCCCCCACCAGAAGTTGAGTAAAAAAAGCCCCAACAATTTCTTTTCCAGCGCAAATTTTTAGCTGTTTAGGAGAAAAATATAATTGTGTTTTTAAAAACAAAATAAAAATAATAATAGAGTTTAACAAATATAAATTAATTTGTATTTATTTCTTCTCTCAATTCAGAGAATTTCCTGAGATAACGGTAGAAAATCTTTTAAATTCTAGAAAATTCTAATCATTAAATTTTAAAACATGAAAAGGGTTAACGTTTGAGGCATTATTAATGCAAAATATACGAATTACATAGAACAAGAATTTATTCCTAATGATCAAATTCCTGAAATATTTTTTTTAAAAATTAAAGTCTCGGTCATATACTAAGCTCATGACAAATGAAGCCAGATTCAGAAAAAAGTACAAGGTTTCCTACAAATTTAAACTAAATTACATCTATGTAAATAAAATGTACTGTAATAAACTTAATTTTGTCGACTATATGTTTTCTTTTGCAATATCCTTAAACGCGAAATTCTTTTAAAGCGAAAAAGTATTTCAGTCATCCTCATTTTCATGTTAAAGGATTTTTACTATATATCACGGATTCACATGTCTTCTAAAGAATCCAGAAATCATTTAACCAAACAAAACTACTGCGAGCTCAAATATCGGAATCCGGAAAATTTATAGTAATACTAAAAGAAAAATATTATCAACTTATTGGTACTTATTTTACCAATATCACATAACATCGCATCAATCGAACGAAAACAATTTGAATAATCGATTAGAGCTCCCATCAGGTAAACCATCATGATAACAATGGCGACATCCCTCCACTTTTCTTATGAAATCTCCTTTAATTACTTCCTGGAAAAGATCACGCGATGACAGAGGGGATCACCTGACGAAAAGTAAGGAAAAACTATACTTTTCTGCTAATTCTAGGATGGTAGAGTTTTTCGAGTGGATTGCAAAAAAGAAATTCCTGATTTAAAAACCGGAACACAAACTATTTTTGTGTATAAGTAATGACAGTTTATCACGAAATCTGAAGAACATTTCTCACACACACACACACAAAATTACACAATTTTTTTTGTTTGTTCTTCAAAAAGTCATGTAAAAAACGTGTATAAAAGTGGTGAAAAATCGACTATGTAAGTCTCGACTTACATGTGTAATTATATTTTTTTAAAAAATAGGAATAAAAAATTAACAAAAAATTTCAAGACGTTATACCTAGTCATGCCATCGTCTGCTGTGACTCAAACTCAACAGACGATTTTGTTGTCGTTGTTGTTACTTATGCCACCTAATGGACAGTAACATGAGATCAAGGCCCACAAAATTCATCGCGGCAAAGAGTTACATTTACGCTTGTTGTTGTAAATTAAACGTAAAATGAATAAATGGCGCAGCTAGTCATCTGAGATTTATCCTTTTTTTTAGCTTGTAGAATCAATTATGTAATCTTCTTTGTGCTGTGTACATGTCTTCTATCGTTTAAGGAAGTAAACCAAAATGTGTAAAAGATGTATTAAATTATTAGAGTAACATAAAAATATAATGGATATAATCGTCTAACTGATCACTGGATTTATGAATTACACCTATCATTAGCCGTAACTTTGAGCTCCATGCAGGAGACAGTGTGATTTGGTTCGATTCCTTCCTAATTTTGAGGAACACCCTGTTGGTGGCCAGCAGCCTCCCATTTCTCTTTCACTTCCACCGACCTCACCAGAGAACTTGCGGCTCAACGGCTATTTAGAGTACTCTCAATGCCGCGAAGGCACAATACATTTACAAGCATCCATGCCTTCTCCGGGACTCGAGCCCAGACTCAACAGCCAGCGTTCCTAACCACTATACTGGATGCAGACGATTTTAAATTTCGTCCTTGGAGATTGTTTGCAATGTTTTTTAAGAAATTGCACCCTTTCAAGCATGTCAGTTACGATATGCACGAGCGTCAAACTGAAGCGTGCAGCAAATATTTCTCTACATTAAAAAAGAAGAGCCCCCGTCAGTGATTTTTAAGGCTTAAGACATCAAAAAAAATATTCGTTTTTCGAACCGATACGAGATTTTATGAAACCAACAACATTGCAGATCGAAGAAGATGCTATCTCCTGCTCTCGGTGAGAAGTTATCCTCAATAGTTATCCTCAAAGCTGTTAGGGAAAGAATTCGTCGAAATCCTTGCCAAAAAAAAAAAAAGACTCTTCTTGTTAAACAGATGTATGCCTGAAAAAGAGCAATGTGTCGAAAAATAAACGAAGGCTATGGACCAAGAGATTATCGAAGCTTTATTGGCCGTTTACTTACAAAGGAATTACAGAGCCAGAGGTACCTTAAACCGGGAGTGGTAGCGTGGGGCACACAGTCACCCCCAGACTAACGAATTCATTAATTCTGGGGAAACTGTTTTGTTACTAATGACCTTACCAGTATCCTCCTCTTTGAGATTTTTCATGAGACTTAAAGTACTTGGGATGATTGAGTTCCCCTTGCGGAGTGAGTGAGTGAGTGATTGTGGGTTTTAATGGCGCAAGAGCCAAATTTGGGAAAGCTGCGCCAAACACTTGTTTAAGCATTAAAAGTTTAAAATCATTAAAAGTTTTATAAAAGGAGTTTTGGTAATACAGGTATATTCGAAATAGTAGTCTGTAGTCAAGACTTGAAAAGAAGAAAAGGAAATTTGAATGATAAGAAATAAGGTGGAAAATAGAGTAGGATCACTAGGGTACCCCTGGGTCATGATACCCGTGTTTTCCAAAGACAGTAAACCCCTTGGGAAAAGAAAAAGATCACTAAGACACCTCGTGATTGTGACACTCATACCCACCTAAAGTAGGTAAGCCTCCTGAGAAATACTCCCCGCGCGGACCCTTTTGTTAAAAGTATTTTCTATGAACATGTTCACTTTTTCCCCCCTGTGAATAACTTAGTGGTTTTGGTTGCTGTGTTTTACGTGCCTTATGCGTTTCTTCTTTAAGCTGTTGATTCAAGTAAATAATTTATAATGAAAACAAGTATTCATAGCAAACCAATTTATATAAATTAGGTAAATAACCGTTTTAAGTAAAAATATGATATCAACGTAAATTAAGATATCAGAATACTCGTGCTGGTAGACTGCGAAATGGGGTTCTTTTAAAAACTAAATACTTTTAGTTAACAAAGCTATGTTTGACAGACAGGAACTGATTAGGACAAATTAGGTCCGTGTCGTTCCCAGGAATACAAAAAGCATGGAAATCTTATGATTTCCCGGGAAAGAAACCCTATGTGGTACGAATAAGTAGAGTAAAAGTTGATGAAAACAGGATAACTGAATTTTGTGGATTCAATTCCATTTCAAAATCTCCACATGACATAGCGTAAAAATTGATGAGAGAAAATTAATGGTTCCGAGTAATGCCCTTGTTATTCGACCAGAAGTTAAAAGCAGAGGTCGCCAAACTTTTTGACGTCACGCAGCAGTAAATTCCTAATTTAAATCCCGCGGGGACCACTAATAGAATTTTTTAGTGTTCAAATGTATTTATAACAAATTGTAATCTAAGAACAAAATCAATGCATCTTAAAACGTAACTTAACGTGATGAGTGAGTATATTTCACATTTTTTTGCGGACCAGCGAAATTTTTTAGCGAACCACCACTTTGGCGACCTCTGGTTTTAACTATGAGTTCTACATCATCATTACCTTCACCAATTAGAAGTGGCTTAACAGCTCTGACACAAGAAAAAAGGTTGTAATGGCGATAATAATATGAAAACAGGAAAACTTTAACATCACGGAAGTTGAAGTTAATTTCTCTCTGTTTACCAACGTTCAGTCATCTTTCATAAACGGTTTTCCAATAATCGGATAAATTTTCTGCTGTCATATTAATTTTTGTAAAGATAAATAATGAAGAACTGGGATAAATATATGTTATTAATACTTGAGGCTCCAATCGTCTAATAACTTTAAATTGTAGAAAGTGATATCAATTCTATGGAAATCCCATTTGGTTGTTTATTTGAATGTAATAAAATGAAAAAATAAAACTGATTATATTTTCTCAAATTGAACTAGTATTTTTAAATATATTTTGCACAAATTTCAAAATCTTCAAAATAATCAACAAAACAAGTACAGAAATTATTTCGAAAATGGTAGGGAAAAAGTAATCAGATAGACTTTACTTTTTTCCTCTTCTTTTGCACTTTGTTGCACATACCAATAAATACAATAATATACATTTCAAAGGTCAAGATAGAATTTTACTGAATATTTTATATTGGAATCAAATTCTTCAAGTGAAATGTGGTAAACTTGCTCTTAAATAGGTATTGGATTCGTTTCAATAAATTTTCTGTGTCTTTTTTGTTCCGCAAGGGACAAGAAAACATTAATCAACTAGTTATACAATTTGTACCATTCTAAATATTTAAACTAAGCAAATAAAATTACATTTTTTTTAATTAATTTTATTGGTGAATAAACCGCATAAATATATTAACTACTTTTTTTAAAAAAATACTTTTATTTGGGGAATATATATACATAAATGATGTTACTGAGTAATTATGAAACTTAGTATAAACTGTATCACAATATGGAGTACGAACAAAGAAAAGATTCTATCAAATAATATTCGATCTGATGCGAATAGTGTTAAAATATCTTTATAACTTCCACTTAGGATGGTTAAATTTTTATATTTAGAGTTTCAATACTTTTTGCAGCATATAATAATCTGTATACATAGGTGAAAAGCTACTCGCTCACTCACTCATCACGAGCTCCAGAACTATTAGATCTCGACAGACTTGAACTTTGGTAAGCATGTTTCTTTTGTTAAGCAGAGACCCACTAAGAACGAGTTTTGCAGAAATCGACTCCCAACGGGGATTACGAAGGTATTATAGTTATAAAAACATTCTCTTATTTAAGACAAACTTGAAATTTTGTAAACATGTTTCTTTTGCTGAGTAGAGATACGCTAAAAATGGATTTTGTTAAAATCAGCTACGAGAGGGGTTTACGGAAGCGTAAAAGATAAATATGCTTCCGTTTTAGAAACTCAAGTCCTGTCTTTTTATAAAGCAAGAGGTGGAGGCTATAACAATGTTTTTCATTACAATCGAAAACTCAATGATAGGACTTAGACATCAACACAACTTAAAAACAATATATAATTATACAACATCACGAAAAGTAGGCAGGTAACTAATAGCTATATCGAATAAGTCTCTCAATTTTCCTCAATGAAAACCATATTCCCTATAAAAACCAGTTTTATCCCAGAAAGTTTAACAGTAAAAAAATTTTCCATAGAAACACTTCTAGAATTTTTAAGGTATCCGACTACGTTCGGAACCGTGATTTTAAAAAAGCGCATAAATGGATAATTTTCATGATATTTAGTGTCACTTAGATTAGAATACATGTATAAAATTGTTTTAAGGACATTTTGACAACAAAAAAAATTATTTAAATGAAATAATTCGGCAAAAAATTAACTTAGAATAACTTTTTTTCAAAATGTTCTCCTTTGGTGAAAAATGCTTCTATTATAATAATATTTTGCCTGTATATAGCTCAGACCTCTCTACAGAGGCTCAACTACGATTTTTGAAAAATTCACATTATTTTCAGAGTTACCACCAACTAAAATAATTATTCGCGCTTTTTTCTTAAAGTTTCTCCCCTCTGCTGTTGTAAAATATGAATAAACCCACTTCTAAGTTATATATTTCAAAAATTCTAGTTGAGCCTCTAAACAGAGATATGAGCTATGTACAGGCAATATATTATTCTAATAGAAGCATTTTTCCCAAAAGGAGAACATTTGGAAAAAAAGATTATTCCAAGTTCATTTTTTGCCAAAATATTGTATTTAAATAAATTTTTTGTCAAAATGTCCTTAAAACAATTTTATGCATATATTCTAATCTAAGTGACACTAAATATGATGAAAATTATCCATTTATGCGCTTTTGAAAATCACGGTTCCGAACGTAGTTGGATACCTTAACAAGAGTATTGGACCCCACCTTTGAAAAGTAAATCCAATCACAATCTTCCAAAAGCAATACATGGGGAAATTCTATAAATCCACTAAATAATAGCCAATTTCCTCATCATCAAGAAATATTTCAATAGTGAAAATACACCTGTTAATTCCGTCTTCCTTCTCCTCCGCATTGAACTCTGAGTAGGTGCATTTGGGGTCAATGATACAAGCAACCACATGATTATTCCTGCAAGCCAACGCCTCAAACCTAGACAAAGTTAAATTTCCTGTATCAGATAAGTGACCTCCACTAAGGAATTATCTGTCTTTTGCGCTATCTTGCTGTGACGAATTGTCTATGTGTAAGTCCAGTAGTATCGCCCACGTGGTAGCCGGTTGATGTCCCTGTAGCTATTGCGACACGATACGTCAAATGGTAACGCCATTCAAGTTCAGAAATGTATTGTAATCAAAGATTAAAAAGACGAATTATGTTTGATTCTAAAAAAAAGTCGCGTTCGAACCATTTTGTTTTTATTCCGTATAAAGTACAACAGGTAAATCTTTCTAGATCTACGAAACTTATAGATCTGTGGCAAGATCTCTGGTGAGCATAATAAATTTTTAATTGATTAATTTTTAACTGAAAATTTATTGCAAATTTATTGCATTGGGACTGAATAATAAAAGTCGGGGTTTAATTTCGCATTTAAATACATGTAAAATATTTTTAGCTTGAACCGAAGAAAGAAAATAATAATTTAGAAAAAAAAATATTAAATGCAATCTTAGATAACCACCCAAATACAAAATCGCAAACCTAAGTTATTTTGATGTAGAAGATTTCACAAAATCTTTTCTTTTTTCTCCTGCAAAATTTCCGCGTAGCATGCTAATAATACTTTGTTCCTTGTTTTGTTGAAAAAAATACATTCTTCTTTGGAGACTATGTTTTCTAAAATATGTGTGTGTAATCCTTTTTCAATTAAACTGATGCCTTCTGCCAAATTCCCAACCGTCATTCGATCTTCTGATTGAACTGGGTCTAAAGAATCAAGTTCTTCAATGTCTTACTCATGCTCGTGCATTTCTATGAGCTCATCCATTGTCAGCTCCTGATTGTGATCAGTTCTTGAACGTCACCACTATTTACTTTTAAATTAATTTATCTGGTAAGATAGACAACTTCTTCAGTAACATTACCAATTTCATTAGACTCTGACACTGATTCCTCCTGAGTTTCAGAGATGGGGGAAAAGACGAATCGACGAGATTTGAAATCCACGTGACTACAGGTTTGCTTAAGTCGAGGTATTACTGCATTATATATGTGTAGATGCGTACCACATTAAAAAAAAGCCCTAACTTAAAAATCTTATCGATGTTATCAATCGACTATGTTAGTAGGAATGGATGAAACATGGCCGTTGAAGAGTCATGATAGTGGTCGACGGAGAATGACGACAAAACGCGAGGGATTGCACCCATCCAATGGGCACTCACAGCCCTTGATGCATTTTCAAGAATGATATGTCGAGTAACTAGGACACTCGTAACTGTAGTGATCAAGGACAGACCACTCAGCGTCTGAGCTGAGGTCACAGCTGCCACTGCACCGACCGCCCCACACCGTTGCTCACTGCTAAGCGCGAAGACCAGGTTTTTCACGCACACCAGTAAAATTGATTTCAACTATGAATTCCGCTCCAAACTGAGCCCCTTTTGCCTGCGAAGACATATTTTAGGATGTCCCAGATAGTGATGTGGTACTTAACTTAGTGTCGTCCGACACAAAACCCGACAACCAAGATTTATAATATGGGATGTAATTTCATCTGATAACCGGATACTTTCACTGCCATCCGAGACACCCTTAGGGAGTACTAGTACGTCGATAATATTCTACACTCTGAAACTTTGATGCTCTTAATTTGAATGTCGAAAACAGAAGTTACAAAATGGTATTAAATACTTGGGTTATATGGTTTGGTTTCTTCCTAGTTATACAGCCTTCCACAAAGTGAATTCATACTGGTAACGATACAGATTATGAATCCCTGAGGCAGTTCATGGAATATTTAATAAATGCTACTTTCAGAAGCTCGTTGATTCTGGGAAGAGAACAGCCTGCTGTACTTTCCCTCCCATTAGTACCCCAAACAGGATCTATAGAAATAAAATCTAGCTGTGTCCTCGCTTTTCAGGATATCATTGACCAGATAAAGCTTAAGAGGACAGCCAGCTGTATTTTCCCTCTCAATAGTACCCCAAATAGAATCTATAGAAATAAAATCTAGCTGTGTCCTCACTTTTCAGGATATCATCGACCAGATAAAGCTTAAGAGGACAGCAGGCTGTATTTTCCCTCTCAAATAGGATCTATAGAAATAAAATCTGGCTGTGTCCTCACTGTTCAGGACATCATCGAATAAATAAACCTTAAAAGAACGAGTATTATTATCCATAAAAATTAAAATCAGTGCCAACTGCAGTCTAAAAAAATAAGCTCCAAGATCCACCCGTCTATATTGATTTCCAATCAGGTTGTGTGATTGAATTAAATGCAATTTTTGATAAGTTCTCAAAAACTATGCAATAATGCAAAAACTTTTAAGTTTTCCTCCATATATTGACCAGTTTCATCATGCACAATAAACCGTTGTAAATATCTGGAAAATAAATTACGAATCACAAATGCACTACTACCCTCAAGGTCAGGTCTGAAAACACTTCTCAGCGAATAACAGTGAACAAATTGATCAATTCCGACCAATAACTAGTTCGAATACGAGTGTGTTGATAAACTTCCTTGCAGAGGAACAGTAATCCTTTTAAGCTTCCGTCTTGAAGGCAAGGAGATGACCAAGTTATTCAATTATGGCATCAAAGCAAGGTCGTCAAGACAATGGATAGAACAAGGAAAATTTCCTCTATTATGTTCACAATTATGGATGACATGGATTCTTAAGTGGAACAATTTCTCCGAAATTGTTGAGACGAGCTGTGTTAATCCCAGTAATTTGCTACAAGCTTTCTGGGTTTCAAATTACTAGTAATGAAATAGACTTATGGATTTTTGTGTAAGATATTTACCCAATAATGAGATTATATGCTACATGTTGTTATGCGAATGAAAGTAATAGTTTTCCTTAAAATCTCCAGGTAAAATTGAATTTAAAAATAGGTATTGTGATGTGTAAAATACAACGTAATTATACGAATTTAAAAACTATCCACTTTGAAAACACAATGGTGTTATTTTAAATAGATGATAAAGTAAATAATTTTGACGTAAGTGAGTTTTTTAAATTGTATAAATCATCTATTATTATAGTCTTTAAACGTTGTTGTCTCATGGAACCCTTGAAACTATAAGGCGTTTCTGGGGAGCCATATCCAAAATCTTAAATTATGTAAAGTAGATCAACATGTTATGAGTATTTTATGTAAGAACAATTAAAAATTAGTGTATTTTTTATTAAAAAATTTTCAATATAATATTAATGTAATTTACTCACTAATTCGTTCTCCAGATATCATCGAATATTGCATTATATTCAATAACTGGAAATATGCATTGGAATTTTTTTGAACAAAATATCGAAGTCTAGATCTATTGAAGCTTTCTACGGTCACATTTCATAGTTTGCGTTAATTTGGTTCTATATTTTGTTTGTGTTGCCACATATGTTGAGAAATATTTTTTTCATTTAAATGCATTGTCTGAATGACATTAAAATTTTTATAACTGTGTGAGAAACCTGTGCATTCTGCAAATTTGCAACCTAAAATTGAGGATCTGTCCCGCTTAAGCA
Source organism: Trichonephila clavipes (assembly GCA_019973935.1). Classification (NCBI taxonomy): domain Eukaryota; kingdom Metazoa; phylum Arthropoda; class Arachnida; order Araneae; family Nephilidae; genus Trichonephila; species Trichonephila clavipes. The sequence goes on from BMAU01001132.1 coordinate 2,270,907, forward strand.
TAGTGTGGAATCTTTTGATATGTCGATAAGTTGTTCCTTTTCTTCCATTGGCAAGTTTTCTGATTCATCCATGCATGCTTAAAGAACGTGACTTTTACGAAATTAAAGATTCTATTTTATCTGTAAAATATTTATTTACATTTATTTTTACGAGCAAACTGCCCTTAATGAATCAATATTTTATAAAAATTAAAACGCTGCTAAAATGTTTAGCCCTTTGATTAGCCTCTTAACTGCCGTTTAAAAGTGGCGCGTTTTGAAAAGGCATAAATCACAAATAAGCAAATTTTTCACTCAAATAAGTAAATACTTCGCAAACACTGCCAATATCATTTTATTGCGTACCAAAAACTTCAGAATAGTTTTACTGATAGCAGCGCAAAGAAAATAATCGGATTTCGGAAGGACGGATATATACGTCCAGGGGCACATAACACACTGGCTAAGCGAGACTGATATATACGCCGGCGGTACTTAAGTGGTTAAGCAAATAGTAAATAATTTTAGAAAAATAACAAAAATCTTGTGGAACCTCAGTCAAAGTTCCAGGGAACCCTAAGTTTTGCGTAATCTAGGTTGAAGACCTTTGATATATACTACTTAAAAACCTTCATTTCATAAATTATTTAACATCAGGGAAAAAACTATGCATAAAATGCTCATGCTACTTGAATGGTATTTATAAAACAATAAGAATTCTAATTAATAAAAAAAACCTAGCATAAAACTGTTTACAAAATTTAACGAATATTAAATACAGTTGTTGCAATTTACGTAAAAATTTAGTTCTTTTTAAACATACTTTCGACCAGAATTTATCTTCTAAGAGAAAAAAAAACAATCTATTTCCACACGTTAACTTTGTTTTTCATTTAAATCATAAAACACCACATGCTGAGAAAGAGCCAAAAGTTCAATTTGAAATTCAAATAAGTTTACGTCCATTCAACATTCGATTCCATTTCGTACAGCTTTTAACTCTCGTTACCATGTTCGCTTTCATTATGTCATTAGCTAGAATCATGGATAAAAACATCCATATTTGCATATGAAAAGCATGATTCTTATCATCTGTACGAATTACGAGTTCTTAAGACGCCATGTTTGTTCTGATTCCAAGTATAAGTTGCGATGAATACTAAGCAGACGAGAGATAGGATACTTCCGCAGGTGACAAGTCAGCCATTTCGAAAATGGCTATTTGGATTTGTGATTTATTATTTTCTTTGCAAAAGATTTTCCGCTTATTTTAGATATTTATAATGCAAGAGAAAAAACAAATATGGCTGTGATTCGATTAAATTTGTATACTAAAACGCTTTCAGCTACAGAAATCGACACAAATAAGTTAAATTTGTAATTTTAGAATACTTCTTGTTCTTACTTAATTTGTTCCATTTAATCTAACTTGTTTTCGAATCTAATTTATTCTTTTTTCCCTGAGACTGGTTATTTAAGCTTGTTTACTTGCAGGGAAGTTCTATACGTATGGATGTCTTTTTCGTGATTTAAAGTAAGTTACATAACAGTTAAACCTAAAAATAAAATACCGTTAAACATAAATATAAAATGGTACTTGTTTATGAAAACCAAAAAAAAAACATATAAAGAATTATCTTTCAATCAATATGCATATTTTAACTAGGTAATATATTATGTTACGTAACAAAATATGTTTTTAAAGGTTTTGAGTCTGTTAATCTGAAATATTTTACTTTTAATATTTAAAACTTGACCTAAAAATTTCCAGTATTTCTTAGTGAAACTATGTAGAAACGTAATATCATCATAAGGTCTCTAAATATTCTTATTACAAATTTTTTTTGTAATAAAGTCCTCAAAATAAAAAATGACATATTTGGTTTGTTAATTTCATACAATTCTTTCATCATTTATCATGCACCTGACAAAAGAAAATCTAGTTCAAGTAAATTTTCTGCTCCAGATTTCGAACAAACTAACAATTTTTGTTAAGCCATACCATGCTACACGTAGTATGTGAAATACATAATAAAACCTCAATCGCCCAACTTTTGAATTTTCTATTGCATATTTACGTTTTTAAGTTTCAATTTCCAGTAACAAATATAAGTTAATACTTTCTATTCATTATTTACGTTAGGGCAGGGGTGATGAACCTTTATGGATGATCGTGCCATTTTTTTATAATGAAACATTCAATGAGGTATAGACGTGCCGTCAAATAATTTTGACTTGTGATTATTGGGGAAATAATATAAAACTAAATACTAACAACTCAAAATTCTTTATTTGCTACCGAAAAATACATTGCATACTTTATAGTAGTAAATGTTTTAGTTATTCGTGTAATTCAAATTATATAAAGTAACATTAACGGGATTTCTGTGTTACAGATTAGATGATAAATAGCTTACTATATTAGGATTGTAAAATGTTACTTTTAGCAGAATGCCTGCTGAATTGGAGTCGTCTGCCAAACGGTTTCCAAGCGAATCTTTAATATTATTTATCTCTGAAAATAAAGACTCGCAGGCATTGGTACATGAAAATATGGTTAAAATAGCATGGTCCCGTTTTTTCAAACAGTTAAATGCGTCTGAAATCAAACTCCAAGTTTCCAAAACTTCCTTACTGACATTTTTACTTATCTTGCTTGTTAATCATTCTGTTTCAATCAATTTCAACTTTTTACAAGTTTGAATAAGTTTTTAAATCCGTTTTAAAATGGACTGATTTAGTTGCTAGACTAAACTAGATTCATTTAGTTGCATTTTAAGTATTTCAACTTCCAACTAATCCAACTGGGACAAGTTCAGTTTTTTTTAATGAAGTCACATCAGGGTACATAGAAAACTTGAGAGTTTTCGATAATTCTTTAAACTGAGAAAATCTCTCTGAAAACTGCAACCTACCAATCGCATTTGTTCGTAATACTTCATATTGAACTTTGTTATTTTGAATTAAAATGCAAACCGTTTTGATCAGTGGCGAGCGCAAAATATTGTCTCACGTGCCATCAATAGCACGCGTGTCATTGGTTCGCCATCCCTGCGTTAGGATATATCTTTACATGAATTCTATTAATATAAAAAAATTATACTCTTCGAGCATACAAAATGTCTTAAAGACGTTTATGACTATCATATCACAAAAAATAAAAATAAATAAGTTGTATTACAATATTAATATAAAAACACCGAAGGATAGCTTTTAAGTAATGCTTGGGAGCATTGAAATGACATGTAGCTCTCGAACTAAGCCATTAACATCCAGACGTTTTAGATTTTTAAGGTATCCGACTACGTTCGGACCCGTGATTTTCAAAAGCTCACAAATGGATAATTTTCATGATATTTAGTGTCACTTAGATTAGACTATATGCATAAAATTGTTTTAAGGACACTTTGACAAAAATACAATATTTTGGCAAAAAATTAACTTAGAATAATCTTTTTTCCCAAATGTTCTCCTTTTGTGAAAAATGCTTCTATTAGAATAATATTTTGCCTGTATATAGCTTGGACCTCTATTCAGAGGCTCAACTAGAATTTTTGAAATACATAAAATTTTGAAATATATATTTGAAATATGTGGATTTATACATATTTTACTTCAACAGAGGGGAGCAATTTTAAGAAAAAAACGCGAATAATTATTTCAATTGGTGGTAACTCTGAAAATAATGTGAATTTTTTTAAAATTCTGCTTGAGCCTCTGTACAGAGGTATGAGCTATATACGGGCAAAATATTACTATTATAGAACTATTTTTCGCAAAAGGAGAACATTTATAATAGGATTATTTTAAGTTAAATTTTTGCCAAAATGTTATATTTAAATAAATTTTTTTTGTCAAAATATTCTTAAAACAATTTTATGCATGTTTTCTAATCTGAGTGACACTAAATATCATGAAAATTATCCATTTATGCGCTTTTTTAAAATCACGGTTCCGAACATAGTCAGATACCTTAACTACTATTACTCGTTAGCATGTCTAAACGAAAAGCGTTAAGTGATATATTTTAATTTTTTTTCCTGGTATGAATGTGGTTTTCTTCAGTTTACCAGTATTTTAATGCTCTAGTTATTTCACATATGCACCTTATGAAATTTACAATATCTCCACTAGATGATCATGAAATGTTCGAAAGTATTGTAAATATCCGCCATTTTTTTTCAAAAACAATTTACAGATAATTATATGATGCTATTAATAAAGACGCAACTATGGGCATAATTTATATTTTTAAGTGTATGATACACATTTGGATACATAAAGCTATACTGTCTGTACTTCACCTTGCTGTACATTTAGAAAAATTATACGATTTTAATAAAAAAAATTATTAAAGACAAATAATTTGATCCAAATGTGGTCAGCTTTTAAATTTAACATTTTAATTTTAAATGTAAGATTTTCAGAGAGAACAGATGGCTTTTTTTTAAAAAAAAAAGTCATTTTTATTTAGCATTTAAAATTTTAATTTCAGATAAATTAATTTGTTTTTAATTTGTGCTAGTCATTTAATCAGTTAATTAATTAATTTTAATCAATCATAAAAACGTTACTTAAAATTACTTTTTCTATACATTTTACACAATTTAGATATGTTATAAACGTAAATTCTAAACAGAATTATAATACCATCAGTAACAAGTTTTGGTATTAAAAAAGCTTTTGTTGTAATTGACTTTCGTATATATATAAATCGATTTCGCAACATATTGAACTTTGATATTGCGCAAGATGCTAGAAGATTCAAAGAAACAGAATACTATATAAACACAACATATTGACATAAATCTGTTTCATCTATTACGTTCAAAATAAGCCTTAAATAAGAACTGTTGAAAGGTGAATACGGCCCATGGCTTCAAAATACGAGGTACCTTACCAAAAAACGGTATTACCCTCTCATCATAATTAATAAGAAAAAAGAGAATAATTAATTGAAAGTTCCATAAAATTTAAAAGATGCTATCAAAATTATTAACAACAGCTCAGAAATATTCTAAAAGAAAGCTTCTCACCTGTAGCTGAGGACATACTACCGGTGAGAGAGCGAGAAATAATTCAATTGGCAAGTATGGAACACATTTAATGAGGCACCATCCCGGAGGGAGGTGGCAGAAATCTGTGCTCTTCTCTAATTCTTCCTTTCTTTTTGAAAGGTGAATAGTTTTTTTTATCTCTATGAATATATTTTAGTATTGTGTTATGATAAAAAAATATCAAAATATTTTAAATATATGTTATATTATATATCTGGCCACATTAAAAACAATAATAACATGCCTCTTTTTCAATATATTTAATATTCGACATTTAAATTATTATAAGTTTTTTGAAATTATAATGCGTCAAGCTACGAAATAAAAGAACAATTGTATAAAATTTAAGCATAAAAATCGTTGCGCCATTTTTTTAAATCACTTTTTGTACAAGCATAACCCAACGTATCATTAATCCATATAAATCAACTTTTGCATATATGTCTGCACAAAAAAAATCAAAATCAAAACCTTCTCTTCGCAATTATTACATCGCAATTACATTCAAAAATAGAATATTCTTACTTTTTTTGTATTCGCAAATGCAAAACTGTTGCAATTAAAATAACGTAACACGAACAAGTAAATAATACAACAAAGTTTCTTCAATCCGAGTACAACTCACCTCAACTCCGAACAATATTTTTCGAAAAAAAACGAATGTTTTGTCTGCTTAAAATCGTTTTATGATTTACCATCTGTTTCTTCTTCGATAATGACCTATAAAATATGTTTTTCATCGAACACCGTAAATTAAAGATAATGGTTGTTTCGGTTGAAGAGGATTATAAAACAAATGAGTAATTTTCCGCTATTCTGTCGCGACTTACGTAGATTAACGAGGTCACGTTAAATTGCTGAATTATTTTTTGTACTAGTTTTTCCACCAATTACAAAGAAAGGTGTAATTTGACAGACTGAAGAGTGGGAAAATGAAAAAAAATACTTGTAGTAAAAAAATTGTATACAAGAGTAAAATAAACAGAAGGAATAGCTTCAGGCGTAGAAGCTTGCAACTGTTCGAAATGCTTACTAGATTTTAGAGACAGAAAAATTAATGACGGAAGAAGAAACACAACTCTTTCTCTCTACGTACGTTGTTTAAACTGTTTTTTTTAAGTCAAAATACGCTGCTTAAGTTTTTAAACGATTCAAATAAAAAACAAAACATGTTGAAAGCTAAATAATATTACAAGCCACGCACGTTTGATTTACCAGTCGTATATAATACCAATGTTATTACTGATTTATACTAACATTGCACTGAAAGCAACACAATGGCTATTGGTGACGGATGTGGTAATATTAAGCCATGGGCAAATGACTAAGACAGTAACTATATATTAAAACTTTTATTTCTTGTATCCGCACCACACCAACATCAAGGACTTCGAATTCAAACTGATTTAAATTGAATTTTGCCCTACCATAAGTAATGTGCCGCCAAACGGTAAAGTTGTTATAATGACGCTGAAAACTGTGGCCCCGGTTTGAATCCCGGAGAAGGCATGGATGTTTAAAAATGTAGTGCCTGTGTAGTATGGGGACACTCTTAGCAATCGTCGAGTCGGAAAATCCACTCGAAAGGTTGGTGGGACGGCCCATGACAATTCTCAGTGTGTTCTCCCTCAAAATTGGTGTGGAACGCAGCCAAAAAGTATTGTCACTTGCACGGAGCTCAAAGCTGCTGTTAACAGTGGCGTAACGGAGAATATTATGACCCCCCTGCAAAGTCAGGGTTTGGCCCCCAAGGTAGATCTTACAAAGAGTGTCAGTCAGATTTTGGGCTCCCTAGAACCATGGGCCCTACTGCGATGAGGGGTTGTACGTTACGCCACTGGTGGTTAGGGCTAAGTCAGGCTTTGGCGTCTGTCAGTCAGTTACTTGGCGTCAGACAGGGTTTGGGCCCCCTAGAACCATGGGACCCCCACTACGTGGGGGTGTACTTTACGCCACTGGTGGTTGATGGCAGACGTAATCTAGCACCTATCCACAATGAATTGCGTGGGCTTCGATCTGACAAAGTCAGTTGGGTGGCAATAGAAACAACATTTACGACATTCTTCTAAATTCTGAGAATCTAACCCACTACATGGTAATAAAACCGTACATATATGGCAATAAAACCGTTCCTCTACCAACCAGACTACTGTGGTAATTTTCCATGCCTAAAAGTTCGTTTGATAGTACAAGGAGTCATGGAAGAATAATAGTTAAAGTAGTGAAATAAATAACCTGACCGAAATAAATAAGGTCTTGATTGATGGTTTGTTGAGCAAAATAATTAACAGTTATTACAGAGGGAAAAGAATGCATGAAATATATATTCCTTAAATAGCATAATAGGGAAGTGAAGAATCAGCTCAGATTTCGTCTTCGTGACATAATTTTGGTTCCGAATTTCAAGGAACCAAAGTAAACCAATTACCAAAAGCCTTCTCATAGTTCTACAGCATGGAGAACCTTCAATTCTATACAAGGATACAAAATTTAACCTAGTTGAACTTACGTGATATACCTAATTTATTAGTCTAACATAGTGGTCCCTAACCCCTGGGCAGAGGACAGGTACCCGTCCATGGATCAAATGATACCTGGCCGCTCAAAGAGTATAAAATTATTTCCATTTTATTTATTGTGGTGTATTTCTCTCGGTACTGAGTGACTCTTTCCACGGAAATTAATTCATATTCCATGTTAAATCTTACTTTATATTCCTTTTTAGGTGTACCTTTATTTTATACTGAAGGCATATTTAATTGCAATTGCATTAAAATTAGTAAATTAAAATATTTTGAAATATAAATAATCAACGTCCCCCCTTCAGCAGGCTGCAATAAAATGATCAAACATTGACCGGTCCGTGGCGATAAAAAGATAGAGAAGCACTGGTCAACCAAACCTGTGAACGTGCTAGTAATATATAACAAGAAAAAAAAAGAATGGGTATATATCCAAAAAATTTTTACACACTGATTACTACGCTACACAACAGTAACTTATATTGTTTTGTTATTGTTTTTCCGACAAATCAATAAAGATTATAAAAAATAAATTATATTTTAAAAAAACTAATAAACGCGCTTTTATAATTAATCGAAATAAAGAGCAAAAAAATAATTCTTAAATAAGAATAAAATGATTAACAAAAATATTAATGTCATTGCGGTAAAAGTGTAAGGTGCTCGATATCAATTGTTATAATTTTTTACCAGTTCTATTCTGAAACGCAGAGTGTAAAAATGTAGTCCAAGGCACCCCCCCCACGCACGCTTTTACCACAATGACATCAATTTTTTGTTAATTGTATTCTTATGTTAAGAATTATTTCGTACTTTTTAGTTCGATTAATTATAAATCGTGTTTTTCAGTTTTTTTAAACTATAATTTATTTTTCCTTTTTCAGTTTAATCCATAATAAAAGCATGTTTTTTAGTTTTTTAAACTATCATTTATTCATTGATGAATTAATACTAAATGCGTCATTTTTTTAGAATCTGGAATAAGCATTGGCGTTTTCGCTTTAGGGTTGTAACTTAATCTTTTAGTCACCAAATCTGGAAATAGGATTTGGAATTAGTTGCTAAACCTGGAAATGAGAAATCGTTAATCCTGATGTTCCTAATCAGGACAATTGAACAAAAATATTAAATTATTGTATTGTCATCGGCTCTTGACAAGTGTGTAAAATTTCGAATTAATCTGACCTTTTAAAGTGGTTAAAGTGGGTAAAAAGCAAGTTCAAAGATTTCGTTACAGACAAGTGAAGCTTAAAAAAGCGTGTTGATATGATGTAACGTAAGTGAGGAATTTATATTTTATTATTGTTTAAATTACTGATTCTGGGTGTAAAAATTAGTAATATCTTCGATTTCTACTATCCCATATGACATTACATACAAAGATTCCGGAAACGTAAAGTCAAACATCAGGTAAGATTTCACTATGTTGATTCGTGAGTAAACATTAAATATATTAAAGCATGAAATTAATAACATTTAACCCAAACATAACAGATTTGGTTATCTAAGTAGGAAAATCATACAATAATGCTATTTTTATCAAAACATTGAAAAATACATTCCAGTTACAAAACAGACATACCAAAATTTTTCAAGATGCTTTAAATCAACTTCATATTTAGTAACGATAAAATGCCACAATCAATCGAATATAGATATCTTGCATCCCTATTGGCCACGATGTGGCTTCCGAACCTTTGAGTTACATTAACGATGCCCTAGAATCTATACATGGGTTATTTGAGGTAGATCTTGAAATCTGAACCATGCTCAAATAATGAGGATGACACTTGAACTAGTGCCTGCCTCCCTAACCCAACTTCCACGAGTCAAGAGACTTGATTCCCATTTAAACCACAGTAGCCCGCATTATTGCGCGCAACGAAAACCGGAACTCGAGTTATTTGCTGGTCTTAACCCGATCCATGTTCATTTATTTTCTGGAATATGGATAAAAAAAGTCAATTTTCTTATGCTTTCTTTTTAAAGATACATATCTTTTTTAAACATAATAGTACCGTTCGTACAAAATTTTCAAAAAATTAAAGTAAAAATAATTTATTTAAGGTATCCGACTACGTTCGGAACCATGATTTTAAAAAAGCGCATAAATGTATAATTTTTATGATATTTAGAGCCAGTTGGATTAGAATACATGTATAAAATTGTTTTAAGGACATTTTGACAAAAAAACAATATTTAAATACAATATTTCGGCAAAAAATTAACTTAGAATAGCCTTTTTTTCAAAATGTTCTCCTTTTGTGAAAAAAGCTTCTATTATAATAATAGTTTGCCTGTATATAGCTCAGATCTCTGTACAGAGGTTCAACTATGAATTTTGAAAAATTCACATTATTCGAAGTATTACAACTAATTGAAATAATTATCGGCGTTTTTTTCTTAAAATTTCTCCCCTCTGTTGTCGTAAAACATGGATAAACCCACTAAACCTAAGTTATATATTTCAAAAATTCTAGTTGAGCCTCTGTACAGAGGTCTGAGCTATATACAGGCAAAATATTAATATAATAGAAGCATTTTTCACAAAAGGAGAGTATTTTGAAAATGGGTCAGATATTTTGTCGAAATATTGTACTTAAAATAAATTTTTTTTTTGTAATAATATTCTTGAAAAAATTTTATATACATTTTCTAATCTAAGTGACGCTAAATATAAATATTATCCATTTATACGCTTTTGCATAATCACGGTTCCGAACGTAGTCGGATACCTTAAACAAATGTAATTTACCTGTACAGTTGCCTTTCTGTGTGGCAGAAATCATTAGATCGTGGTGTCAATTCACACTAACTATGGATATAAAGCTTAGAATATCTAGCTTTTACATTGAATTGTGAATTTTTTTTACATCTTTTGCATTTACGTAAATGATTATGCAATTATTAATCAAAATTAGATCGTGATTGATAAATTCGAAAACACGGTATTGCACGTAACGCAACATCGCAATCTGGACAGGAGAATCTTGTTTCTCTAACCTTCCTCCCTTTAATCTCTCTCTTTAAACAATAAATAATACACTGTCGTGTTGAATTAACTTTCTTCTCTATTGGGAAAATATAGTCAACAGAGTGTCTTTCAGACAGCGGGAAGGAAGGGGAGGGGGCTCAGCAGCAGAACGTCCTCTTTTTGCAGAAAATTCCCCCGATTGGTATTTTTCTATTATTCTAAAACATAAAAAGCACATGTGAAATAATTCGGGAAAGCCAATTGCCCAGTGTAAATTTCCACAGTGCCCGAGGTTAGTGGTCAAGATATCGGATCGTGGCTGGCATTTCACGAGTTCGAGCCCAGTACCACTAAAGACCCGCCGTGTAGGGAAGCGAAGCACGTTAAATCTGTTGAGAGCTCAAAAGTCCTCCCGTTGGTGTGGTATGGTAGTTAGGAGAGGGGGTGCCAGCTCAGGTGTCGTCCTCGACCATGGTTCAAAATGACGAGGTCCGTCGCCGAAGGTGCTCGTGTAGCTGAACAGTGTGCGACATTAATACTCACTCACTCCGCAGTGCCCGAGCTACACTCGGGATGAGCCAGGATGGAACGCTTCGCTTACCCGAGCTCAGCTCGGGAAAAACCGGGAAGGGGGGTTAAACATGGTCATTGATGAAATTTATGACAATTCAAACCACTGAGCACTAGTATACGAGCGAAAACTAAATTATACCTTATTTGAAAAGCTTTTCTCTTTGAAAAACTCTTATAATTTTCGCAGAATGAAACACACACACGCACGCAACAACAACCAAAGAATTCATTAAAAATTACCATTTTTAGAACCTAGGATTCAGTCGTTACACCAAGAAGACATTGGAAAAATATTATTTTAAAGCGAAAAGCATACTCCGCGAATATTTTCCGGAATACTAGAAGGGAGAAAAATGGCCATTGATTCTAGGAACATCGAATAACAAACAAGACAGGTCGAAAACGAGCAGAAAGTTGAACACATATGGAAGGAGAAAAGTGTAAAAAGGTGTGCAAACACTCATTCTAGTCTTTTGGAGTACTGTTTGCCAACGACAGCATATTTTCTTTATTTTTCAAAGTGATCTACTTCAGTAAATTTTTATAGCGAATGGATACCTTTTCTACCCTCTACCCTTTTCTACCTTGAACTGATTTCGAATTAAAATAAATTGTTAACGTCAGTAGTTTCTTAATTGAACACATGTATCGTATGAAAAGTATATAAAGGAGACTTGTACACGATCTTTTGCGCAATTAACACTAATGTAACCAGAAAAAAGATTGGAATTTGGAAGGCTCCACCACAGGCCATTTTGAACACTCGTTAATGTTATGTTAATCCTACGGAATTTATACCTTTTCATGTAAGTACGAGGTGTGACACAAAAAAAACGAGACTAAGTGTGTAGCTTGAAAAAAGAGTGGTGTTGGCAACAGCTGTTTTGATGACGTCATCCTATACATACCCTCTATCCACACCAGTTTGGAGTAACTGCGTCATTGAGTGAACATGTGCAACTGCATTCTGCTGGGAAAATATCTGATGTAAAAACCGAACAGAGAGAGAGGGGGAGTTTCTTGTGAAGAATTCAGCCAAGGAAACAGTTAAAATGTTAACATGGATTGTTACCTATGACCCAGAAAGTAAGCACCATTCGATACAGGGGAAGTCTCCTGGATCCCCAAGACTCCAAAAAGCACCCAGGTCAAAACCAAAATTCAAGGCGTTGTTAATTGTCTTCTTCGACATTAATAGAATTGCAATGATTGAAGGGGGGAGGTTCCCAGCTGTCAGACTGTTAATCAACAGTACTACGTTGCAGCACTAAATAACTAAATAGACCGAGGTAAAAAAAGGTCACAGTTGTGGAGTAATGGACGCCTGTAGCACCAAGACATACACCTGTTCACGGCCCTTTCTGTCAAGCAGTTTCTGACCAGCAACAACGTTACTATGTTGAGACATCCTCCTTATTCACCTGATTTGGTTCCACGAGACTTTTTCCCCCTACAGTTAACTCTTGCTGAAATGAAACCTATATTACCTCAGTTGAAGAGTTTCAGGTAAAAACGGAAAAACTCTTGAAAAGAAAAGAAAAAGACTTCGTTCCATAACTGTTAGGCGCAATGATAGCACCGAATGCAGACGTGTGTGAATGCTGAAGGGGACTACCTTGAAGGTCATACTGTCATGGAGAATTGATTCCATAAGTACAATGGTTTATTGATAATTAATTGGGGGGTTGTATCACACCTCGTGTGGTGTTCTTAACAGTTGATCCATGTGATCGTTAATAAATTAAATGAGAGGTTCTCATGAACTTGACAGTAAAGAGGTTTCTTTTGGTATAGGCAATTCTAACGTTTATTTACAATATAAATTTCTAAGCTAAAAACTATTTTTTACAAAAACTGCTACATAACACATTCTGCTCGCTTGCTTCGTCACAAGTCGTTTCAGTTCTTTCGACCGTTCTTTTTTCAGTCCTTTGTTTACAAAACTAGCTTCACATAGTGGACGCTAGAGGGCGCAACACCTCGTACGTGTAATTTTACATTTTTCATTATTTTATTTTAGTGTGTATGTGCACGTGTGTGTCTTTGTTAATCAACTTATACAAATAGTTTTAATGGAAATTTAGCAAATACAAACAATTACACAAAGTTTAATTTTCTATTGTTCACGGTCACTTCTAGCAATATTCAGGAAAGAAAAACCACGAAAATTCGAACCTTTTCTCCTCCTCTGACGTATAGTGAGAAATAATAAAAGATCCATCACCTAAAATGGCAGCGAATTTCATAGGAACTCCGGTCCTGTGAGGAAGTATCGTCATCGTCACTTGACCGTTGTCCGTATTCACGAGTGGTCAGTCTTCAAAAAGACATGTGTTGTTCTAGTGAAATGCTAACTCAGAATTTACAACTTTCTTCACAATTTTTATCAAGTTCATTCGTCTAAAGAGAGATATTCTTTTTAGTATAAAACGAAAATATATGAAACCTTTTAAGCCGGAACACAAGAGAGTACTAACATATATAACTTCACTTCAAAACTTCTCACGAAATAAAAGTCATAACCAAAGAGTCAACAATGCGGCTTTCAGAACACATAAATCTTTCATCGGAGAAACTCAATTTGATGTGTTTCATCGTAAATACCCTTAGCAAGTCACCGACAAATTTCGCGCCGTACATCAGATTGGCAAAGAGACGTCTGCGTAAATATTTGTTCATTCCAACTGGTCTACAGCGGTGAGCTACTATGTATTTTTGTATGCATCATTCTTTTTTGTTTATTCAAGGGTCTATGTTATCGAAGTCATAGCAGCTCGTATTTTTTATGACGTTTCACGTTTTTTTTTCCAAGAGAGTTCATTAGGGTACGGCAATACTGTAACGTATTATGCGTGTTCAAATTAAAGTGATTCGCAGCTTTACATGTGAACAATGCATTATCGTGAAACAAACGCGACAGTGAATGTGCAACATATTTGTAATAACTGCATTCATAAGGACGTGGCATTCATTTAAAAATGACTGGTATGGATGAAACTGTTCCAAAATGAATCAGCAAGCTGTAATAAAACTCTTAACACTGGGAAGGTGTAAGCCGGAATGGGCCTGAGTTTACAACATTTGTTTCACTACAGTGATGATGGTGACGACTTTGTGCAGCACATTGTGGCCGAGGATAAAACCTGGTGTCACCACTTCCAGTCGTCAGTATGCAATGGAAACATCCCGACTAACATAGGCCCTAAGAATTCAAAGTTCAGCAGTCAGTCAGAAAGGTGACATTGACGGCCTAATGGGTCAACGATTTCACTGCAACGATGGCGTAAAGGATGCAGTTCTGAATGGTCCCACGATCAACCGACATCGTTTTTCGCCGACGGAATTCGTAACCTTCCTAAGCAATAAGAGACCTACCTATACGACATGGCTGATTTCCTTTAAAACAAACTTTATATGCATTTCACTCATTAAATATTGTTGTTTCTATCTCTGTTTCTGTCTCATTTCTGATTCAACGGATCTCATGGAATCGCTTTCATTCATCACCTCGAATCACTTTCATTTGAACACACCTTATAGTTAAAACTAAAATCAGATGATAATATAAATTCTGAATAATGGCCGCCACGGTAGCTGAGTAATTATGGGCACGAGTTTGTAAACTGTAATGAAATGAACAATATTCCAATAGCGCAATCTAGAGTTGACTGCATTACAAACCCATCGAATAAGGGCCCTTTCACACGAGTCAACTTGGTCCCCGCACCTAACAAAAGAAGCAAACGGTTGGAAGCTAGTTTTGAACAGAAATCGTTTGGGGTTCTTTACATGTGGTCAACTGGCACTCCCCGTTGTACCATTCCTTTAAGCACTCGAAAAACACGTTCTCTTCCACACTAGTTGACTGAAAGGAAATTGTGGAAGCTATGCTCTTCATGTGCGGTTTCTTGTGCAACGAAAATGGGGAAAGCTTATTATTGCTTCTTCCTTGTACCCTTATCCCCAAGAACATTCCTTTTCAGTCCACGTGTGAAAGGGATTTTCTCCCCTCTTCACACAAGAGGAGTTTTGGTAGAAAACGAGTTGATTGCCGCAAAAACTGACCTAACAGATTGATACACTTGAGTCTGTTGGAACTCAAAATACTCATTTTGACGTTAAGAGGGAAAGGAAAGAGGAGTGTCATCTCAGATGTGTAGACTTCGTCATCACATCGTGGTTCATAATTAGAAGAGTGTACTGGCGAAAGTAAACGAAACTTTGTTTAGGGTTGAAGGTGGAAATGAACTCCCAGAATCATTCAATAAGCAAACAAAGAAATCCATTGTGATATACTAGGTAGAAAAACAGATTTGTAGCTAATGAAATGGTGATATTGAATACCGTACTTGCAAAGACAGGTGCTAAGTCCAAAACGTAGCTATGTGCCAAATCGTGTGTCATTTGGACATGGTTCAAAATAACCAAGTCCACTGTCAATAGCCCCCGGATTTCTTTATTGAATGTTTTTAACACACTGCCTATGCATGACTCAATGCCAACATACAGCTCAGATATCACGTGCTATTGAACCATTATTAGATGACAAGTTAAGCCGACCCTTAAGCCGATATTTTGCCCAAAATGTTCCAAAAAAAGGCACATATTTTATGTAATATAACAAAGCATAATACATAACAGAATACGAAAATGAAAGAATTTTATTTTAATTTTCAATTTTAAAGTCTTTACACTTTTTTTTTATTTTATAATAGTGGAACACAAAAACCACTAAATGTCCTCTATTTGTAAGTATATTCTGCATGTTATGAAGAGTGTTTCATGTATCTTAAAAGAATATCTCTCATACTTATACAAAAAAAATTTCATGTTCGTACCACTTTTTCAAAACGTTGAGGATTTTGTGCGTGCGTATGCATTTGTACGCATATGCATGAAGCATGGTGTAATACTAAGTCAATAAGAACAGAGATAATAACAGCTTTTATGGCTAATCTTTCCATTTTCATTTTTTATCAAGTAACAAATAGTGCCTTGCCAATCCCCGTGCTTTATGGAATATTTTCAAGAATCTAAACTCCTGCCTTCAATGAAAACAATTTCCACCTTCACCACAAAGAAAATCCTGGATGATAAGTATTTCAGTACCATGGACAAACTGTATCTTTTAAAAATACTAGCACTAATAAGTTTACTAGAAGAATTAAAAAGTATGTATAAATCAATGATAGCTCGCAATGAAGCTGGCATTCGATACTTAACCCACGCCAACACCAGGTTTTTGAGCAACAAAAACTTAACATCATACCCTCAAAACGATACTGACAAAGGTACAAAATTACGTGGTTAATCTTTAATAGCCCTCATGTTGTTTTACAGTAAGTCTTTAAAAAACGCCATTCTCAAAACTATAGGTCTTCAGTATTATCGGTGTTTTCACTGGAGCGCGAACTTTACAAGATCATCAGTCTTAAAATGTTATCATACTTGCTTTATAAATCTTTTTCAATTCACAAAAAAATTGAGTAGTTTAATTATATTTTTTCAAAAAAATTACCAATAAGCATTTTTATTCAATTGTTTAAGAATGCAAAATTTTGCTTTCTTCAGTTATACTTTTTATGCAATGCGAGATAAATCTCATTTTTAATCAAATACTGTTCTCAAGGTACTTTTTAATATTTCATAATACAAATTCTTTACATTATTATTCGCTCCTTTCAAAAAATCCAACCATTAGTCGTTAAAAAGAACATCAATTTTCTTCATACTTTTTCAATGACGTAGTGTATTACACTTTTTTAAGCAACTTTTTTTTTCTAAAAGGATTGAAATAATAAAAAGACAATCTAAGAGCGAAATTAAGCACAGGAAAAAAAATTAAGCTTTTGACAATAACTTCTTCGCATTAAAGAGCATTCTTTACTTGATGCTTCAATACCTCTTTTATATAATAGAATGAACAAATAAAATTAAAGAAAATTCTATTATTTTGATTCCTTTTTCTTAAAAAATATCTTTAACAGCTAAAAAAATTCTTTTGTTGCAATCTAATTAAGTTCCAGGTAATTGGCTTTCAAATGGATTGCCAAAAAAAATTAGAAACTTTTTTATAAGAGAGAATAATGTCCGAAGGATTTCAAAAATTCCAATTTTTACACTAGTCAAAAATAAATTTTGTTTGTAATCTCACTGGTAAAGAATTAGTGTGATATTTTTCAAAAACGATAAAAATGCCATTCAGAGCTATAAGAAACGATAAAAATGCTATCAGTTTTCAATCAGAATATTTTTTTAACCTGAAAGAAAACTGCATTTAACAATGGCAGACTATTTTGAGTTTAAAAGAAAACGATAACATTTAAAAAAATTACTATAAATTAAACTTTTTTTATATTATTGTGATGTGTAACCGAATTTTTAACCTTCTTAACTATTTTTATGCAGTTTACTAGACGGTTCATAAGACTAAATTCAGACAGATTAATCACACACAAAAAAAGTTAGTACTTTTCCGTTTCGCCGGCGAAGGCGATAAAATTGCCAAAAATGACACAACCGACTCTAAACGGAATATTCCTGCTGGTAATCCTTTACCTTCACATTTGTAAAATAAAAATCGCGGTCTTTTTTTTTTTATCAATATAACGTCTTTTTTTATAAAGCATCAGAAATGGATGCAAAACCTATATTTATTAATATTTTTTATGTGTATATTGCATGTTGTCGCTAATCATGCCAATTTGGCGAGATTTGAGCCAACGAAACGGAAAAGTATCAAAAAGGCTTTAGATTTAAAGAAATTTATATTTTATTTCAGTTCTTTCAATCAACGTCTCACTGGATATATATTTACATATTAAAGATAAAAAAACATTATCATTGTGAGCTAGAGTGACATTTTTACCATTTGAGCATTCATCCTATATAATATATTTTTTTAATTATATTATTTTCTTCAAAATTAGTTCCACGTCCTAATTTTGTTTTAATTGTTATGAACGTTCCATAGTTTACTATAAGGAAAAAGTTACATGATAAAAAAAATTGTAATTTATATCGACTGCTTGGATTAACAAGTAATATAAAAAAACTTTTTAAAGTCAATTCCTACTTGGATCAACAAAGAAAAATTTTATTTTAGCTACTTTTTATTAAATAGTTACAATTAATATAAATACGTATATACATATAACAGAATCACAACATTAAGTGGTAATTAGTTTTTATTAATTATCATTAAAGTATCGTATTGTCATCCAAAACAGTCGTGTATATAAAATTTCAGTTCAACTGAACGCTTTAAAACGTGAGAAAAGAATCTTTTAAAGTTTTAACCCAAATCGCTAAAAATGAAACCAACGCGGCTGTATCTATAATTCTTTAAATAGTTAGTTTCAGTCTTTCAGTATCTATTAACCTTAACCTTCAATAGGCTAAATTCAAAACGGTCACGTGATAAACTCAATCACGTGCTCTCCATTGAATTTAAAATGGGTATTAGAGTCGTGTGTGTAGTTTTTGTTCTACAAGTAAAATTTAAATAAAATGTCAGATTGAGTTAGGATGTTCAAGCATTAAGATTAATAAAAACGTTTTTCAAAATCTAAAAAAAATTCTTAAATTACATTGGTACTTTGAAATCAGATGCATTTTTTCCTATGCTCGTTATTAATGTTGACATATGTATTTTTTAAGAGAAAGTTTCTGTCGAAAGAAAAAGTTGGCAACATCAAAGCACATGAATTGATTTGCTGAAAACATGTGACTGCAGTTATAATGTGACAATGACGTCACTATTCTATACTATATTATTCTATACTATTCTATACTTTAGGTTACTTAGTATATATACTCGTATTTAACAAAATAACTAAAAGAAATTATAAAAATGTATTGTGAGATTTTAATTAAAAAATAATTTGATATTATTTAAAGAGATCATCTTTGACATAAAAAAATATAAAAACAAAAAATAAAATAAATATCTTGTAGAATTTTTTCTAATATTAAAAATTTTTTCTCCAATCCACAGAAACACAGAGAAAATTTTTAAAGTATAAAATTTAACCAATCATTTCATAAAAAAATAATAATAAATTCAAATCAAATAAGTGAGCGTTTAAGACAAGATTTTAAAATTTATTTTATTTCTTTCCCTCTCTCATGATATCGGTAAGATGAAAAAAAAATGGCGCCGCTTTTTCCCGCGACCTCATTTAACCGGATATTCGAAACGAAAACGTTCTCGCGTGATTTCTTTTAATGAAGACATAAAACATTCTAAGGCGTTTTATCATTTCAATGGTATAATTCAAAACAAAAACGACTCCTCAAATTTCTAAGGTTTCGGTTCGAATTTATATTTTAGAATACAAGAGAGCAAACGATAATCTGCAAATAAAAAAACGATTTTGAAACTTAAAAATTATGAAAGATATTATAATTACTCGTTTATTTTCTTTTTTGTGCATAAACGATATCATTTACTACTGAGAATTTCACTTTAATTACCAAAAATATTCGAAATATTCTTTATTCTTCTCAATAAAACTTTACTGACAGATTTTTCTTTCCATAGAAAGCCTAAAACATATAGTACACTAAAATATCGATTAAAAATTCAACACCAATTACTTGTTTATTTAATTTTAATCATTATATTTTTACTACAAATCATAACCCTACAGGAACATTCACTAAAAGGCACACAAATCAAATGTTCAGAAGCTAACAAATAGGATGTGTTTTAAGTTATTGAATAATAATTAAATCAATTAAAGTTTTATAAAAATTACTATAAATTTTTTAGCTAAGTATATAACATCTAAATATAATAAAAACGCCGTAATAATTTTTAAAAATTCTAAATTAATTATTATGACGTACAAAAATTACAAAATTATAACTTTTTTCATTTCTTACATGCAACCAACAATTTATTGTGAATCTATTGCATTCCAAAATGGCGAACAAGTTAAGAATAATTAAAATTCTTTAAAAAGTTATACGCAATACACAGAAATTTTTTAATTCAATCTATTAGATAAACTTTTATTAAACTTCTCACAGTTAATAAAGGCTTTGTCATCTAACGAACACGAATCTTAAGAAGTCAAATATAAAGAATTCTTATTCTGAATTAAACTATAGTGAAATCATGCAAGAAAAATCAATAACCATATAATTTCCTAAATTTTTATAACCACAAAACAAATTCACTTTTCCTAGAGATAACAGTATTAAGCACCTTAAACTCTCTTGAGCACAAGAGCTTTTCTTTTAGTATCAAATATAACATATGCATCTTTATTTTTAAATCTATTTTATGAGTTTGAGAGCTGAAATGTTTTGTAAAATCAATTAACTTAAGTAAACCAAGCTTTTTATTATTATTATTCGAGATATTTTTCACTATCTATTAATGGATTTTTGAAAAGAAAAATATCCTGGAATCAAGTTGCGAGAATTCTATTAGTTTGTTCCCTTAAAAGTTATAATCAAAATTACGGCATCAAGATTACTGTAATGGTTTATAAAAGTGTTTGTCTCCTCAGTTATAAAAAAAAAATATTTCTCATTAATTTAATTTTCTGAGAAATTTCTTTAAAATTGAGATATTTTACTTCAAAGGAAAATGGCTTGGACTTGAAGTCGAAGATTTAAAAGGTATTAATATGAATTGCATTCGATATTAAGGATAGCTGTTCGTTTTCTAAGAAAGAAAAATTGCATAGTGACTCTATATTGCAGTTACGCATGCGTCAAATCGACGAGTGGGTTATTAAAATTTTGCTTTTGACAGATAGAAGCTAAAATCGTTAAGTTTTTAATCAAAAAAGTTATTTTGAAAAAAGATTCTAATTTAATAAATTACATGTGTTTAAAAAATTCCTCATGAAAATAAAATTGGCATGCACAATATTGCAGAATTTAGTACATTTGTTTCAATATCGTTTTACAAAAAATCCTAAAAAAAGACTTTCTTGATTTTTAGTATCGTTTGGATTTTGAAAACTTAAAGAAGAAAACGTCAGACGATTTTGCTTTCAGAATTATTTTCAACAGAGCCTTGAGTCACCAAAACTATAAAATGAAATTGTTGTCATAAAAAAAAAATTAGAAAAAAACAACTCATAACATGACCTAAATAATAAAACTCAAAAATTAAAAATAGCTTTAGAAAAAAAAATT